>OY979707.1:10481482-10825853 GCA_963855925.1 Inga laurina
ATTACATGGTGTATGGTATATTTATCTGTCACATTTTATATGATTGATTGTATAATATTATTGAGATTCTTTCGAATCTCACCCTTTCCATAATATATAAATTTTTCAGCAATAGGCAGCGGCTCAAGGGACTAAGGTGTAATTACCGGCAACTGATGATTCCGGTGCGTATCAATCAAGACTGTTGGTTATCTGAAGACCTTTTATTTATGTTAAGGTCTGTAAGTATTATGTATCAGACTCTATAGGGAAAACCTGTAATGTAATCAAGTATCCTGTATCAATATATCAGTATATTTTCGTTATTCCTGTGTTACCCACCGCACTGCGCGCTAATACTCTGAAAAACGTCAAAACAAGATAAAGGTGTTACACATTGCAAGGGAATATAGGAGAGAAATCTTTGGGATTAATTCGAGTAGTTGAAGCTAGGGATGAGCATGGACTAAATTGGACCGATTTTGACATCAACCCGAGGTCTAGTCTGGAGAGGACCTCGGGCTACACAAGGCAACCTGTGGTCTAGTCTAGTCCAGCATCAACCTAAGTCAGGCGGGGTCTGGTGGACTACTTGGACTGGTCTAAATAGTTCATGAACTAAATTTTTTTATTTTTTATTTTTTCCTATTTGGAAGGCAAAATTTGAACCTATTAAACACAATTAAGACCACAAAAATACCTATAATAATATAAAATGTGTCACATAAAATTAAAACATCATAAATCTATAAGAATATCCAACAACATTCAACAACAATAAAAAAATATATGTTGGAAAAACATATTTAAACATGATAAATACAATTAAGATAATAAAAATACCTATAATCAAATAAAAATCATCATAAAAAATAAAAATTAATTATAAATCCTTAAAAAAAGCTCCAACAACATTCAATAAAAAAATAAAAAATAATATCTAAATTGAAAAAATATTTTTTAAGAAATTGACCTGGACTAGACCGGACTAGTCCAAGTGATCTGGTCCCTTGGTCCGGACCCTGGTCCAACCCAACCAGTCAATCTGGTCCAATTTCATTATATTGCTTATTTAGACTGGATTAGATTGGACTGGACCACCGGATTTTTGCCCACCCCTAATTGAAGCCGTAAGATGCGCATCAGTTAAATTCTTGACAAGTTACTATTTAATCCAACTATTTATTTCATTTTATTATTGTTAATATAGTTGTTAAATAAGGTCACGAGTGTCAAAAATAAAAATAATTTGATTCAGTATATTAACTTCTTAGTGTTAGCATTTATATTAGTTTTTTATTCAATCCAATTTTTTATTCATTTAATATCTACCATTATTTTTAAAATTTTTATATTTATTTATTTAAATTATAATTTATATTTTTTTTCATTTTATTTAATTTTAAAATTATTTTACTACTAATTATTCAATTTATAAATTGAAATATAAATTTGATTTATAGATAATTATTAATTTATTTTGAGGGTAAAATGAGTATTTTTATTTTCTTTCCCAAGTTCCAAACCTCAATTTTCTTCATATTGAACAACTCATCTTCTCTCATCCCTTATAATCTTCCCTTCCCTTCACTGTTTCTGCCCTCTTCAAATTTTCCTCGTATCATACATCATACGGGCCCTAACTTTCTCACCCACGTCCTGTAATGATCACAAAAGATTTGGGCCAGGATGAAAGCCCAATATATATAGCCCAAAACCAAATCATATGCGAAGGTCCGTGAGAAAGAGGCAGAAGACTTGGAAATTATGGGTTAATTGCGTACAAGTCGATATATATACATTTAATGTTAGAGAAAACTATTTTTTTTATTCTGCTATTTGTTAATAAATTGACTAAAATTTTACAATAACACCTATTTATATGTTTATATATGATACATATCTCATGGAATATAAAATTTTTAATAACTTGAAAGTTACCCCACATATTAAAGGGGAATAAAGGCCAAACATTTTTATATTACCATCATTTCGAGAAAAATCACTTAATAATAAATATCGTAATCTGATAAAAAAATTGTGGCGCATGGTCACATAAATTATAGGTAAGCATTGAATTTGTAACCCCCTGCCTTAATTAGTATAATTATAATTCGATATCACTTAATTAAATTGGTTTAGAGACCGTCGAATAGTTCAAAACTCATTTAAAACTCCCTTTTATAGTAGGGACTTTACAAAATTTTCAAAACTTCTTTCCTATTCCAGTCTCAAATTCAATTATCGAATATAATCACCTGTGCAATTAATTTACATTCATTCATATCAGAATATCTAATAGCAATCCCGGCAACCCCCGGGTTCCATTCATTCACTAGAAGGTTTACAATTCCCATATAGAGGATTACATAACTATATTTTGTTACTAAATACAACCCAAAAATAATTTACAAGATCCCTGTCCAACAGGTTTAACCAACACATCCAAAATAAATGTCCCTACAGGGTTCTAACCGCTCTGGGTCGTACTCTTCTCCTTAGAGCCACTCGCCCTGTCTGAAAGGTTAGTTAAAGGAAAGAATAAGATTCAAGAGAATCCCAGTCGTAACAAAACATTTATACCACACATAAGCACACAGCATGTAAGAAAATCATCATACAGCAGCAGCAACACAAATCACACTCCACCCTCATCCCCTTTCTCCGTCGGGAAGGCACATTGTCCTAACCCGAACCGTTGTTAGCTACTCAGGGACTATTGGCGTGGCAGTGCATACACATTGTAACGCCCCAAATTTTGATTAAGGGCTAATGAGGATTATTGAGAAGATAATTGTGATTTAGAGTGGATTAAAGTTAAATTAATGTATATTGGTGACAATATTATTTAATATGTCATAATTGTTGGAAAATTGAAAGAATGGAATTATTGGCATAAGTTGGTAATTAATGGGGAAATTAATTACTAACTAAGAGAAAATGAGAAGTGTAATTAAAATGACTAATGGAGAGATTAGAGAAGCTAATGGGTGCTTATTGTGTGAGAGCCAATGAGGAGTGGACACATGGCAAGCTCAAATGTGGAGAGAGATATGAGAAAAGTCAAAGGCATTTTTTTTAACAATTTCTCTCTCCTCTCTTCCCTCTTGTGCGCTAGAAAACTGAAATGGAGGGAGAATAATCATTTTCTCACTTTCTTCACTCCACCTCCATCTCTCTCTCTCGTTCTCTCTCTTCTCCTCTCTCTCGCCATTGTTGCAGAAATAAGGGGGGGAAAGCTTGCAAAAAGGTAAGGAAAATGGCTTCCATTGCTCAAACTTCCTTCTCTAATATTGATCCTTGAATGAAGAGCTTCATTTTGATGGTTGTAATGTGTTTATTGGCGTTAGTTTGTGACCTCAAGAGATTGTGAAAGTTGAAGAATCAAGAAATCTCTTTGGCAAAGTGAAAGAGGTGAGTGCTAACTCCCTTTTGATATATAGATTGTGGTTGTTGGTTGAGATTGATTTTTCTGGAATTTTCTGCCCTATTTTCAAAAAATTAGGGTCTTAGTGAGTTTGGCATGTTGTGATCATGGAAATGGTATATTGTGATGTCTTTTGGACAAATGGTTTGGTTTGAATCATTAAAAGTAAAGTTTGGGAACTTTGTGTTGGTTTTGGTGTATTGGTCAAAACAGGGGATGTGGTTAGATTGTGAATTTGATCATTTTGAGGTTACCATTGTGTTCCTTGTGGAAAATTGTATGAGAATATGTTTGGTCAATGATTTTGGAGTCATTGAACACTTTGGTAGAAAAGTTGGAAAATGCTGTCAATGTGAACTCTGTCTGGGCAGTTTATTTGTGTGGACGTTTTGAATGACCAAATGATTTCAGAAAATTTTGAAACTTTTTAGTCTTAAAGTTCACATCCCAAGCTTCAAAATGGATATATATTTTGTGTCATTTAGTTTATTATTCTAAGAGTTATGCTTTGCCAAAGTTTGGTATAAAAACAGAACTCTGTTTTGGAGTAATGTTGGGTTTTGGGTGATTCTGTATTGTTGTGATGATTTAAAGTTATGAGCCATATTTTTCCTTGAAAGAGGACTTATATACCTTTCATTTGGCTTTGGAATCACCTCGTTTCAATTTTTCTACAATTAGTTATGGTTTTTCGAAGTTCAGCCAAGAGTCAGGAAATTTCTTGGCCGCGGCCCATGGGTGGCTGGCACCGGCCCACGGCCTTCTGACCATATTTTGGCCGCGGCCCAAGGAAGGGCTGGCCGTGGCCAACCCCTGTGTTCCAGCACTTTAAGTTTTTGAAAAGAGATCTTCAACCTATTGTTTCCCAACCTTTTAGGGGTTTTATTAGAGGCATTTGTGGCTTCTTAAGGGTCATTATTGATAATCAAATCTAAGTATTGAAGAGTTAATTAAGTATTGGAATAGAGAATAATGATTCGTCCTTAATGATGACTTTAGGATTTGATATTTACCCGGAGCGTAGAAGGCCTGTGCCTTCTCAAGGAAGGAAAGACAAAGGTAGTAACACTTTATCCTATATCATGTGTATTGCATTGCATGTGTGCATTAGTCATTGAATACAGTGAAAGTGAAGAGGACGTGGTGAAAGCCCGGACTTGATTATAGTGAAAGTGAAGGGGACATGACGAAAGCCCGGACTCGAATATTGATAAAGTGATGGGGCGTGGCGTAAGCCCGACCTCGTATATAGTGAAGGGAACGTGGCGAAAGCCCGGTCTCAAATATTGATTGCTGCATTGTGATATATGTGACTTGCTTTGTATATATGCATCATATAAATAAACTGTTGCTACTGGGATTCTCTAGAATCTCATTCTTTCCAAATAACATTTTTAGACAGGGCAAGTGGATCGAAAAGCAAGCAAGTGGCAAAGGACGATTAGGACTGCCAGCGGTAGTCTTAGCTATATATTTTGGTTTTATATCGAATTGGTTATCATTTTGGATCAATGTAATCATATTGAATAGAATTGTAGTGGTATAGTTTTGTGTAATCCCCGGTATAGATACTGAGATGGGCAATGATGCCCTGTATAAACCTTTGGATTAATGTTATTATCCCGGGTGAACGTCGGGAATTGTGCTTACTCTGATATTGTATATGTAACAGACCAAACAGGCCCGTTGTTTTAATGAATGAAATGAATGGAGATCCATTTGTGTAACCCCCTCCGTAATTATATCCGAAATACGGGATTAAAATGAAATAGAGACCAATAATAATCAAATAACATTTACTAACCCATCACATGATGGGGTTTTCAAAAATACCTTTCGAAATCATTTATAAACTTGGTCTCATATTCACATTTCGAATACAATTACTATGCGAAGATAAATCACATTTATATATCAGAGTACGCAATATAAATTCCCGGCAATCCCGGAATACATATCTTCGCTAACAATCATAGGGTACATTAGCCCATACAACTTCACAAATAGGGAATTACACAACAAATCTCAATATCCGAAAACAATTATCCAAATATACATCCCAACTAAGAGAACCAACTACCAACTTCAATCCCGAAGGAGTCTTCATCGCCCTTAGCTGCTTTCTATATCCTTGATCTACTACCCTGTCTGGAAGGTTAGTAGGGGAGGGTGAGATTCGAGAGAATCTCAGTAGGGAAACATTATCAATATGTAGGCAAGATAAGTGTTTAATGCATGACATGCTTGCATCACATAACTCATGCACAAATACAATGACAAATCTATAAGCTCAATGCTTCGAACGATACACATATGGCCATAGCATATATTGAAACATAGCTTCAAATCATTCATACATGTTCCACATTATCAAGCAAAGCAATAACATGCATCAACACATTAATATAATTATCAGAGCATGCAGAAGAGATAAGTTCCCTACTTCCAGTCTTTGCTCCTCGATTTGCGTGCGAGCAACTCAGGGATTCACATTCAATCCTACAATGTCAAATATACTATTTAGAAACTTCCATAGTGTTTCTGGGGGTTATATGAGGTTATATTGAAAATTTACTAAAATACCCCCGGGGACCCGGTCCGGCCCCGCCGTACCCGGTCCGGCTGTACTTTTCTTGAAATTGACATGAGCTATTCTGACATATTTTCGCTTAAGGAATCCATTTCCGGACTCAGAATTATCAAATTCAATGTCAATTTACAAATTTACCCTTGGCAGCCCCACCTTAAGGGTTTCAGGGGCGTTTTCGTAATTATGCTTTTTCGGCCTTTTCCGAAAAAGTGCCCAACTGTAACCCCACCTAATTTTCCCTCTGAACTCAATGGAACCATCAAATCATTGAAAATCCAACTCTAAGACCCATTTATAACCCAGACCAAAATATATGGGTTTTCCAGGGAAAATCGGGGTTTTTCGGTTTCGGCTGCGTAAACGCGTTCCTTTCTACTCCTAACCACTTTATTGACTATTCCATTAGGTTAAAACTACCATTTAGTATCAATTTGGGCAGCATAACAGCCCCACAAACCCATTTTCCATTTTTAGAACCAAAGACAATCCGGCGAAATTTCACCGATTAAATTGTCTATAACAGCCAGAATAGTCAATATGCAAGAGTTTGGAAGTTACCTCAAGCTCCCACTAGCTTTGCCTTCTTGTGGCTGAAAACCCTAACTTCAAAACACCAAAAGAGGAGCTTCCAAACTTTAAAGAACATAAAGGAGTAGCTTAGGAATGGAGTTATACGCGTTAGGAGCTAGATCGTCGAGAAATCGGCTTACCTTGCAAGATCTCTCCTCTTTCTCTCTCTAAGAGCTCTCAACTTTCTCTCACTATTTTCAGATGGTTCAGCACGAAATGAGAGCTGAAGAAGATGAGAAAATATTTAATTCCATGCTGATGTCATCTTTTATTGAGATGATGTCATAATTCCCATTTTCGGATTTTCTGGCAGATTTTCTGCCCAAACTTTAAAAAATCATAACTAATTCTAGAAAAATTGAAATGAGGTGATTCCAAAGCCAAATGAAAGGTATTTAAGTCCTATTAATTGGAAAAATATAATCCATTACCAGAAATCACCACAAAATTCCAGAATCACACAAATTTCATCACTGACCCAAAACAGAGTCCATTTTCGACCTCAAACTTTGGACAGTCATATCTCCCAGTTCCCAACATGAAATGGCACAAATTATATGTCCATTTTGAATCTTGGGATGTGATCTTTAAGACTGGAAATTTCCATAATTTTCTGACATCATTTCCCTATTAAAATTGTCCACACGAGAAGACTGCTCAAACAGAATTCACACTGGACAGCATTTCCAATTTTGCAACCAATGTGTCCAATCTAATTTAAATCAATTCCAATCATTAAATATCACAACATGACACCATTTCCATCACAATACCCCATTCAATTCTTCCCTCTATTCTAAGTTAATTTGGATGTGAATCCACAATTGAACTCAAATACAAGGTTTTGGCGTTGCTCATAACACACGCGACTACAATCCACTTTATATTCTCTAAAAGGGTTCATTAATCACTAACCTTGTCCACTTTTGTAGTCATTAACCCCTAATCACAATTTGGGATCTTGCTAAACCGGGGCTTAGCAATCCACTAATCTCAGGCTTATTCTCTAACCTCGAGTCTCAAAATTCGGGGTATTACAATTTGTACAGGTGTTTTAAAAAGTTTTTAATTGTTCCGGATTTCTCATTCGATTATTAAACGCCTTTAAACACTAATCTCGGCCTGATTATCGAAGGGGGTTACATTTGTGGTATCAGAGCAGTTTTCCTGGCATTTGTAGGAATTGATAGGATAGTTGCCCTAGTTATTTGCCTGAGTGTTAAGTGATTGTTGATAGTTGTTGTATACACATGAATATTCCTGTTATTGATTGGTATATAAGAGTTTAAGGAATATGTGTATACTTCTATGGTGATTTCTGACTGGGTGAATCATTGTAGACTGAAGAGAATAATGGCTCGCCCTAGAAATAGACAATCGGATCCAGAGGTGGAAGAGCTCAATGATAATCCTCCTGATCCGATGCAAGAAATGATGACATTGATAAGAGAGCAAAGAGACATGATCCGTGAGCTAAGGGAAGAGCTCAGGGAAGAAAGAGCTAAGAGAAATGAGGAAAGGCTCTAGTCTACTCATGTAGAGACTAGAGATGAGACCCAACCAGAAGAGACAGCTAAGGGGTCGCATCGACCTCAAGAGTCCCCACCTCATATTGAGCATAATCAAGGGTCACATGGGGTGCCGACTCAAAATGATGGAGACCTTAATTCTTGGGTGTCCAAATTCTGCAAACACATGCCTCCTGTGTTTAAAGGAAGATTTGACCCTCAAGCAGCGGAGGATTGGATAATGAGGCTAGAGAAGATCTTCGAGGTGCTTGAGTGCCCATCGGAGGTGAAAGCAAAGCTAGCTATCTACAAGCTAGAAGGAGATGCAGACCGATGGTGGCGAAACATTGCCATGACCATGCGGGCCCAGAATGTGCAAGTGACTTGGGAAGTGTTTCAAAGAGAGTTCAATGAAAAATTCTTCCCTAAGTCTGTGAGAATAGAGAAAGAGTCAGAGTTTCTAAAGATAAAGCAAGGGGACGATGAGACCTTTGACGAGTACTTGTCTCGGTTTGTTCGTCTATCCCGGTATTCCTCCTACCTCCAGCATAAAAATGATGAGGAGTGGAGCTCCGACATGCTAATCCGGGGTTTGAGGAGGGAGTTGAAGAAAAGATTGGCTGCCCGGCAGTTTGACAAGTTCAACAAAGTGGTGGAAGAGTGCCGGATCACCGAGAACAATTTGAGAGATATTAACCCAAGTAAGGGTGGTGGTCGCGGTGACACTGGTAAGGGAAGTTCATCCCAGAAACATAAAGACCAAGGGTTCTCATCCAAGGGCGGTAGTAAGAAACCGTACCAATCTGGAGATTATGGGAATCAGGGACAGTTACCACAGTGGGTATGCCCCCGGTGCAATAGAGCACATGCTAACAAAAATTGTGAAGGGCAATGGGTGTGCTTCCTCTGCAAGCAGCCTGGACATATGGCCAAAGATTGCAAAGGGCGACCGGTAGAGTCAAGGCCCAAGAATCAAGCGAGAGTGTTTGCAATGACCCATGAAGAGGCAAGGAAATCTCCTGAATTGACTCAAGGTACTATTCTTCTCAATGGTAGTGTATTGCAAATTTTGATTGATTCGGGTGCTAGTCATTAGTTTATAGTCTATGACTGTGTAAAGTGCCTAGGATTGTATGTTCATAGATTGCCAATTGATAGTGTTGTGTCAACACCTATAGCTGCTAAGACTGTGACTGCGAAAGCTTGTCTAAATAGTATTATAACTATGGAAGGGTTGGAGTCTACTGTTGATTTGATTTGTTTACCTCTACACCAAATAGAGGGTATTTGGGCATTGATTGGTGGACGGCGGATTGCCTCCAGAAAGGGAAGTAGAATTTTCAATGGAAATAGTGCCGGGAGCTGGTTCGATATCCAAAGCCCCATATAGAATGGCCTTATGAAAAGGTGGAATTGAAGAAACAAATTGAAGAGTTGTTCGAGAAGGGACTCATTCGAGTCAGTGTGTCACCATGGGAAGCTCCGGTATTGTTTGTGAAAAGAAGGACAGAGAATGGGAAGAGTGAATGGCTTCTGAGTTCTTAATACAATGACACCTTCATCTAGAGACAACCAATTGGGAAGCGCTATTTATAGAGAATTCAAATTGGAAAGGGCTACTTGCGGAGAATTCTGAT
Organism: Inga laurina; assembly: GCA_963855925.1. NCBI lineage: Eukaryota > Viridiplantae > Streptophyta > Magnoliopsida > Fabales > Fabaceae > Inga > Inga laurina. The sequence goes on from OY979707.1 coordinate 10,491,194, forward strand.
AGGAAAGGGCTACCTACGGAGAGTTCTGATCGGAGAGAGCTACCTAGGGGAAGTCTGATCGCAAAGGGCTACCTACGGAGAGTACCATACCGTGGTGTGAAGCCACCGTGACGACAAACCCTAGTGTGGAACTGCCGTGATGACAAACCCTAGAGTGCAGCCACCTTGACGATGAACCGTGAACTGCAGTCGCCATGATGTTGACTCATAGACTAGTGTTACGGAAAGGTTGGCTCTTAGTGATGGTGCATTGTAATGAATCCCACAATAGATGGGTTTTCTTGAGATAAGAAGTCATACGGCTTGAAATGATTCGAATTGAATTGGGCCAAATTCTGACACGAACAAAGAGAGATTGTGAATATTGTTAGTGGTAATGGGAGATTCCTTTGGGACTCCTATTAAATCAACTTAACATTGCTAAAGTATAGATAAAGAGATATAAACCCAAATATGGTGAATGTGACATGTTTGAGAACTATAATGAGTAGAAACTCGAGACAGTGTAACTTACAGCAGGTGTATGTCGACGTGAGCCATTGTAGGGTTTGACGTTGGTCATCTCTACCATCGGCCGTTAATGTACCGTATGGAATGTAAAGACCGTAAAGCAATGTGTAAATGTGACCACGCCAAGCGCACCGCTACTGGCTGACCCTGTTGAGGGATACGGGTGGGGTGTAGGCAGGGTGGGCACCGCCACTGGCTGACCCCGTTGAGGGATACGGGTGGGGTGTGACAATGAAAGTATTCGCCACGCTAAGTGCACTGCCATCGGCCGAGCCCTCGGAGGGGGTATATGGGTGGAGTGTATGCAGGGTGGACTGTGATAGAAGGGTACTTCGGATAGAAGAGATTGAGATTTCGGAGAGACTCGATATTGTTATTGAAACCCAAGGGTCCCGGTTACCACTAATGGAGATATTGGTGGGTGTTTGTGTAACCCCCAGCCGTAATTAATATCCGGATTACGTGATTAAGTGAAATAGAGACCAATAATTCAAAACAACATTTTATAGATCCATCAACCCGACGGGGTTTTCACAAATACATTTCGAAATCATTCGAACACACGGTCTCATATTTACACTCCGAATATAATTACTATGCGAAGATAAATTACATTTAGACAAATATCAGAGTACGCAATATAAATTCCCGGCAATCCCGGAATCATATCTTCGCTCATTAATCATAGGGCACATTAGCCCATACAACTCAACCAATAGGGATTACACAACCTACTCAAATACATGCTCAACCACTGATCCAAATATACAATACATATTCTCAATTACGCCATGATAACCAACAACCAAGCTCTCACCCAGAAACGAATCCTCTTCGTCCTTGGAAGCTTGCTTCATCCTCAATCTTCCTTCCCTGTCTAAAATGTTGATAGGGGAGGGTGAGATTCTGGGGAATCTCAGTAGGAAACAGATACCAATATGCATGCAAGATAAGTATTTAATGCATGACATGCTTGCATCACAATAACTCATGTTCACATAATGATATATCCGCATGCTCAATGTTTCAACAACATACTCATGGCCATAGCATAACTAGAAACAGAGCTACAATCATTCATACATGTTTCACATAATCACGCAAAGCAATAACATGCATCAATACACAAATACAATTATCACTACATGCAGGAGAGGTAAGTTCCCTACTCTCTTTCCACGTAAGCTCCAGCTCCGGCTGCTCACGATCAGGGAAATCATCAAATCCTATAACCAAGATCAAGGACATAGGATTAATCCCTTTTCCAATTCCTTAACCTTTAGACACTCAAGTTGGTTATCATTACTGCCCTTTAAGTGCCCTCAAACACCTCAATCCCTAGCTCTAAAGGGTTGGAAGACTATCCCCAAAGATCCCCTTTTGAACACTTAAACTTGATATTTTTCACTGCCTCACTCGAGCACAGATGCTCTCACTCGAGCACAAGTACGGACATCACTCGAGCACAAATGCTCTCACTCGAGCATTGGTACGGACAGTACTCGAGCACTAGAGAGTGAAGACAGAAAGCATATGCCCGAGAGCACAACCCTCACCTGAGGTACAGGCTCACTCGAGCACACCAACCTCACTCGAGCACAAGGCCAAATGCCTTACTCGAGCACCCGCGAGCACAACGCCACGAGTGACAACCCGAGAGCACCACTCTCACCTGAGGCACAGGCTCACTCGAGCACAGCCATATGTGCTCGAGCACATACCCCATACCCGCGAGTGAGAAAGCACACTCGTGCCTTTTTCCCGCGAGTATCCACCCGAGAGCAAATCCTCAACTCTGGGCTTACACCTTCACTCGAGCAGAACCCAGCTCACTCGAGCATGTTCTTCGCTCACTCGAGCACAAAGCGATGTGCTCGAGCATCACTCATAAAAATCCCAGGTGCAACTCGAAGCACAAAGGGAAAACTCACATATCACTCGAGCAGGATCTCCCTCACTCGAGCAATGTTCCTCCTTCACTCGAGCACACCCATGCCTGCTCGAGTGAATCCATCAGATTCCAGAAAACGCAGCAAACATACCACATTTTCCTAACTCTTGCCCAATTGATCCAAATGGACCCAAAACCTCTACCAAAGCTACTCCCACATAAAATCACTCACTGAATTCAATGGAATCAACAGAATTACCCAATTCCCATTCCATTAACATGCTTTGGTCTCGGGCATCATAATCATCACTTTCCAAAATCACCAACCTTACCCAATTCCATCCCAAATCCATTCTATCTATTCAAAACTCATACCAACATACCATTTCCATAACCATAACATGCCAAACTACCCATTACCCATATTTTCGAAATTAGGGCAATAAATCCAGAAATTCCAACATAATTATTTGGCATGAAACATAGATAGAAGGATTGGGTTCACATACCTTAACAACTTTCTCAAGAACACTTCTTGATTCTCTACTCTTCAGATTTTCGTGATTCTTCAAATCACCACCAATGGAGAAGCTACAACCATCAAATTGAAGCTCTCATTCTAAGGAACAATATTTATGAAAAGGATTTGAACAAAGGAAGCCATTTCCCTTACCTTTTCTCAAGCTTTTCCTTTGTCTCTCCCAAGCTCCATGGCTTCCGCACAAGAGAGAGAAAACAAGAGAGAGAGAGAGAGAAGAGAAGAGATGGAGATGATGATGATGTGTCTCATACACTTATGCCTCATCCAAGGGTCCACACCTTGCCACTTGTCACCATCTCACTTCAACTCTCATGGGCTCACATGCACACACATACACATGATTATGCCCCTTACTCAACTTCACAAATCAATCATAGCCATTGATCTTGAAGCTACCAATGAGTTCCCTCTTCGGCAACCAATCAATTGGCCGGTAACTTTACCGTTTTGCCCCTGATTATGGCAATTTCTCTTAAATCACCATCAACACATTTCATATCTCTTAATTCACAATTTGGACTCTTGCTAAACCAGGGCTTAGCAGTCCACTAACCTCAGGCTTAATCTCTAAGCTCAAGTATTAAAATTCGGGATATTACAGTTTGGGTGAGGGTAATGATGGGAAAGTGAGTATAGTGTAAGCAAAAGTATAGTGGAAAACAGCAAAAGTTGAGATAGGTGATTACAGTGGAAACTATTAGTTGTGCGCAGTGGGTCTGTGGTGCTTTGAGATATTCCTGGAAGGGGAAAATGACCTAATGACTGAGATTAAAGGGGCTTAAAGCCGGAATGAACGAGTGTAGTCTGTATCATAGTAACTGAGTGAGGTGAAGACCTCTAAGGATTGAAATCGGAGATCACACGCTCGTGAGGGTGTCTCTGAGTACAAGAAATGATAAAGTGATTGAGAGAAAGAAATTGAACCATGGGGTATTGATCTGTTGAGATTCTTGAGTGAATTAGACCTATAGCGTATTGTTGATACGAGTGGTTTTAAAGGATTACCTTTAAAGAGAAGCAAATTAAAGAATGGAAGCCGTCATGAAGAGGCGTCCAGAGTTTATGTCCTAAGTGGAGTATCAAATTTCGAGGACGAAATTTATTGAACGGGGGGAGAATTGTAACGCCCCAAATTTTGATTAAGGGCTAATGAGGATTATTGAGAAGATAATTGTGATTTAGAGTGGATTAAAGTTAAATTAATGTATATTGGTGACAATATTATTTAATATGTCATAATTGTTGGAAAATTGAAAGAATGGAATTATTGGCATAAGTTGGTAATTAATGGGGAAATTAATTACTAACTAAGAGAAAATGAGAAGTGTAATTAAAATGACTAATGGAGAGATTAGAGAAGCTAATGGGTGCTTATTGTGTGAGAGCCAATGAGGAGTGGACACATGGCAAGCTCAAATGTGGAGAGAGATATGAGAAAAGTCAAAGGCATTTTTTTTAACAATTTCTCTCTCCTCTCTTCCCTCTTGTGCGCTAGAAAACTGAAATGGAGGGAGAATAATCATTTTCTCACTTTCTTCACTCCACCTCCATCTCTCTCTCTCGTTCTCTCTCTTCTCCTCTCTCTCGCCATTGTTGCAGAAATAAGGGGGGGAAAGCTTGCAAAAAGGTAAGGAAAATGGCTTCCATTGCTCAAACTTCCTTCTCTAATATTGATCCTTGAATGAAGAGCTTCATTTTGATGGTTGTAATGTGTTTATTGGCGTTAGTTTGTGACCTCAAGAGATTGTGAAAGTTGAAGAATCAAGAAATCTCTTTGGCAAAGTGAAAGAGGTGAGTGCTAACTCCCTTTTGATATATAGATTGTGGTTGTTGGTTGAGATTGATTTTTCTGGAATTTTCTGCCCTATTTTCAAAAAATTAGGGTCTTAGTGAGTTTGGCATGTTGTGATCATGGAAATGGTATATTGTGATGTCTTTTGGACAAATGGTTTGGTTTGAATCATTAAAAGTAAAGTTTGGGAACTTTGTGTTGGTTTTGGTGTATTGGTCAAAACAGGGGATGTGGTTAGATTGTGAATTTGATCATTTTGAGGTTACCATTGTGTTCCTTGTGGAAAATTGTATGAGAATATGTTTGGTCAATGATTTTGGAGTCATTGAACACTTTGGTAGAAAAGTTGGAAAATGCTGTCAATGTGAACTCTGTCTGGGCAGTTTATTTGTGTGGACGTTTTGAATGACCAAATGATTTCAGAAAATTTTGAAACTTTTTAGTCTTAAAGTTCACATCCCAAGCTTCAAAATGGATATATATTTTGTGTCATTTAGTTTATTATTCTAAGAGTTATGCTTTGCCAAAGTTTGGTATAAAAACAGAACTCTGTTTTGGAGTAATGTTGGGTTTTGGGTGATTCTGTATTGTTGTGATGATTTAAAGTTATGAGCCATATTTTTCCTTGAAAGAGGACTTATATACCTTTCATTTGGCTTTGGAATCACCTCGTTTCAATTTTTCTACAAGTAGTTATGGTTTTTCGAAGTTCAGCCAAGAGTCAGGAAATTTCTTGGCCGCGGCCCAAGCCTTTCTGGCCTGATTCTGGCCGCGGCCCATGGGTGGCTGGCCGCGGCCCACGGCTTTCTGACCATATTTTGGCCATGGCCCAAGGAAGGGCTGGCCACGGCCAACCCCTGTATTCCAGCACTTTAAGTTTTTGAAAAGAGATCTTCAACCTATTGTTTCCCAACCTTTTAGGGGTTTTATTAGAGGCATTTGTGGCTTCTTAAGGGTCATTATTGATAACCAAATCTAAGTGTTGAAGAGTTAATTGAGTATTGGAATAGAGAATAATGCTTCGTCCTTAATGATGACTTTAGGATTTGATATTTACCCGGAGCGTAGAAGGCCTGTGCCTGCTCAAGGAAGGAAAGACAAAGGTAGTAACACTTTATCCTATATCATGTGTATTGCATTGCATGTGTGCATTAGTCATTGAATACAGTGAAAGTGAAGAGGACGTGGTGAAAGCCCGGACTCGATTATAGTGAAAGTGAAGGGGACATGACGAAAGCCCGGACTCGAATATTGATAAAGTGATGGGGCGTGGCGTAAGCCCGACCTCGTATATAGTGAAGGGAACGTGGCGAAAGCCCGGTCTCAAATATTGATTGCTGCATTGTGATATATGTGACTTGCTTTGTATATATGCATCATATAAATAAACTGTTGCTACTGGGATTCTCTAGAATCTCATTCTTTCCAAATAACATTTTTAGACAGGGCAAGTGGATCAAAAAGCAAGCAAGTGGCAAAGGACGATTAGGACTGCCAGCGGTAGTCTTAGCTATATATTTTGGTTTTATATCGAATTGGTTATCATTTTGGATCAATGTAATCATATTGAATAGAATTGTAGTGGTATAGTTTTGTGTAATCCCCGGTATAGATACTGAGATGGGCAATGATGCCCTGTATAAACCTTTGGATTAATGTTATTATCCCGGGTGAACGTCGGGAATTGTGCTTACTCTGATATTGTATATGTAACAGACCAAACAGGCCCGTTGTTTTAATGAATGAAATGAATGGAGATCCATTTGTACAGGTGTTTTAAAAAAATTTTTAATTGTTCCGGATTTCTCATTCGATTATTAAACGCCTTTAAACACTAATCTCGGCCTGATTATCGAAGTGGGTTACACACATAGCCTTATAGCTCATATAGCTATCTGGCTTTCACAAATGGCCCGTCGGCCTTCACAAATAGTCTTTCGGCCCACATAATCACATATATCACACCTCATCCTCATCCCCTTTCTCCGTCGGGAAGGCACACAACATTTGCCCGATCTGTTATTAGCTACTCAGGGACTATTGGTATGACGGTGTTTACACATATTCACAATGTCGCAGCATACGAGTTTGTCACAAATCAATGATAATACACACATATAATGCATCACATATGGTACGAAAGAAAAGTTACTACCTCGTTCCTTCTTGATGTTTGCTGGCTCAGTGGGCTCACGAGAACGGCAAATGTCGAATCCTATAAACCAAATTAGGGACAATAAATCAATCTCTTTTCCAAGTTTCCTAATTTCATAATACTTTATGTTGGTATTCATTTAGACTCTTTAGGTGGCTATTAGAGGCCTAGATATATACCCAAAGGGTTGGGAAAGGCTATACCAAAAACCACCTTTCAAAAGTGCAAAATACTGATTTTTGAGGGTTGGCCGCGGCCCACAAATCTACTGGCCGCGGCCAAAAACTGCTCAGAAATATTTGGGCCGCGACCCAGAATCCGCTGGCCGCGGCCAAGAAAATCCAGTTTCTTGGCTGAACTTCCAAAAATCATAACTAATTCAAGAAAAATCGAAATAAGGTGATTCCAAAGCCAAATGAAAGCTATTTAAGTCCTCTTTATAGAAAAAATATTGGCCATTACTGAAAATCACCAAAAAAAAATACATAATTACACAAAACTAACCACTGTCCCACAACAGAGTTCAATTTCAATCCCAAACTTTGGGCAACCATAACTCACAGTGCACAAAACGAAATGATACCAATTATATGTCCATTTTGAAGCTTGGGAAGTGAACTTCAAAACTGAAAAGTTTCATAATTTTCTAACATCATTAGCTTATTCAAAACCCCCACACAAAAAGACTGCCCAGCACAGACCTTCAATGGACAGATTTTCAATTTTTCACAATTGCTTCCAATGGTTCCCATTTTCACATGAAACACCATTCCCACACCAATTTTGCCCAAGGAAACCATTGAAGCCATCAAAACAATCAAATTCCATCCATATTGACATGTTCCACTGAAATCTTTACATGTCAACACAATATACACACAATCTACCACAATGCAATTCCTTTCATTCCAAAAATTCCAAATCAACTCCCATGGCATAAAGACACAATTTAACACCACATTCTACACAACACCCTAACCAATTCAAGCATTCAAATTAGACCAAAAATCAGGGCAAATATTTGAAATTCTCAAAACCAAACCAATGACCACAACAATTATACCAAAAGGTATCAAATACTCACTACAACTTCTTTCCAAAGCTATTTCTTTGATTCTCCTACTTTCAAATCCCCACAAGTTCTCAAACTCCACTAATAAAAAATATGGAACCATAGGAATAAAGCTCTCAACCCCTTGAACAATATTAATAAAGGTGAGTTGAGCATTTAGGGACAAAACCTTACCTAAAACTCAAGCTTCTTCTTTCTCTTTCCTTTCTTGGTTGAGCGAAAATGGAGGCAAGATGAGAGAGATGAGATGGTGAGGATGATGAAAATAGGATCAGTTTTCCCTTGAACATGGGGCTTTTGGCTGACCTAAGCAAGAGAAAGAAAGAGGAAAAAAAGTTTGAAATGTTGACTTCAACTTCCATTTAGTGTGACCATATAGCTTTGGCAAAAGGCCTGTCGTTAGGATGCTTATAGAATAGACTTCCAGTGCCTTATGAGTTTGAATCTGAAAAGGTAGTAACAGCTGAATCATCATGTTTAATGATCTTTAAATATATAATTGATATATGCTTTTGTATTCGCTGCAACAATTTCGGTATTGTTTAATCATCGTATTTAGTAATATGCAGCCTATCCACAGGCCTATATACATTGCTTACTCTTCTTTCTTGGAAAGCTACCTTGAGCCAATATTTGTATTTTTCATTTCTTTGCAATGGCATGGATTTTTTTTGTTTTCAGTTTTTGTACTCCTATTCTCTTCTCATTAATAAATTTTACCTTATTTGTTTTCCTTTTTCCTTTTCGGGCTACTATTTATTCCTTATTAGAATGGAATAGGTTTTCAATGAAGAAAAGGATCATAAAAATCAAATACAAGTTTGTAAGAATCTTTATCGAATTTCTTACCTTTTGACTAACTTTTAATAGGTTAGTGTATGGGCTATATGGATGTAAGAATATTTATGGATTTTCTTATGTTAAAAGTGATATGATGAATACAATTGTTGGATTTCCTTTGGTCCTTATTTTGGATCCTTCTTTCTGTCCATTGGAACTTGAAGATTAGGATGCATGTGTTAGATTTAGAGTTTTGATGATAACAAACCTAAGTTTAGTTTAATTTGTCTCTGCATTTTCATTCACAAGTTTTTGCTAAGAAAGTATTCGAATAGTATACTTACTATTCGAATACTGTTACTCAGTTTTCATTAGCTGATATTTTGATAACTCTTAGACTATTCGGATAGACAGATAGTTATCATGATAATGCATACACTATTCGAATAATGATACACTGATAAATAGTTGTATTATTCAAATAGTCCTTGACTATTCGAATAGTATGAACTAATATATCAGTTGAAAGTTTTTCTGAACTAAAAATATTTGAATAGCTTGCACGTTATTCGATTAGTGCTTATATTTCCCAAAGTGAGTTTCAAATGCATTATCCGGATAATATTATAACTATTCGAATAGTATAATCATTATCAAAATATTACTTTGTATGTTCAAAGGTTTTTCACATTTTGTTATTCGAATAACATGAAGACTGTTCGAATAGTAAAGACACTATTCGAATAGTGTTATTAATATTCGAATAGCATTTCAAAACTAAGACTATGAGATTAAGATGAGAAATTATTTGAATAGCAAGAAAACTATTCGAATAATATAGAAAGCTGAAAGGAAATTATTTCTTGATCAAATTAGAAGCAAGTATTCGAATAATCGCTAAAGTATCAGGATAATCCTTCTTATATTCAAGAGATCACTATTCGAATAGGTATATCAACTATTCGAATAGTCTTAGTGTAAAATTTCAAATATTATCCGAATAAAGAAGAAGGTATTCGAATAATGTGTTATCTGAAAAGAGTCAAATTATCCTGATAATTATGATAGTATTCGAATACTTGTTCTTCATATAAAACAGAGCAACTAATCTAAGTCTACAATTTCACAAGATCATTGTGTGCTTTCATTAATCTTGTTCATTATCATTTTCTCTCATGATTAACGTTCTCAAAGCAAGTTTTAGGAGTTTAACACTTTAGATATCTTAATTCCAAGAAAAGCAGATATACTGTGTCAGAGACATTAAATGCTCTCTGAGTCTCTACCAACACATTCTCTTCACCTCAACGGCTATATCCAAATAACATAAAGAATGTTCCAAGTAATGCTCAGTGAGTAACGGGAAAACAGAATGCCTCCAATGGTCATTAAAATCTCTTCAACTACAAATAGCAAAAGCATTCAAATCAGGAGTTAAGACGCTGAACTACCGAACTGACGAATATTCATTTTCTGAGCTCTTACTCTTTTGTTTTAATACGCTTCAGTGTTTACATTACCAACTCTATAAGAGAGAACATTCATTGATTTAATACACTTGTTTGAGAGATATCTTAAGGTTGTGGGATCTTAAGTTGGGCATCAATTTACGTGGTGTAAGGGGGAGCGAGTATTCAAAGTGAGGAATAGATCGCTGTGTACGAGGTGCCAAGAACCCATTGAATCTTGGAAAGTATAGTGAAGGCACAGATTCTGTCTGTGAACTGGACGTAGGTCATTGTGAATTAGACCGAACCAGTATAACTCCTACTGTATACCTCGGTGAAATTTTCCTAACACTTTAATCTTCTCCTTATTGGTTTTCAGTTTTATTTGTCTTATCATAAATTTTTATTATCACCCAATTCACCCCCCCTCTTGAGTGAAAAGCTTGCACTAACAGCATGGTCTTCAAGGCAAAATTGTTGAATTCTTATATGAATTATTTTTGTCTGATCGACAAAAAGGACATTGTTTTACGGAAATGGAAAAAGGGAAGCACATGCATGGTAAAAAGCATTATCAGTTTTGTCTTGTCGACGATTTAGTTAGATGGTATTAAATGAGGAAATGCAGTGGAAAAGGCATGTGAACATCTCACAAAAGTAAAGAGCAGCATGCCCAATGGATACTTTGGCTTTGAAAAAATATCCAACGGTCACAGACAAAGCCATGAAATATAGTTCAATTTGTTTCATTAATCCCCCACTTATGAAATACCATGGCTAGACTTACTAAAAAGTTTGTAGTGTAATTTAGCCAAGATTCTATTACGTTGAACATAATTATGCCCATGTGGACTTCCCAATGTGAAAGCTACTCATAAGCTCATAGATAAAAAAATTGAATGGACATATGAAAGCTCTATATCACCCAAGTATAGACCGTATCATTCGGAAGTGTGTGCCATAGAAGACATGTCCAAAAGGTGGTAAACACTTGACCATTGTAGTATAGAGTATTTTACAAGGCTCAATGTGAACAACGAAAATAGTTTTTTTTTTTAGCTTTGTATTTCTATATGTAACCATTAAAGTGTCCATGATTATGCAAAAATGAGTAACACAAGTTTCTTCAAGGATATTTACTATCTGGATATCAGGCAAAAAAAAAAAAAAACAAAAACAAAAGTAGTTTCAAGGATGTATCTTTTGACTAGAGTTTCATGAATGTATTTGGTGCATTCTTTTATAGATTTAGATATCATGCATATAGATTTATATATTATAGATTAAATATCTGTTGTCGCTTCATATCTTATGAGTGAAGTCATGTATGATCGTTTTAACTGTAGTATTGCAATGTGTTTATAATAATGAGTCAATATTGTTACAAGAATAGATGTGTGTGTGTGTGTGTGTTTTTTTTTAGCCCCAAAATGATAAACAAAATAATTTGAAATTCATTGTATTCTACATAGAAGCATTTATTATGTTAGTGCAATTTTCAGAGGGGAAGATTTATGTTAGTCAATGACCAAGCCTCTTCTTTTTTGTAGCAGCTTTATATGAATTTCTCAATGTTGCTTCAAATATGATGTTAGGCCCAAGAAGCTACGATCCAAAAGGCGGTATTATTTGTGTCACTGAACCAATCCTTTCATGGCAATAACATAGCGTGAAGGAATAAAAAATTTGTTAACGTGGATCAATATGATTAGAAAGTAATTATATTGCAGAAGCTATGTTTTAGTCCAAACCAAGATCTCAGTGTTTCATATGAGGAGAAAACAATTCATAGTCATCCTAAACTTTGTGAGGACAATCAACAAAAGTTAAAGGCAATCACTTTGTTATATTAGAGAATATCTCTTGAAGTATATATCCACATATTGTCAATTATATATTGTACTTTTTAGAGTTAGACGCATGGATGTGTTAAAAATATGCGTACCTAACAATATAAATTATGCTCGAAGAACCACAACAAATATAGTTTATAAGGAGATTTTTAGGAACTTAAATACTTGATTTATTTCTCTTTATCAAATTAAATGTATGTTCTAGATGTTGGTAAATTTATGAGGTTTTGTAGTTTGATCATGGTATAATATCCATGAAATTAAAAATATCAACGAATGTTAAACCTGTGGAAAATTAAATTCTTTAACAATAAATAATGTATGTTGGAAATAATGCTTCCCATGCAATGCGTAGGGGAGGAAATACTCGTTTTATATCAATATCTTATAGAAGTTGAAAAGTTTGCTGTTGGTTAAGCAACATGTCATAGTAAACTAGCAGTTTACTAATTCAAACAAATTTATTATTGGCGTGACTTGTTTGATCATCCGAGTCATATATAAAAAAATTATGTATGACATCCATTGAAGAATCAGAAGATTTTTCATGAATAGCTAACATATTATATAATTCAAGAATTATCATGTGCTACCTGTTCTCAAAGAAATTTGATTATAAAAGTATCACAAGTTATAATTTGGAATGAATCTTTATATTTCTAGAAATATATCAAACTCATATATGAGCACATTCAAATAGCATGTAATGTAAACCATATAAACATTCAATAATTTTGATAGATACATCTATAAGATGGTTACATGTTATATTACTATTAGTTTGTAACCTGAAGTTTGCAGGAATGTTTGAATAAATTATTATGTTAAGCACAATTTTCAGATTATATGATTCATTCATTGAAGCCTTCATAAAATTGCTAGATTAATACTTATGAGAACAAAATTTCTCTTTCAGTGTTGGTATATTTGATCTTACATATTGCAGTACTTATACTAGCCAACCAAATTCTCCCGATAAAATTGGCTTTTAGTCAGGAACCAGGTATATTCTATCTTAAAAAGTTTAAATATTCATTCCTATTGATCCACCACAATGCACATGGATGGATATTTAAAGGAAATTGAGATAAATATTGGGTAAGAATATCCTTCTTCTTGTTTGTCTATAAATGAAACAAAAGGATGTTTCTAATGGAAACAAATGGATTTAGGAGACTTATACTGCATGATTAGTCGATTGTCATTTGATAAAATATTCTTAACATGAGGGGGAGAAATTGAATAGCTGGAAAAGAAAACAAAAGGAATGCATTATTACTATTAAGTATAGATCCTCGAATATAGCAATATGAACCAGAAGTTCATTAGGTTTTACATTCATGAAATATTACATAAAATCTGCCAGAAATACAATTATTGACCTAAATGGGAATTACTAAGTCTCATATTCCAGCTAAAAATGTTCTAATAATCATAAATGAAAGTGAGACATGCATGAAGTATGAGAGAATAATTGGTTCCAAAAGAAAAGAAAAATGAACAAATAATCAAGATGATCATATTAAAGAAGCAAATACTCTAGAAGAGGTCAAGACATAACTAATTGCAAAAACATCAAAAGAGGTTCAGGTACTTGAAAGCAATAAAGAGATCTCAATGAATTATGTCACAATAAGAAAAATGGAACTGAAAATATTAAGTTGTTGACAACGGTCTTGATAATAATTTCACGTGATCAATTGAGGATCTTATGCATAATCTATCCTGTGAGTAGACAAAATGGTGATTGGCCAAAAAGGAAAAGTAAAAGGAAAAAGACGCAATAAAAGTGAGATTACATTATGGATTTGCAGTCCTAACTAAAATATGAAATATATAAATATTTAAGTGAAAATAAAGATTTTTACAAATGTTAATGAAGACTTTGATGAGACATACTATTTTGTGATGGATATAATAATTTTGTATTTCTGGCAGCATATAAAAATAAAATTATGCATCTATTAGATGTTGTTATATACAGCCTATTCATATGGCTCATTAAATAGTGAAATTTATATGAGAATCCTTAAAGGATCTAAAATGTCAAAAGCATATACAAGAAAATAATTCTATATATAAAATATTATGTGAGTTTGAATATAATTCAAGCATATATAATTAATTGAAAAATATATTAAAAAATGAGTAATTTTATATTTTACTTGACTTGTAGATCGAGTTATCAAATATATCAATGATTTCAAAATCACATATTTTTCGCTATGGTGAATTTTCTTGCAAAGATGTATTGAATTTAATGGTCTAGAAGTACCTTATAATTTATAAGAATATTTTATGTATAATGATAATATTGTATTTATTATGATTTTATTGGTAAAAATTAGTTCTTGCAGGTATACAGTGGATAACGAAAATGAGATTTAGTGTGATAGTCCTATGAACATATTATATGATATTATTTTGTTTGGAACAAACTGAATATGTGGGTGCAAGATATATTTTGGTGATTTTTAGAATAATTTTCCTTTATTGTTTTCATAATGAATAAGATAAAAGCAGAATATACTGATATTTTAGCATATCCAGGAGATATGTTAGAGGAATACATTTCAACAAAACTTTGGGTGACAATGCATTATTCCTAGTTTGTCGGCTTAAAGAATGATATGCTCGAAAATACATTGGAAGTGATGTTGTTACTAGGGGGAGTAAAACTGATGTTATTATTAAGGGGAGTAAATATGATATTATCATCAGATAAAGTAGCGACCATACTGTACTCTTTTCCTTAACTAAGGTTTTGTCCCACGGGGTTTCCATAGTAAGGTTTTTAACGAGGTAGCTTTGATTTGTACTGTGTACTTTTTTTCCTTCATTGGGTTTTTGTCCCACTGGATTTTTTCTAGTAAGGTTTTAATAATACACAATATTTATTTATGAACATTCAAGGGAGAGTGTTATAAATATTCCAATATTTGGTGTGGATGTCCATAACCTTCAAAGATGAGTTTTTTGGAATTCTACACTTAAAGCCATCTAACATATGACATACATGGCTTAGTGGGAGTTTTCTATTATTAGTTTAAATAACCTACAAAGACTTTATATTATACCATTGTGTATATTTATTCTTTTGTTGTAACTTTGTAATAAAAGTTAAGGATTTATGGTCTATAAATAGTAGGCATGCATCAAAGGTTGTAAGCTTGAAATGAAATAAGAATCACTCCCTCCTTATTCTCCATTGTTCTCTTGTATTTTTTCATCTTCCTCATTTCAATCTCTTATATTTTCTTGATTTCATGACAATTTTAAAATTCAATTTATATTTTCCCATCTACTTCCACACTCCTTTTTCTAAACCATGCTTAGGTTAAACTAAACCCAAGCAAGACTGCAAGACTTTAGGTATGTTTGGAAGAGCTTAAATTTGAGAAATAAGCCCTTATTACGTAAGCCGAGAAAAAACTCCTCTCACATACTTACCTCATATATCGTGAATCATAAATTATAAACACTTATTACCCAAAAATAAGGTTTTCCAAACTAGCACTTTAATAACAACAAAAACGGTATTCCATGACGCAGGATATTCCTATGGCTCGTTATCGGTAACGGAAACATGTGGTTGAGGATAACTCTGCTACTACCTTCTTCAGCTTCGCTATTACTTCGCATCAGCTACCGATAGAAGCGGCCATGGCTACTGTGAGCTTCAACCCCACCAGAATCAGAACCACTTCAACCTTCAAACATCGCAATTCCATCTCTATTCTGACTTCGCCATTAAAACTCTTCAGAATCCCATGTATTATTCCCTCTAATAACACTAGAACCCACCCTAATCTGCGCCATTTTCGACCTAATTCAGTCTCTGAGAGCTCGGTTTCGACTCAGAAAGAAGAAGGGGTTCTCGATGACCTACAAGAAGACGACCCGACCGCGGAATTGAGCTATCTCGACCCGGAAACTGAGCCGGAGAGTATAACAGAGTGGGAAGTGGATTTTTGTTCTAGACCTATTCTTGACGTGAGAGGCAAGAAGGTGTGGGAGCTACTTGTGTGTGACAATGCGCTCGCTCTGCAGTACACTAAGTATTTTCCAAATAATGTAATCAACAGTATCACTTTGAAGGATGCTATTGTTACTATTTGTGAGGAGTTGGGCGTTCCCTTACCTGAAAAAATTCGCTTCTTCAGGTATTTCTGGGTATTATGCAATTTTCTTGGAACTTTGTGTATATTGTAAAATATGCTTGTCTTAACCTCCGAAGACTTAGCTAAGATGAGTAGAAAACTAAGAGCATCAGTTGCTGGAAGCACCTACTACCTTTTGTTCTTAGTATAAGAGCTTGTTGGAGATTAAATTTATTCCTAAATATAAGACCTCAATTTATAATTTCTTTCCAAAGGTATCTCTGTTGATTGCACATGGTAAGGAGTTTCTATCAGAGCTAGTCATAAGGAAAGATGTATTTGAGGAAGATCAACCTATATTTATTACAAATAACTAATATAACCAACTTTTTTATTTTACCCAAATTAGTCAACTAGCTATTATATTAACGACAAGAGAGCTAGTAATACCTGTATATATATATATATATTGTATGGGTAAATCTTTAGACTTTAGAGTAAAGAAGGTAACGTCAACTTTTTGTTGCTTTGCAGGTCACAGATGCAAACAATAATTACAAAAGCATGCAAGGAGCTTGGAATAACACCTATTCCTAGTAAGCGGGTGGGTAAGATCTCATTATTATTACTGAGGCTCAAAACCTGATTTTTTTGGATGATAGATAGACAACGTATCTAACTTGAAACCTACATGATGTGAAATCTGATCGTCTGTTAAAGCTTGAATAAAATGCTCAACTTGCCACTTAGGTGAAGGTGCTGATAATGGATTTCACATCTTTAGGAACATGGAAGATGTTTGTGTACTTTTATTAACTTGTGAAGGGATGTACTTTTAGTATGCATTGGATTTAATCACGACTACTGCAGAAGGCAGAAAAGTCTGTATCTCACCAATTGCAAGGGAAATCAATAACAAAATTTGGAACTTAATATCAATTAAGTTGGAGCATGTTAAAAAGCAACTCAATTCTATTCTCAGCTCAAATGCTTCACACACACACAACATTGATTACTTTTTGCGAGTTGTAGAAACAACAATGAGAGCAAGTGATAAAAATATACATTACTTTATGAAACTAGTAGTTTTATATTCGGATCCATCTAATTTTCACTTGATGTGATCCAAATAATTGTAAACCATGCCAACATACAGTCGAACTTGTTAATTTCTAGATTAGAAATCCTATGTGTTGTGTCAAACAGAACCATCACAATCACCATTTTAGTTTGGCGTATTTAGCTAGATAGAGATTCCATTTCAAGCATCTTAAATTTAATCATGAAGCAATGAGAATTTGACAGCGGGTGATTTCTGAATGTTGCAACTGGAATCTTGAAGCACTTTTCTTTGGGGTGAAAAATAGAAAGTTTTAAGGATGAATAAGATCGTTATGTGTTTTATATCTTTTCTGGAACAGCTAACAGGTTTAAGAACTCCCTTATTTACTTTTCTTTTTCCTAAACTATTGTAGTTCACCCAAAAAAAAAAAACTGGACTAATATCTTTATGCTAGTGTTCCCAAATTAATGGTGCATCTTGATTTCTGGGTTGAAGTGATTCTTCTACTTATTTGTGTAAAATGATGAAACAGCAGTGCCATTTGATGCATATGATATTTATACGGTAACACTCTGTTCAAACATCATATCCTTGTCAGAAGTGGTCCAGCATATAATTTTATACGGTTCATCTCAACTGTTTCAGTGCCTATCGTTACTTTTATGGCTTGAGGAGCGTTATGACACTGTATATACGCGTCATCCTGGATTTCAAAAGGGATCAAAGCCTCTTCTGGCACTAGATAATCCTTTTCCCATGGAACTTCCAGAAAATCTTTTTGGGGAAAGATGGGCATTTGTCCAATTGCCTTATTCAGGTACAGAGGCAGAAGCTCTATACTAGTTTTTCATCTCCATCCAGTATCAAACTCCGTACTTTTAGGACAGTAGTTTAAATTTGACACATAGCCACATACTTAAGTTCAACATCTTTGAATACTTGAACTACTTTCAAGACTATTATTGCTCTGTAACTTACAGTGACTTATTTTTAAGCTGTTCGAAAGGAGGTGTCATCCTTAGAGGAAAATTTTATTTTCGGAGCCAGGCTGGATCTGGATTTATTGGGTATTGAAATTGATGACAAGACCTTGATTCCAGGATTGGCTGTTGCATCTTCTCGTGCTAAGCCTTTAGCAGGTACTATACAAATTTCTTTCTAAGCCAGAAACTGTATATTTGACTTGAGTTTCTCAATGACTTGACATTCTTCTTCTTGCATAGTATGGTTCCAGTTCTGCCAACTGACATATAAGAATTAAGAAAGAATGGCCAGCAAATAAATTAATTGGATAGAACTATGGCATTGCTCAACTCTGTTATTTCACTGTAGATATCTTTCAAGGGCTACTATACCTATAAAGAGTTCAATCATAAATCATACTAGCCACCATACCTAGAATAATTGTAACTTGATTGTTATTGAAGTAACAGGAGTTGACAAGGATTTAATTGAGCTACAAGGTGAAAACCTGTGAATAGTTTTACTAAAATTTCTTGCAACAAAAATGGATAGCTGCCTCAAACTTATTGAATTGCCAAAAGACAAACTTATGCATGAATTTTCCTTTATAGTCTATGGATAGCAGATCACTGTAAAACTATGCTAATGGAAATGGAACCCATTTCTCATGTAAGAAAAATGAAATATGCTGCATCTATTCTGTCTTTTTTATTATTACTCCTCCAGTTCTTAATATAAGACATATTTGGGGAGTTGATCTTGGTCCTAAATATAAAGTATAGTTTTCATATTTATCAATATTTTCCTAATTTATCTTTATTGTTGTTCCCTCAATCATAATCAAGGAGGAGGGGGAAGGAGGGAATTAAGAAAGATGACTAAGGTATTTTAGAAAATACATGTTATATTAACTAACTTAACTTACTTTCTTAATCTAAACAAATTAGGTAAATATGTCTTATATTAAGGACCGGAGGGCGTATTTGCTACTGGGTATCCTTCATCATTACCATTTACTTATGTGCTCAATTGATACTTTTCATCTATTCGGTGCTCTTATCTGCTTTACTTACCTATTATTTCAAGTATCAAAAACCATTCAGGGTATGCTTGGTTTCACGTTTGAAACCATCAAAACCATGGTTTTAATGGTTTTCAACGTAAAACCAAACACACAGCGTTCGTAGTTGTTTACGTGTGATAATACAGGAGAACTAGGGCAATCTTAATTTCGGAAAGCTTGTACTTTCTTCTTGCACACTCTCATTGCTGGGATTCCTTAATCCTTACACAATTGTTACAATTTAAAAAATCATCAACCTGTGCTGCCTCAGGTTGGATGAATGGATTGGAAGTGAGTTCGATCGAAGTAGACACTGCTCGGGCTTGTCTGATTCTGTCGGTCGGAATTTCTACTCGCTACATATATGCCACATATAAGAAAACTCCTGTGACAACCAGTGAAGCCGAAGCCTGGGAAGCAGCCAAGAAATCTTGTGGAGGCTTGCACTTCCTTGCCATCCAAGAAGACTTGGACTCAGAAGATTGTGTGGGTTTTTGGCTTTTACTAGACCTTCCACCCCCATCTGTATAATCATGCTTGATGATTCACTGGACAAAAATATAATCACACCATTATTGTTTCATATTAGATCCTAGAAGTGTAGGAGTTTTATCCCAAATAACTGCATTATTTGATCAAGATATATATATCTTTTTTCCATTTTCTACCAGAGTTTACAATATACTCCCTTGTGTCTTTAATATTAGAGCCAATTGACTCTTTTTAGAAAAATTTAAAAAGTTAAATAAGTTACATTAAAGTATTTATATTTGTCGTTTTTCTCCAAATTAATTTGTCTGACTTATAAACTGATAAATGGTCTAATGATATACAATATATGTTATAATTAAATGATTTATTTAGTTTCCTTAATATCTCAAAAAAAAAAAAACCAACTCTTGTTTTGAGGACCAGAAGTAGGATTATTGGGAATTGGGTACCGTCCTTTTCTTCAAAAGAAAAGGATGATCCTTTTTTTCATCAGGGCCATCGGATTAAGATCTTAACGGTCTAGATTTAATATACTTTTAAAATATTATTATAATAATAATATTTTAAAAATATATTAAATATGGACTATTAAGATCTTAATCCGACAATCCTAATAAAGAAAAGTAAGGGAGCCGGGGTCCTATATCTTGGGTGTATGCATCTATTGATGCTCAGATAAGCAATCAGCAGCAGGGGCAACTTGAATTTGCGTTTCTGCTGATTGGGGAAGCACTTGATCCCTGGCTGGCACTGCAAAACAAAAGTGGAGGTGAAGACAGTAGCTGTTGGACAAATCTTTAGGTCCATTTGCTTATATTTTTAGGTCCAATTTTCCAATCAAACCTTGTCATGTGTGATTTTTAATATTAATAAAAGTCCAATAGAATTTTGGAAATTTTATCAATGTAATTTTTTATTATTTGAAGAGTTTGCATGGCAACATTTAATTGGAGAATTGGACTTAATAGATAAAAGCAAATGGAGCTAACTTTTGTACACATCAATTTGATTATGTTTTAATTGGAACATGGGTGTTACGGGTGCATATGTTCTATTAAATAGTACAAGTATATACTGTCATAATCAAATAATATAGAAGTGAGTAGAGTATCATTCTCACAAGGATTGGTCACTAAATACTAAAATGGATAATTTTAATTCTATTTAGTCAATCGATTAGTTGGTGATTGAAGGTACAAAATAGAAAATGATTAAATATGAATCCAAATAATATGAAAACAACTATAAGAAAAAGGCGTAGGGATCAGATTTCACGTAATAAATTCTGAATTGAATCACTTATCTATTATAGTCTAAAATATTTCACATAATTGATAGCCTAGTTTCCCTTATTTAATTATTAGCCTCTTCCAAGGTCAAGCAATTCTATAATTAATTGTTAATCACTAGTACAAAAAAGGTGATTTAGACCAGCACATTTAAACCGGTTGTAGTAAATGAGGTTTAAAAGAAAAGCGCGGTGGCATTTACGTAATTATAAAGAATTTGGGAGACCGGTTATTCAGTTTAACCGGTCTAAAAAATACAATTTAGACCGGTTTCTAGAGAACCGGTCTTAAATGAAGATTTTTAAGACCGGTTGTGGGACAACCGGTCTTAAAAATGAGCTTTTTAAGACCGGTTGTCCAACAACCGGTCTTAAAAATCAGCTTTTTAAGACCGATTGATAGAGAACTGGTCTTAAATGAAGCTTTTTAAGACCGGTTCTCGAACAACCGGTCTTAAAGGGTGATTTTAAGACCGGTTGTTAGACAACCGGTCTTAAAAAGCTTGATTTTAGACTGGTTAGTCCACTTAACCGGTCTTAAAAAGTTCCCCAAATATTTCCCCCCGACCCGTGCCGCGCGCCATCTCCAATCTGAAATTTTTCATCCCAATCGGTGCTCAACTCCTGCCGCGCGCCCTCTCTTCTCAGTGCTCAACTCCCCCCCTTACCTGATCTAATCGAAACGATCGAATCCCCAAATATTTCCCCCCAACCCCTGTCTCGCGCCCTCTCCAATCTGAAATTTTTCATCCCAATCGGTGCTCAACTCTTGCCGCGCGCCCTCTCTTCTCAGTGCTCAACTCCCCCCTTACCTGATCTAATCGGAACGATCGAATCCGGCGGGTCTCTGCTAATTGTTGTCGCTGTTGGGTCGCCGTCCTCGTTTGGTCCTGGTTTTCGAGCTCCGTCCGTCATTCACTGCTGCGACGCCGTCTTCGTTTGGTCCTGGTTTTCGAGCTCCGTCCATCATTCACTGCTGCGACTGAAGGAGGTCTTCGTCTTCATCGCTTGTTTGAGGTATGCTTCCCCTCAAAAATACTTGCCACTGTTGTTTATTTTTATAATTTTTCAACTCTCAAGAAATATCACATTATAATGGAATTTCAATTATCTCTTGTGCGTGACTCTGTGGTTAGATAGACTGAGCTTGGGTTTATAGTTTGTTAATTAACCGGGTTGTTCTGGGTACACATATTATGCACAGTAAAGAATTTTGTGATGTGGGGTATTCAATATGTGTGAACGGTGAATTAGAAAGCGCATCATTTTTATAGAACACAGGATTTGTGATTTGGGTTTTAGCTTGTACTTATTGATTGATTTAAATATGAAGTTTGTGGGGTTATATGTTGTGATTGAGAAGAATCAAATAAAGACATTAAGATAGGACACGTAAGTAATAAGTTGTGACAGAGTAGCTGGATTGTAGTGGCGGAAGCAAACCATCAAACATGTATGTGGTTTTGAACTTTTGAATTTTGATGATCGTGCACTAATTCCATTGATTTTCAATTAGTAATAATTAATTAATTACCTCATTGGTTCAACTCCATCCGTTTATTTTTATCTGTCATTTAAGGTGTTTTCAAATTAATAGATGGTTTTTTAATATTCTCTAATATAGTAAGCCTTTAACTTAGATCTTCATCTATGTTGAAATAGAGTCTATAGGAATGTAGTCATTTATTCATATTGCTTAGAAGCAATTAACTTGATTTTGTGAGGGTGTGGGTGTGACCATCCCGGATATTTATCCATATAGGGGCTGGAATATTATTCGTTAGAGTTCGAGAGGACCTTTGTACTGCCGATTAGCCAACTAAGAGGGATGGAAGGAGATTGCATTTTAAATTATTCCATGATGATACCATCTCCATCTTCATTCAAAAATGAAGGCCCCGAGATCACTTCAGTCTCTGTAAGCAGCTGCCATTTTTCATGCATATCTGGGATCTCATTTTGAAGTAGGTCGATAACCTCGTAGGAGTCGCACCTAATCAACACTTCTCTGAACCCCCCATCCCAAACTCTTTTCATGCCCATAAGGCAACCCCAAATTTCAGCACTCAGAGCATCACCAGTACTAAGCCTCAACATAAATCCCTCTACTTATAGTTCCTTTTCCACCTCCATTTATCATTCCCTCACTCCTTCTCCATTCCACTTTCCCTCATTCCATTTTTTCCTCACACGCTACTCTAAATCAAGATATTCTTAGTTTACTTCTAGTTACACTATGTACTTGGGTGTAATGATTGCATGCTCTCATCATTCTCCTACCTTTTCCAGGGAAAAAATACAAAAAAAAGGTGTTAGAATATATGGATCGTAGTTGGATACAAGCTAAACGGACGAGTGTTGAATATGATGTTGGGGTCAAGGGTTTTTTAGACTTTGCAAAAAGAAATGCCGATGATGATAGTGGGATGTTTTATTGCCCTTGTGTAAAATGTTTGAATGAGAAGCGATTAAGTGCTGCAGATATATATACACATTTAATTTGTGAAGGGTTTTGTAAGACGTATGTAGTATGGGTATGGCATGGTGAACAATTAGAAATGCCAAGTGCATCTCAACAGAGGGAAGTGACTTGTGATGATAATGACACGGATATGGAGGATCGGATAGAGGACATTATTCGTGATGTAGGAGAAGAGGCTTTTGAACAATCACATGCATATGGTAATATGTGCAGTGATGCTGAGAAGCCGTTGTACCCGGGGTGTAAAAAATACCAATTGCTGAATGCTGTATTGAAATTGGTAAGCTTGAAAGCACGGTATGGATGGAGCGACAAGAGTTTTTCAGAAACGCTTGAGGCCTTTAAAGATATGCTTCCTGATGATAATGTGTTGCCTTGTCGATACTATGATGCTAAGAAAATACTGTGTCCACTAGGGATGAAGTATAAAAAGATCCATGCTTGCCCTAATGATTGCATATTGTATAGAAAAGATCATGAAGAGAAGGAGCAATGTCCGATATGTGAAACTCCGAGGTATAAATCAAATAAGGGCCCTGCAAAAGTGTTGTGGTATCTTCCAATCATTCCAAGGTTCAAGCGCCTGTTTGCTAATGAAATTGATGCCAAAAATTTGAGATGGCACGCAGATGAGCGGATTTCTGATGGAAAGCTTCGGCATCCAGCTGATTCTTCTCAATGGCAGAAAATCGATCAATTATTTCCTAGCTTCGGTGAAGAACCTAGGAATCTCAGGCTTGGGCTTAGCACAGATGGTATGAATCCTTATGGTAGCCTAAGCAGTATACATAGTTCATGGCCTGTTCTGTTGGTAATTTACAACTTATCTCCTTTGTTATGTATGAAACGAAAGTACATAATGTTGTCTGTGTTGATTTCGGGACCAAAGCAACCCGGAAATGACATAGATGTTTACCTACAACCCTTGATCGAAGACTTGAAAGAGTTGTGGGATAAAGGTGTCGATGTTTTTGATGCGAACAAGAAGGAGACTTTTAATATGCGAGCAATGATCTTTTGTACTATAAATGACTTTCCTGCATATGGGCACTTGTCAGGATATAGCGTTAAAGGCCACAAAGCTTGTCCGATATGTGAAGAAGGCACATGCTACCATCAACTTCAACATGAAAGAAAGACGGTTTACCTTGGGCATAGGCGATTTCTAAGACGAAGCCACCCTTATCGTAGATTAAAAAAAGCTTTTTTCGGTGGCCAAGAGTTTGAAGATGCTCCAGAGGCATTGACTGGGGAGAAAATTTATGAAAAGGTGAAAAATATCAATACTATCTTTGGTAAGTCATCAAAGAGTAGAAATGAGAAAAATATATGGAAAAAAAGGTCCGTCTTCTTCGATCTTCCATATTGGCACAATCTTGACGTCAGACACTGTATTGATTTCATGCATGTGGAGAAGAACGTATGTGATAGTATTGTTGGGACACTGCTCAACATACAGGGAAGTTCTAAGGATGGCGTGAAGGCAAGATTAGACTTGCAAGAAATGGGAATACGAGAAGATTTACATCCAAGGCCATACGGTAATAGAACATTTTGTCCTCCAGCTGCTCATACTTTGTCTAAGGTTGAGAAAAGAAGCTTTTGTGAGTGTTTACATGGCGCTAAAGTCCCCTCAGGGTATTGTTCAAATTTTAAAAAGCTTGTATCGATGAAAGACTTGAAGTTAATAGGGCTAAAGTCTCATGATTGTCATGTCTTAATGCAACAACTACTCCCAGTAGCTATTCGAGGCATTGCCGAATATGATCTTCAACACATATTGACTAGACTTTGTTTCTTCTTCAATGTCATTTGTTGTAAATTCATTGACACGGAAAGATTGGAGGAATTGGAAAATGAAGGATACATTATCTTATGCCAGCTTGAGAAGCTTTTTCTTCCGTCCTTTTTTGATATCATGGTACACTTGGTTGTTCATCTAGTGAGGGAGATAAAGTTGTGTGGCCCTATCTATTTCCGGTGGATGTACCCGATCGAAAGAACTATAAAAATACTAAAAGGGTATGTGAAGAACCCCAATCGGCCTGAAGCATCTATTGTTCAAAAATATGTTTCTGAAGAAGCTATGAAATTTTGTCAACAGTATTTGTCAAATGTACGACATATTGGCCTTCCTAAGCGTCATGATCAAGAAGGGGGTAGACGCGGGGCAACAGTAAAGAGCATAGATGCTGAAGAATTGCAACAAGTCCACCTGTACATCTTGAACAATGTTGATGAAGTTCAATATTACATGAATGCCCATAAAGAAATTGTACGGAAACAAAATAGTCGAATGAGCGAACAAAGGTTAATCAGGGAGCATAACAGAACTTTCGCACATTGGTTCAAACAAAAGGTTGGCGGAGAAGAATGTGTTTCTGATACAATAAATTGGTTAGCACGTGGTCCTGAAGTTGATGTCATAAGTTGGACTTCATTTGTGATCAATGGTTATACCTTTTACACGAAGTCCGTAGATGATAAGAGCACCGTCCAGAACAGTGGTGTTGTATTAGTGGCTGAATCTATGCACTTCTCTAGTTCGAAAGATAAGAACCCTACGTTGGCTGCCATACCTTATTATGGGGTGATTGAAGAGATTTGGGTGGTTGACTATGTTAAAATTAGATTTCCCATTTTCAAATGCAAGTGGGTTGATGTCAATAAGGGTGTGAAGATCGATAGGTTAGGATTTACATTAGTAGATCTGAATAGTAGAAGTTTTGGAGATGAACATTTCATTATGGCAGATCAGGCGCAACAAGTGTTCTATATCACTGATCAGGCAAATAAAATGTGGTCTGTAGCTCTCCAAGGAAAAAGGGTCGTTGATATTGACGAGAAAAGTCACTCAAATTATGATCTTCTTGAGACTCCTTCTTTTTCCAGGGGTCTACCAGAACTGAATGAAGAAGATGAAGCAGATAATGCGCACGGCACAAGAAATGATCATCACGAGGGAATATGGGAGGATATCTCTTTATGATACTACTTTGACCTTAACTAACTAAAGTAATTATGATTATGATTATTATCTGAAGAATATGTTTAGTTATTTTATTGATATAGTCTTCACATGTCATAGCTTAGGATTTATCTTTCTTTATTGTCGTTACAGGCAAATGACGGATCCCCAGCGTCCTAGTGCAGAGGATCAGCCACCTCCTCCACCTCTGAGTCAGCCAGCTAGTGTTAACCAGGGTGAGCCTAGCAATGCTCAGAGCCAGGGTCGTAGTGAGCGCAGTAGCCAGTCTATACGGAGGGGTAGACGTGCCACACGGTTGACAGATGTTTCCCTCAGTCGGAGTGCAAGCCAAAAGATACCGATTGAGTTTGATAGACATTGGAAACCAATCGGGCCTAATGCACAACGATATAGGAGTTTCGTCGGCCTCCTTGCACGTAACAAGCCGAGCATCTTGATAGAGGAGTGGAGAAATGTCGATCCAAAGGTGAAGCAGCATATTTGGGACACTATTCAGGTATACAATTCTCTTCTGTATGTAATTAATTATTATCAAATGTCACTTCATTTGTCACTTACTCCTTCAATGCATGCATTTCAGCTCACCTACGACGTTCCTCAGAGTGAGATCTTGTACAACAAGACGATGACGTATTGTTATGAGCGCTGGAGCAAGTTTAAGACAAGTCTGACCAACAATTACATTCATATTGAGGTGCAAGATGGTCAGCCTCGTCCTAATCCGTGCAGCACGTATACATTTCTTGATCAAGCGACTTGGGAAGAATTTGTTAGGCTTCGGACTACTCCTGAATCTTTGGTTAGTTGACTTATTTTTTATTTTATTTACTTAGCAATTATCTTAATTGATTATAACACTTTCCTTTTGTATCATTTCTTATTCGCAGGCAAAAAGGCGAAAAGCACAAGAGAGTGGTAGAAAGAATGATTGCCCTCATACAATGTCTCGTGGGGGTTATGCAAAGGCTGAAAGAGACTTGTTAGCGGCCAAACGGAAGAGATTGAAAGAAGCATCTCAATCCGATCCTTCTGTTCTTCTTTCTCCGCCATCTCCGATTCGTCGAGAAGAAAAATGGCAATTTGCCCACCAAAAGAGGAGTGGGACTTATACGAGTGAACAGTCTCGTATAGTTGGTGAAAGAATTGTAAGTATATATCATTATTGTAATTAATTACATAAGAAACGTACATTATTACTTATGTTTGTTATTTTGTATTATGTTACAGGATGAACTTAGAAAACAACAAGCTGAGGGCTCTTTTAAGTCGGAGGGCAGGAATGACATCCTCACAGTTGCTACTGGCAAACACGAGCATCCAGGCCGTGTCAGGGGAGTTGGAGGAGGGGTAGGGATACGGGATTACTTTGGAGCCCCCGTATGCCACCATTCCTCAAACATCGTGACTAGGGAGGAATTGGAGACTATGTTGGCCATTGCAAGAGCAGAAGCAAAGGCCGAGGCTGAAGCATCTTTTGATGCACTATTAGAGACCCGGTTGAGCAAGATGAAAGAGGAAATGATAGTGTTTATGAGCTCAAGACAAGATACCAGTGCTCCCCAGCCACAATCGATTGATCCTAATAAGCAGAGCACTAAAGGTAGTTGTTGCAACATCGGGCAGTCATCAGAGGGTCCTAACCCGCAAATTACTGAGCTTTGTGATCTTTTTGTCGAGGATCCTCTGAGACGGTTAGTTGCACGGGGTAGTGTGCATAACTTGGGATCAACTGTCCACCACCAACAAATGGAAGGTGATCAAGTCCGGGTGTCAGTTGACGAGGTGATTATTGCAGATGCACCTGTCCCTATCCCTTCTGATGAATTCAAGGTCGTTAGCGATGTCTTGGGCACATTCATCTTGTGGCCAACGAACCTTATTTCTGGTCGAGCCGAGGATAGTCCGATCAGAGCCCCACCAAGTCCAGCTCCCTTCACTCAGCAAGAAGTTTCACAGCCTCCATTGAATATCATGCAGCAAGTGATTCTGATGGCATATGATACATCCTTCAAAACAAGAGAGTGGCCTACGGATTCAGTTGTTGGAAAGTCAGGAGTGACATGCTATCTTGAGAGGGATGATTTGATGTCCCTAGTAGCTCCTGGACAAAATCTTACGATTGGGATTATCCAACTGTTCTTAATGTAAGTAGCTTCTGCAATTCAAAGTAAATATTTTAAAAGTTTCACCGTTTACCTTTTATTTATGTGCTTGCGTTATTGTAGGTACATGCATCGTAGGTTGGTCTCCTCTGGCAAAAGTGAAAAATTTGGATTCTTATGCCCCCATCACATCCAAGAGAAAGGGACCACTGCTGCTACTAGACATACATACTTGTCAAAGAGGCTTAGTGAAACTGGAACCGAGTGTTTCTTGGCTCCATATGTGCATAGGTAAGAAACAAATTGATATTTTATAATTTATATAATTTTTTATGTTTGCTTATTAATATTCTTCTGTTTTTTTCAGTGATCATTGGCAGTTGCTTCTTCTATGCAAGAGTAGTTACACTGTCATCCTCTTATGTTCCCTCCACTTCAAACCAGGGAATGATTTGAAAAAGACCATTAATTCGTTAGTTTTCTTGCATTCTTACCTTTTGTATGCAAAGTTTATGGAATTTGTGTAAAACCAATAACCTTTGTCATTGTGATGATCATAGGGCTATGCGGACATTCCTACACACTGCTTGTGGTAAGCATGTTCGTGACTTAAAGGACCCTACATGGATCATGCCAAAGGTTAGTACATATGGATTTGTTTACAGAATGTAATAAGACATGCCTTTATATTTGTTTTAATGATATCATGTTTTTTCTCAGAGCCGTCGGCAACCAAAGGGGTCCAACTTATGTGGTTTTTATGTTTTGAGACATATTTACAATATTATCACTCTAGGCACGACTGATTTTACTCAAGAGGTAAATTTATATTTCAAAACTTTTGTTTTACTTTCTTGTTTTTAAGTTATACTAAGTCAATGTTTCGTCTGGTTTTGGTGTTACAGATGTTTGATCTTGCTGATCCCTTTCCTGAAGAAGATATTGATTTCATTCGCACATGTTGTGCTGAATTCATCCATGAGCTATTACAAAAATAGTGAGTTTTTGAATCCAATGTTCATTGTACATTATTGTAAAAATGTATCCATATTAGGTTAGATTATTATAGTATAATAGTTTCGGATTGTACCTTGTATGATATATATTTGTAGTTTGGTGTGTGATAATTAGTTTCGGATTGTACCTTGAGGCTTAAGTAAGTAATTCTAGAGCTAGTGAGGGGGTTGAAGGTATTGTATATGCCTCCAATTTCTGTGTATTCCTATAGAAGAGGCAATTAGAGGGACTTTTACATTATTCCTATTGGGTTTCAATTTTATGGGACTTTTACCAAAGGGCATGTTCATTGCGTTTGTTTTACTGCTGTCATTTGGATACTGTCTATTGCAATGAATCATCAATATATATATATATATGACTGTACTGCCTGGTGATTTTGAATTTTGAAATTGAAATAAGTGATTGTCATGTACTTCTGTTTAAAATTGGAGCATTCTGTGCGTGGGCATGCATATAATAAAAGGGACGTTTTTTAAAAAAAAAAATGAAGCTTTAAGACCGGTTGTAGTCACAACCGGTCTTAAAAATTACTTTAAGACCGGTTGTGGGAACAACCGGTCTTAAATGTGGCACATTTAAGACCGGTTGTGTGACAACCGGTCTTAAATGTCTCATCTTTAAGACCGGTTGTGACACAACCGGCCTTAAAGGTGGCACATTTAAGACCGGTTGTACCACAACCGGCCTTAAAGATGAGACATTTAAGACCGGTTGTACCACAACCGGTCTTAAATTTGGAGTTTTTAGACCGGTTGTGGATACAACCGGTCTTAAAAGTTTGACTTTTAAGACCGGTTATAACAACCGGTCTAAAAAATAACAGACTTTTAAGACCTGCTGTATCAAGACCTAATACAGAACCGGTCTAAAAAGTCATTTTTAACCGGTCTAAAAAGTCATTTTTCTACTAGTGAATCCAATATGTTCCTATATAAATTTAAGCAATTAATCATGCAATAAGATTTATGGAACTCATTAATGCTACACAACTCATATGAATATATTCCTATTTTATATGCAAGTTATGGTTTTAATTATAGGATCTACACACATGCATCTTCTTCCGGTTTCAACATATATATTTAAATCATTCAAAAGATGGCCAATCAATCGAAAGCATTAAGAATAATAATTAGAACTCAATCATGAAGGAAAAATTAAAACTAGATTTAATAAGTTAAGATTCAATCCGTCATTAGTAAGCCACGTTATTACCCTAGGAAGATAGAAATTTAACTTATGATGAAATTAAAAAAAACTAAAATAAATTGAAAACTTCATAAACATTATATAAAACTTTGAATATTAAATTCTAAAACATAAATATACAACCACAAGATGCATAAAAAATGGAGAAATCTAGCCATCCATTTAGGAGGTAAAACCTTTCATGTTGGTGGCAACCTATACCATCCATAAAAGAGAACTACCTAAGCTTTCCATGTAGGAGGCATACAAAATGTAATACAACCCTAAGCTTTCCAAGATGGAGGTATGCAAAAAATAATATAATCCTAAACCTTCCAAGATGGAGGCATGCAAGAAATAATACAATGCATGAAATTAAATATAAGATATAATACAATAGTCAAACTGTAAGAGATTAACATTACACACCCATGATGAACAGTAACCTTATCTGCCACAAGCTGCAGTACTGACGGTGCTATAGTGATTCCGTTGCTACAGTACTTCCGTCATGAATAGTATCATAGTGAATAGTGACTTATGAACAGTATTGTGGTGAACATTGAATAGTGCTGTCAATGAATAGTGCCACTGCTACAGTACCGATCATTTTTTCCAACTGTGCCTCCTTGTCTTGTTATTATCTTGTGGGTCTATTTTTAGGTCTCATTTATTCTCTTTTCTCCTTAACATGGTGTACGTGGCTATCAAAAGAAAAACAAGGAAATATTTATTAATTGCACCCAAATTAATTACATTAAGCTCAAATATTGTCTATAAAATCATCATCTAAGGGAAAATAAATATGCAAATATTTTACTTATCAATAGATATGATGTTAATCGAGTGTCTACTTGGTTTCTACAATATTGATTATGTTTTTATTATCATTATTTTTAAAAAATAATAGTATCATGGTCAATTTTGCAATTTTATTTTTTAACAATCTTATTTATTCGAACATTAAGGGTCTGTTTGGTGTGAGGGAATTGGAGGGGAAGGGAGGGGAGGGAAAATTTTTATGAGTTGAATTTTAAAAGATTAAAGAAGTGGGGTAATAAAATTTTAATAAAAAGAATATATAAGATAAAAGAGTAAGAAAAAATAATTAAAAATTTTTAACCCCACTTCTCTAATTTTTTTAAATTCAACTCAAAAAAATTTTCCCTCCACCCACTTTCCCTCCCCTCCCCTCAGGCCAAACAAGCCCTGAAGGATGAGTCTTAGAGCAATTGCAAAGGTTGATGTCATGTGATCAAGAGCTCATAGATCTAAATCTTGGAAACAACCTCTCTGCTATTACTCCTTTCGTACAAAATATGAATAATGTCCACCCACCTCACTAGAACTAAGAAAGAAAGGTTAACTCATTAAATATGTCTTAAATTGAAAAAAAGAAATTTAACTTTGTCCCAATTCAAATATGTCTTACTTCCTTCTCTTCTTCCCATATATAAGTGTATAATTAATAAATATAGGCCGAATTTAAAAATAATAATTAATAATTTTCTATGTGACTTATATTATGGATTAAATTTTTTTTTAAAGGACACTATATTTTAACTAGAGCGAGTATATATTGAGTCTTGAAGCGAACAAAACCTATTAAAACCATACTTGCTATAATTTTAATATGCAAATCCCGGGGATTTTCACTATTTAGTGTATAGTGAGTATTGTCAAAAGGATTCCCTCCCACGAATGATTTTGGTTGTATTGGCTTGGAACCAAAATCAATTTTGCTTGAACTTCAATGATGTTGTATTGCTAGTGTCAAATGGAATTTATTTTCTTGCAACTGCTAACGTTGGATATGATCGAGAGATATTTGATGGTTAAGGCTAGTGAATGAACAAACTCATAATGGATTGCATATTTGTGAGTGATAGAAAGCTTATAGCTTGAGATGGAAATAGATTTTCATGCCAATGAAGATTGATACTCCCTCCTCTTGTAAATATATGAGTAAGTTGGAGAGTTTATTGGTTTTAACATAATATGATATCACAATTCATTTTGTCGCTTAAATTTATAACTTTTCTCCTAACTATTTTTTATTAATTGCACATGGTAAGGGATTTATGGTAGTTCCATTGCAAATCATAATTAAATGCGGTGTTTTAGGAAAATCAACATCATTTTTTTTAATAAATAACTAACAACTAATTTTCTTAATCCCTATAATTTAGTTGTCAACCTCTTTGGCAAAAAATTAAAAAAAAAAAAAAAGGTTATCTATATCCTATATTAAGGACTGGATAGAGTTTTTTGAATCATGTTATGAGGTGAGTCATCTTGAAAATACTCCTAGATATGTAATACTACATATAACCCTTAACATAAGATCTCGTTTGTAGTGTAATTTACACAATTAGCTTTCTATATCTCTACTTCAAGATGAGTAAGTATTGAGTTATCCTATGCAACCTCCTACTCAGCCTCACATGGATTTTATATAAAATAAAAATAACAGTGAGACTGATATGAGCTGAGCTTCCTTCACTGCCCCACTCGAGCTGCAAGTAGAATTAGAGAAGACACAGTGAGCGACCCCTTCATAGTGGAAGTACAAATTCAAGAAGATGATATGGGTCTTTAAATTGCCCCTTGATGCTGCTACATTGAAGGAGCCTGCTCACTGTGTCTTCCCTGATTCCACTTGCAGCTCGAACATGGCTGTGAAGGAAACTAAGCTCATATCAGTCTCACTTTTATTTTTATTGTCATAAAAATCTATGTGGGGCTAAGTTGGAGGCCACATAGGATAACACAGTGTAGAGTCATCCTGAGTTAGGGGTAATAGAAAGGTTAGGGATTGAATTTCAAACGAGTTAAATGTTGAGGGAATAGTTACTGAATTGTACTGAGTCAAACCTCAAGGACTAAATCATAAGCAAGTTCAAAATTCAAAAACTTTTTTTAACAAAATTTAAGGATTAAAAGATTAGTTTTCCCATAATTTTCCCTTCTATTATCTCGTTCAAGTTATTGCTGGAAGTTATGGCTAGGTCCAACACTCCAAGAGTTACTACGTGGCTGCAACCATAAGGCTGATTGTTTGAAAAACTTTTCCTTTTAACACGACTGTTTGAAAAACTTTTGTTTGTGGACGTTTGACTTGTATATTTTGAGCTTAATATGAGGTTTATTATGTAGGGTAGGCCTTTAGGTTTAATAATACATTTTTATTTGGGAAAATGACCAAAAAAATACTACGAGAATTTTAAAACCCCCAAAAAATCATGTGAACAAGCAAAAAGACCAAACTGTCACTAAAAATACCCAGGTCAAATCATCTCCCTCGCCCTCTCTCTCATATACTGAAAAGATGAGGAGGCATTGTTGTGGCGGCCTTTGAATTCATTCACAATTCATCTTGTTCTTTTCATGTTTCCTTTGGTCTTAATTATAAGATAAAGTTGATTTTTTTTTTTTTTAAAAATGAAGGAAGCCAATTAAATTGTTTTAGAGTATTTATATATATATTTTTTTTCCAAACTAATTACTTTGACTAATAAATTAATATATAATCTAAGGATACTAAAAATATAAACACTATAAAATAATTTAACTGACTTCCTTAATTTCTCCAAAAAAATTAACTTTATCTTATAATTAAGACCGGAGGGAGTATTAAATTTACACTCACACAAAGGACAAACAACAATCTCTCCAAACCTTGCTTATCTGTCTATATACACTTACTTGAACCGCAAGAAATTAAGGATCCTTGAAACAAATGAAATTTAATTTGCATGTTTATATTGTTTCTCAAGTGGAAAAACAGAGGTTCGAAGGCCATTAAAGAAAGTGACATACCTGGAACAAAGCGAGGGAAAGGAGGGGGGGCTAGCTGTGAAGTAGAGACAACCAAAAAAAAAAAAAAAAAGTAAAAGAGGCTTGCAGGCATCAAAGCAGAGGAAGGGGTGAAGTGTTTGAGGGGGGAGAGAGAGTAGCAACTCAACTCATGGGCAGTTTGGTCTTTTGACCCAAAACATTTAAATCCCATATTCCTACTCTCTCACCAATCTGTCCTTTTACTTATTCACATGGCATTTAGGAATTATGAAGTTCAAGAAGTATTTTATGGGGATTTTCCGTTTTTGTTTCAAATTTCTCTTTTTTTTGACTTATGAAAGTTTAAATTTTCCAAACTAACTCATTAAAGTTAATTTTACATACTATTGATTAATCTTATATTTGAAATTAAGGTGTCACAACATTCTTCCTTACTTTCATTCATTCCAACAAAATATGGTTTAAACTCATCCAATCAAATAGCATCAACTTATTTAGTACACTTAAAACGAAGGGAAATAAGAAAAAGAGAATAATTTAATTTTAAGTATATAAAATGGCATAAAATGACATCTTCATTGTTGATTTAGAAAATAGAAAGAAAAAAAGAAAAAATATTTAATAACAACTATCAAAATAGTAACTTGTTTTTTGGCATACAAGTTGGCAAGCTGAGGTTTGAACAACCATCAAAACATAGGGTGTGTTTGGATTGGTGATTGGAGAAGTGATTTATTTTTATTTTGACTTATGAAATCTTAAGATTGGAAAAAAATAAGTTTGGGTAAAATATGAATGTTTGGATTGACGATTGAATAAGTAACTTATGTAAAAGTGAATGATGTTTGGTTTGGCTTTTACATAAGTGGCTTTTGTAAAAAAAATTGATTATAAAATCATAAAACAACTAAATAATAAATCTAAGCTTATTAAAATTAATTATTAATTATTCTCTACATTTCTACAGTTATACATTGACAAAACTCAAAACTTGCCTAAACCCTTATCCCAAAGTATTATCTAATTAGCAGAAGATTACTATATAAAGAAAGAGAAAATTATTTAGAACATTGTTTATAAAAGAATTTTTGTGATTAGAAGTGATTTTGAGTACCTTATTGATTCCCAAAGATCCTCAAAACAGAAGCCATCGCGTGGGGCTCATTCCTAAGCAATTTTAAGCTCCAATTCTGAGCTTATCAGGATTGAGACTTTTTTTAACTTTATCCTTAAAGTCGATCGCCTAACTAAATGCACCAAAATGAATAAATTACTGTTCACATTTGATTAGAGCACCCAAATATCTGATTGGCCTCTCAAACGGTGAAACAAACACGCTGATAATTTATTTCCAAATTCACCATCACATTGGGCCTTAGTTTTTTCTGGCAAAATCCTGAAAGTACAAATTTGTTAGGAAGATGGGCCTGACCTTTTTGTTTACAATTGGGCCTAAGTCAAAATTGGGCTTTAAGTTTTGGGCATCATAAAGCCCATGTCAGAATAGACTTCGCGCCTTGTGATTGAGATCTTTATCTACCACAATCCCTTTTCTCTTTTCCCTCCTTCGCCTTCAGACGCTCACAGCGGCCACTCTTCCCTCGTTCCGTCTCATATAAACTTCTTTTATATTTTATTTTTATTGATTTTTTAAAAAATTATTAAGACGAAGTAATTTTCGGGGACGATCCCCTAAACATCAAAATTCAAATCTAAATCCCTCAATATGGCATTTCACGTTGCTTGCCCAATTACATGGTTACTTCTCTTCTCTTCTCGCGCCTTCTCTATAATATAAACTCTTGCTCTTTATCTCCCTCGTCCCCTTTTTCATTTCCATCTCACGAAGTTTCCATTTTTCTGTTTTATTTGGGTGTTTTCAGTCGCCGAATCTGCTTCTGCTCGCTAGGGTTTCCTCGCGCCCTCCATATATCGAAGGCTAAGCATGAGTTCTTGGACGATGTGGCAAGAATCGATGAGTTTCTCAAGGACCCTTTGGGAATTAGGGCTCCAGAAAGGGAACAGACGGTGCAAGTCGCCGTCCCTAAGGTTGAGCCGCCGCCGCCGCCACCTCAGCGGCAGTTGCAGTCAACGGCGGTGGCTGATGGGGTCCCCGCTGTTGATGAGGTGAACGAGGCAGTGTCAACTAAGGCCAAAAGGGTCGCGTTGCAGCGGAGGGGGGCTGCCGCGATGATTGCTGCCGAGGAGTACGCCCGTCAGTTTGAGTCCGCGGATGCGGTGGTGAGGTTTTGGGGACAATTTCTTGGTTAATGTTTTCGCTAGTATTTGGATTTGTTGATGTTATAGCTGTGCTTACGTTTTTGTGAAATTCAGCTGGCTAAAATTGAAATTTGATAGTCTTTTCTGTATCCCACGTGTTCTGACTAATCTGATTTCCTTTTCACTCAAATCTTGACTGATGGGAGCTTACTGAAGAATTATGCATGTGGGTGAAAGGTTCTATAATTTTACTAAATTTAATTTTCATGATGTACAATCCAATATCCGATAATTTTTTAACTAAATTATATTTTTTAATAAGGGTGGGTGTGGCAGAGAAGGTGTTCTGATCTGGTCTATTAAATTTCTTCCTGTTTGCTTTGGTCCTCAACATGCTAAAATAGGGGAAAAGCTTGATACTGTTTTTTTGCATTGACTGTATCCTGCTAAATGTGAAGTTGAAGAATGGAAATTTAAAGTCACGATCTGATATTAATAGTATTGTTTCTAGCCCTTTTGGTTTCAAAATGGTGGAATAAATGATCTTGCATACAATTTTATGAGACTGCTTATAAGCTTAAGTCACAAATTTGTGTTGAATTTTTAATGAGTGTAATCAAACTTGCATGTATGATAGCATATGGAACACTTTCTTCTCTTTAATTAGTGTGATTATATATATGAATAGGATGCATCAGGAAGTCTTGCTGGGGAAGAGCATGGTAATTTGAACGTCAAAGTCTTTTGCCGAATGTGCAATCGTGTTGAAGATGAAGGAAGTGAAAGAGCTAAAAAAATGCTTTCATGCAAAAGTTGTGGTAAGAAGTACCATCGGAACTGCTTAAGAAGTTGGGCTCAACATAGAGGTAAGAAGATATATCTGCCCATATCCAGACATGGTCCAGCTTTCGTTTATTACCATTTACCAAGTATCCACTGTAGATTCTCAGTCTCTGGGTCTTTATTGTAGATTTATTTCATTGGAGTTCATGGACTTGTCGTGCTTGCCGAATTTGTGAGGTAACTCGTGATGTGCAATACTGATGAGTTTGCCCGTTTTTTTTTTTCATGCTATTTGAATCAGAGACTTGTTTGTTTTCAAATTTGCAGGGGAAAAAATGATTGATTGCTTTCATATTGATGTTTTGCCTCTCAATCTGTATTTGTTAATGCTTTGATGTAATATTTTGATATTACCCTGAATGGAATGAAATCGTGTTTGACCTCCATTGACATCAAGTTGAATATTTAATCCTTGTTAGATTTAACCTATGTAGCCAACCCCACCTAGTGGGATAAGGCTTCTTGTTCTTGTTGTTAGATTGATGAAGTGATTTGTGCATTCTAAACAGCCTGAGTTTGCAGCTCAGGTTTTTAAGTTTTTTATTTAACTATCAGAGGGGAGGTGAAATTTGAATGTTTATTATAAACAAAAACTAGAGGTATGCATTTTCGCCATCAATGTAGTTGAATTAGGAGATCTATTTTTCTATATAGTGTGAGTTATATTTTATATTGGCTTGGTGGCGCACATACGAATGCATCTTTGGATAAGTTTGTTATGGATTATTCTTTAATATTAATTTACAATTTACAATTACTATACACTGCAGTACTAGACATTGATTGGATTTTTAGCCATGAATGATTTTATACTCAGCAATGTAGTGATGCCCTCAGGGAAAAACGTGATCAAACAGCAAGTTTAGTTACGACTCATTGTTGTAGTGGGCTGGTGGGGTTGGAGTTCCCTCTTTTTGCCATATCCTGTTATTGTGCTAGTTTAAAGGGTTAATGGCTACTCTCATGTTCCTACCTTTGAAGTTGCAAAGAGAATTATATCAATTACTGCCTTCTCATTTTGAGTAGTTACAGCTCTTATACGATTAATTGAATATTGGTGATTCTTAGAAGTTAAGCAGCCAGTGCGTGTATGTTGCATTTTTTTTAATGTCAGTTTTATAATCTCTCTGTTTCTACCAGGCCTGTAGAAGGACAGGAGATCCGAGTAAGTTCATGTTTTGTAAAAGGTGTGATGATGCTTATCATTGTTATTGTCTACATCCTCCTCACAAGGTAGAGTCTGCATCATTTATCACCAATGATCTCAATATTTATTTCATATCATTTAATTTGTGCTTATGAATGATGCAGAATGTTAGTTCTGGGCCTTATTTGTGCTCAAAACATACAAGGTGCCACAGCTGTGGATCTGGTGTTCCGGGAAATGGTCTAAGTGTGAGGTATCAATATGCCTTTGTTTTAAACTTCCCTTCTGGCATTCCAAACATTCGTTCATATGATTTAATTCTTTTGACATGACTAATTTACCATTTGAGATAGGCCATTACCTTTGTCAACCTTTGTGTATATACGCAAGCTACATTTTACTGTATAATACTTTGGAAACTGATGATTATATCTGTTGATTTAGTTTACGCTATTTGCGACTTAAGCCTCATAATTGACTTCCTATAAAATTTATACATTAGTAGGTTAAATAGGATATCTAAACAAAAAGGTAAATAAATGGAAAAAAGTATCCTTTTGAACTCATGGATACCAAGGACTGTAATTAACGATGATATTTAGAAGCCAAATTGATATTACAAAACTCTTTCATCTTGTTGAAGATCTGATGGGAAACATAAATAGGGTTAAGATTATTTTATCAGTGTAGAAGGATTATTTGTTTCTTGTAAATTAGGATATTTATGATTAATTCTTTTGTCATGACTAATTTACCATTTGAGATAGGCCATTACCTTTGTCAACCTTTGTGTATATACGCAAGCTACATTTTAGTGTATAGTACTTTGGAAACTGATGAATATATCTGTTGATGTATTTTACGCTATTTGCGAATTAAGCCTCATAATTGACTTCCTATAAAATTTATACATTAGTAGGTTAAATAGGATAACTAAACAAAAAGGTAAATAAATAGAAAAAAGTATCCTTTTAAACTCATGGATACCAAGGACTGTAATTAACGATGATATTTAGAAGCCAAATTGATATTAAAAAACTCTTTCAACTTGTAGAAGATCTGATGGGAAACATAAATAGGGTTAAGATTATTTTATTAGTGTATAAGGATTATTTGTTTCTTGTAAATTAGGATATCTAGATTTTTTGGATTGCCTTTTAGATTTTTTTTTTTTTTGAATTAGGATTTATCTTTTATTGGAATAAAGATTATTTTATCTTTATCTTTTAGAATTTGAGTAGTTTGGACTAACTAGGATTAGGACGAGAGCTCTATAAGTGGCCCTATGGTTAATTGACTGGTTTTTGGCCTATTAAAAAATTGAAGAAATCTTGAGTATTTTTCATTCTTCTCCGTAAAGTTCTCTATATTTTCCCTCTCTTTCTTTCTATCCATCCATTGCGTTTTTATCCTGTTGCGTAGTCAGTGATTTTTCCCTGCAGATCCTGCATGTTTAAATTGAGACCTGGACTTACCATTTTGTTTTTCGATTTTTAGGTGGTTTCTGGGATACACCTGCTGTGATGCATGTGGAAGATTGTTTGTCAAAGGAAACTATTGTCCTGTTTGTCTGAAGGTATTGATCGTTGGTCTTGCTATTTTTCAAGGAAATAGGAGTCAGAACTTGAGTTCTGAGTCAAATTTACCTTCAGTCCCTAGGTGATTGGATCACTTCTCAAAATCTTAAACTATGATCATGCAAAGAGGCCATTTGAATATGTATCATCAATAAGTCTCAGGACTTGGGTGATGCTGTATGATGTATAAAGTTCCATATATGAATTATTTGGTCCAATTGATTCTTGAATTATAATGTTAATTTCATTTGGTAAATAACCCGTTCAAAATTACCATGGGGTAAGTACCTATAACAGTTTTAACAGGAATTTCGTTGACATTATTTTGGTTTGCTTATGTAAGGGACTTATCTGCTGGATTCTCATTTAATTTTAAGGATTCTTGAACTTGGCTATAGGTTATAGGTCCTCGTTTATCCTTGAATTGTATTGCAATTGAAGTGTATGAAGCAGTTTATATACAGATATTAACCTTTTTGAATTTGTGCATGCACAACTAAATATTTCTGGTTTTATTTTTTTGGCTTCCTTTTGATTTAGTTTTTGACCAAGTTCAATAGTGTCGTTTGATCCATTTAGTTGACCACACCTAGTGGGATTAAGGCTCTTGTTTGTTGTTTTGATATCCATTATGGATTGTTTTTGACTTTGATGCAGACTGGGATAGTTATAGACACAAGAATAAGTATAGGGTCCGTAAAGAAATAAGAAAGTAGACTGATTTCATTGGGTTATTTGTAGGTCTACAGAGATTCAGAATCAACACCAATGGTTTGCTGTGATATTTGCCAGCGTTGGGTGCACTGCCAGTGTGATAATATAAGGTAAGGTTACCCATACTAACCTAAAAGGTTGTGAAGATCATCTGATTTTGCTGTGTAATATTTGCTGTTCTAGATATGTATCTTGATTGATAGGCTGTTGTGTTTTTTTTTTTTTTTGTAGATACATGCCTCTGTCCAGAGGCAGTGGTTGTTCTTTAGAATATTTTATTTATTTTCAATTTAAAATTAAAATTAGTTTGTCGCATTTATTTGTGTCAAAATGCTAGCAGTAATGTTATAATATGCTGTAGCTTGATAGTTTTCATCCTTGTAGGTCCTGATATTTCGTGGTAGTGAGTGGATTAGTAATTTAATTTTCAGTGTGCAACCTTGTATTTGAAGGTTATTGAGAAGTCAACGTATAAAAGGAAATTGTTATTATTATTGTTATTTCTCTTGTGAGGCACAGATTGTTCAGTATTTGCAGCTACTTTGAATTTTCTGTTTTTACTGTCCAGCAGCATCTGGTCTTGAGCAGTTTGTATTCTGCCAATTTTTGCAAAGCACCATCTTTATTGTTTTTGTAATTCAATGGGTTTCTCGAGACTGTTTATTTATAGAAAAGTTTTGCAGTGATGAAAAATATCTTCAATTTCAAGTGGATGGGAATCTACAATATAGATGTCCCACATGTCGTGGGGAGTGTTATCAGGTATGTGGTATGCCTCGACTAGGTCTCCTTTACCGCCTTTTGTGAAAGGAACTCATCGCAATGGAATATTTATAGTTTGCGTGTATATTGCAGGTCAAGGATCTTGAGGATGCTGTTAAAGAACTCTGGAAGAGAAGAGATATTGCTGACAGAGATTTAATTGCCAGCTTGAGGGCTGCAGCTGGTTTACCAACTCAAGAAGAAATATTTTCTATTTCACCTTATTCAGATGATGAGGATAGTGAGCCTGTAAAAGCAAAGAGTGAATCTGTTCGATCTTTTAAGTTCTCTCTGAAGAATTTCTCTGATCACTCACCAAAGAAGACAAAAGATTATGCAAAGAAATGTTCAAGTAAAAAGTCTGCCAAGAAAAAGGACTATCAAACTGGTAAAACTGATCCAAGTTTTGAAGGACATAGCGATGTCAAATCTGTGCATAGCTTGGATGATGATATCCAATCCCACAGACATGAAGTTCCTGATGTTTATTCTTCACCTGCTGGTGGAAGCCTGAGTCAAACTGAAGGGAATGCTAATCAGCCAGGGATTTTGAAACAGAAGTTTGTAGATGAGGTCATGATCAGTGATGAGGAGAGAAAACCTAGAGTTGTTCGAATAAAGAGTAGCAAGGCTCAAACTCTTGATAGTGAAGAGGAGGCTGGAAAAAGTGGTGATAAGAATCAAAATGTGAGGGGAAAGAAGTTGGTTATAAATTTTGGGGCTCGGAAAATTAACATGACCAATTCTCCACGGTCTGATACTTCAAGTTGCCAAAAAGATCAAGATCTTGTTAGCACTAATGGTATGCATCTCTGTGAAGTTTAATCCTTTTTCACCTTTTGTTCCCTACTGATTTAAGAACTGGAGATGTCAGGAGAGTGTTAACGAAAGTGGTTTATGGTCAATTTCTTATTTAAGATCTGCCTCCCATATGCATGTGTGCTTCTAATTTTGTTTTAAACGAGTCCTGATGTATTTTGTTGAATCAATAGCTAGCTTTTTCTTCCTCTGTTTTTTTTTGTCATGTTTTTTGGTTCCAATTTTATATCAGGCAATGAAGATATTAGCCAATCGGGGAAAGGAGACAAGTTTATGTTAGACAGACATGATGGCACAGCTAGAAAAGCTGATGGTAAAGGTAGGATTTGGTTACAAATATTTGGGGGGTTATTTCTGCATCACATTTTGTGTAGAACATTCTGTTATGCCATGGGTTAGCATTTGGAGATCTATTTCATTTTACTTTAGTTTCCTAAGAGAAATAATAACTTAAGTTCATGGGACTTGCAGGAAACAAAGTTGAATCTCGCCAATCAAAAGATTTGAAGGTTTCAGAAAGAGAAAGAAATTTGATAAAGCCTGCAAAAATTAAGCCAGAAGTTTCTGAATTGAACTCAGCCTCTGTAAGGAGCAATGTTGCTGATGGGAGCGAATCTATTCCCATAGAGCGACCTCTTATCTTGTTCGGGAAGCGCCGCACTGAGAGAACGACTGGTCAAGACAGAGCTGTACAAACTATGTCACAAGGGGAGAGGATGCTTATGGGGAAACAGTCAGAAGGCAGGTCTGATGCATATGATGAGACAGATGACAACGCCAATCATACACCATCACATTCTTTGCCAAAAGACCCTAAACCTTTATTGAGATTGAAATTTAAGAAACCTAGCATTGAAAGTCAAAATTCTCTTTATCGTGAGGATGAGAAGATTACAATCAAAGGGCAGAGGTCAAAGAGGAAGAGGCCTTCACCTTTCATGGAGAAAGTGTTGAACAATGAAGATGAAGATGTAGCACAATCGCATCAAGATGGTCCAATGGATGAAATCATGGAGGCTAATTGGATATTGATGAAATTGGGCAAAGATGCCATTGGAAAGAGAGTTGAAGTTCACCAGGCATCTGACAATTCTTGGTTAGTTTCTTCTCTACCCATTGGTATGCATCAATAATATTTGGAAGTTCAGGCCAAAAAAAAAAAAAAGGAAAAAAAAAATATTTGGTTGTTGATTTGGCATGCCCTGAGTATTGTTATTGCCACTGATTCATTGGTTTCTCCTAGGAAGCTTCCATATCTTACAAGAACTCCCGGTGCATGAATGTGCTTTTTTTTTTTTTGGGTAAAAAATTTGAGTTGTTGACTTGATGTGTGGATCATATCCCTTTTCTTTTCATGCTTGTCTTCTATTTACTCAATCCTTTGATTTCCAAATTTGAGTTGTCTGTTTGGCTTTGGTGTACTTTTTTGTGTGTCCAAATTGTAAAGATCTGTTTTCCACTGCATTTTTCAGTTGCCCTTTTTGTCCTCTTAGCAAATGAGTTTCTAGATGTAAAAGAAGCAAAAAGATGAAAGTTTGATATGCATGCAGCCTGTAATGATTCAATCAGTAAATTTTTTTTTCCGTGAGACATTTGTCTTACTTGT
The DNA here is from genome assembly GCA_963855925.1 of Inga laurina. Classification (NCBI taxonomy): domain Eukaryota; kingdom Viridiplantae; phylum Streptophyta; class Magnoliopsida; order Fabales; family Fabaceae; genus Inga; species Inga laurina. The sequence goes on from OY979707.1 coordinate 10,535,472, forward strand.
ATGAACAAAAATTATTCCAAAAGGATGATGTGCATTACAGTCTACATGGTTTTTCACTTTTTATCCAGGCACAAGGGATCAGTCACCGGTGTAATTGACGGAACTTCAAAGATATCTGTTACCTTAGAGGATGGTAAGGTGAAGGCCTTGGAGCTCCGGAAGCAAGGAGTCCGTTTTATTCCTCATAAGCAAAAGAGATCAAAAGCTTGAATCGATCAACCATTTCATTCTTGGTTATTCTTTGACGTGGACACTGTCCATACTTTTGATTTGAAGAGACAGCTTCTTATCTCTATGGGGGCCCTCTAGTTACTATTTTGTAATCCTTGCCATTCAGTGCTAAGATGTGCTGCTGATTTTTGTCTGAAGCCATTTTCTTCTGGAACTAATTCAGTTTTCCATGAAGAAACAAAGCTGCTTCAACTGAGGTCCTTCGAAAACTGCAAAATTTCATCCAGTTTTAGAGTTCTCATTTTTTCCCCCACATGTATCTTATTTCAGGAAGTAGTTTCTATATCTGATGTATAGGTCACCATTGCTGTAGAATGATGATTTTTTTTTTTTTTTTTTTGTTCTTTTTGGAGTGCTTCTTTAGAATGAAAGATGGAGTGTCAGATTTATGGCTTAAGTTGCTAGTTGTATCGTGTACCACAGCCTTAGTGAGCTGAGATGTTCCTATTTGGAAACTGAACTGCTTCAGTTTGTCCTCTCCCCAAGTAGTGGGTGGTAGGTGTTTCATAAAGTCCCCTCAAAATCTGTTTAGTGCATAGACATTTGAACTTTGTTTTTGTTCTCTTTTCTTTTTGTGGCCAATCAATGCGCTAAATATTTGTAAGCCTAACATAAGGACTAATATCCCAACTTCTCATATTGATCACTCAATTTGTTACAAGAGCTGTTTGATGATTAAAGAAATAACGAATTTTCAAATTTATATTGTGCTAAAACATGTAAAATTGTAATGATTTGGACTATGATGATGACGATGGGGATGACGACTTGGAGAATGACATGACTGATTACAAGGACGATGGCTAGGATAAGGATTCTAACCGGGCATACGACAAAGACGATGATTAAGATAGAGTTGGATCAGGACTTGTATGATTAGATGAGGACGCAGATATGTATGAGGACGTAGACCAGGAAAGGGGTGTTGGATTTGAGCATGATTCAAATGATGATATGGACTGTGGTGTGTTCGACAAGGCGGATGGGGCGGAAGATGAAATGTTTGTTTGGAATAGCTTATTTTTGAGCAATAAGTGCTTATAAATCATGATTTACGGTATACAAAGTAAGTACGTGAGAGGAGTTTTATCTCGGCTTGCGTAATAAGGACTCATTGTCTAAAAATAAGCCCAACCAAACACACAAGAAAACTAGGAGAGATATATATATTATATGATGACTTGAATCATGATAGCATATCACTACCTCCGGTATTAAATATAAAATTCAGTTGATTTTTTTGTTAGAAAGATTAAGAAAGCTAAATAAGTTATTTAATTATTTGATATTTATTGTATGATTAAATTATATATCAGTTTATAAGTTAAATAAATTAATTTTAAAAAAATGATAAATATAACTATCTTAAAGTTGTTATCAATAAAGAGGAGAATAAGAGAGAATATGAGAGGAGAAGAAGAGAGTACTTTTTATTCACTATTCAATGTCTATCAAGTACATAATATATGCCTTCTATTTATAGTATGTTTACAATGTCAATAGAATCTATATCTATCATCAATAGATTTAATGAGAACAAAGATAACTACATGATACTAGAGATGATATTAGATAACAGAGATATGTGGACATCTACATAAATATTATATTCACAACATTTCCCGTTGGATGTTCATTATATATGAATATACTTTATTAAAAACTTTAACTAGGTAAAACCCAAGGGACAAAAACCTAACCAAAGAAAAGAGTGTTTCATTCATTGATATACTGTCCAATGTTACTTCATTAAAAACCTTTCTAGGAAAATCTAATAGGACACAACCTAGATAAAGGAAAAGAGTACAGTGTTTATCAGCTCACACTCTTGACACAATCAATAGAAATCTTTAAGTTTGTGAACACCAATGTCATGGACAAGCTTTTAAAGATTGCATTTGGAAGAGACTTGATGAATAAATCTATTAGATTTTCATTGGAACAGATTTATTGGATATATATTTCATTATCCTTTTAAAGGTGGTGAGTGAAGAAAAATTTTGGTGAAATATGCTTCCTTTTATCTCCCTTGCTTGGGCAATGCATGCAGAATTATCATCATATAGTATTGTTAGGATAATTTTACTTAAAGATAAACCACAAGTTATTTGTATGTATTGTTGATCTTAACTATACATATTCTTACAATGATTTGAAACCCGGGCCGAACTAGACAGTTGGACCGGTCCGGCCGTCACCCGAACACTTTACCGGCTTGGTTTAAGGCTTTGGACTGCCAGAGGAGTTAAACCAGTTTGAGCCATTTAGAATTGGCTTTTGAGCCGAGAGCCGGATTTAAGCCGGAACCTATGCGGCTTGAAGGAAACTGGACGGTTTGAGAAGAAGAAGAATGTGAAAGGGAAAAATCGGACAGAAAAAAAGGAAAGAAAAAGAAAACGATAAAGAGGAGGAAGAAAATCAGGAAAAAGAAAGAAAAAAACTTATCATGAAAACGGCTATTGTCTTTAGCCACGGAGAGATGAACAGAGAAGCTCACGTTGCCGGAGAAAATGCTCTGTACATGGATGCCAAAACCAGAGGTCAAAGATGAGAATGTGGTGATATATGAAAGAGAGCCAGAAAGATAAAAAAGAAGAGATATCTGTACCAATGAAAGAGAAAGAAAAATGAAAGGTTAGGTGTATACATGACATATGCTTTTCTTCTTCCTCGTATTAAGCCTCTGACACATTTTTTTCAATAAAAAAAAATTAATGTAGAGTCGTAGGCTTTCACTTTGCACGATTTCGTTTACTCCTCCTTCTATTTCCTAAGCATTGGAAGTAGTAACGATATACACTATATATGTGTTTGGCCTATTTTAGTTTTTCTCTAAATATAAAATGATAAAATAGTGATTTAAAATTTATAATCTTTTTATAGGGAAAAATACACATAAATACCATTTCAACTTTCAAAACCTATAAAAATCCCTTAACACATGCAAAGGATAAAGAGGGGATGGGTGAGAACCTGGGTTTTCTATGTTTGGAAGAAAAAAATCAAAAAGCCCCCCTTTACTCAATTCTTTTACATATTTTGTCATTACTTATTGATTTTGTCAAAATCATTATAGATTTTGTCAAAATCACTATTCATTTCGTCAATCTTATACTTATTGATTTTGTCAAAACCATTACGCATTTTGTCAAAATCATTACTCTTTTAGTTAATCTCATCACTCAATTGGTCACAATCTAAAACTCTTTGTTAACTCTTTTTCACATTTTGGTAGTACTAATTGATTTTATCAAAATCATTATAGATTTCGCCAAGACCACTATTCATTTCATCAATTTTATACTTATTGATTTTGTTAAAACCATTACACATTTTATCAAAATCATTACTTTTTTAGTTAATTTTATTACTCGATTGGTCATAACCGTCAAAACCATAACTCATTTAGTTAATCACGTCAAAACCATTACTCATTTAGTTAATCATGTAAGAAGCAGTCCAATTTCAAAACAATTAGATTCGCCGCCACTAGAGAGAAAGGGAAGACGTTGAGAACGAAGAGTGAGAATGGACGAGAGTTTACCACTGCCGCCATCGAAAATCTCGCATTCACTTTCAAATCCGCTATGACCATCGCCAGAGATCATGCAAGACCACCATCAGAAGGCACTGACCGTTCTCCTGTCCAATTTCACCTCCACCAACTGAAATCCGAAGAAAGAGTTGAAAGAGTCAGAGTGGAAAGACAGAGAGAGGCGATGAATCAATCGTAGGTGAGGGCAGCTTCTTTGATGGTACCGAAGGTATTGAGACAGAGGCGGGTTCGGTTCTTAGGAAGACAGACCTCAGCGAACCATTTTCCCCAAATCATTCGACAGATCTCAGATGGTTTACAAGAGGACGAGGATGATTTATAGGGAGAGGCGATTCCAAGTTCTGGTTTCCGGGAGGCAGTACCAGAGGCGCCATCGATTGGGGAAGGAGACGGCAGGAAGAAGGGAGAGGGAAATGGTGACCGATCAGGGAAGAGAGGGAGGGAGGAGAGAAAGGGAGAGAGGGTGAGTGAAGTTTTAATTTGAGGGGTATTTTCGTCATTTGATACAAACATTAAAAACCCAGAATCCCCCTCAATTCCCTTTCTATCTTTGCATGTGTTAAGGGATCTTTCTGGGTTTTAATAATTTATATGGTATTTATGTGTCTTTTTCCCTTCTTTATACTAGTAATGTATTTTTACTTTTAATATTTCTTTATTTAGAACTTTTCTTTACTTACCAATATATTACTCTTTCTATTTTAATTTCATTTTTACTTAATAATTTGATATTTTATTTTTTACTCATATATTATAGTTTAGGCTTATAATATTATTTTTAATTTAATAATTATTTTAATGGTCCAACCAAACGAGTCAATCGATCTAACCGTTTAAACTTTGACTTGCTAGTCTTTCTGACTCCACGTCCAGTCTAGCTTTTAAAACATTACATTCTTGACTTGCTTCATGCATCACTACAATTTCAGCGTGATTAGATGATGTAGCTAATATAGTTTGCTTCATGGATCGCCCTGAAATAGCTGTTCGACTACTTGTGAGTAAGTATCATGTTTTTGATCTACTGTCATGTGGATCAGACAAAAATTCAGCATCTACCTAACCAATCAGTTCATGCCAAGATACATTTGAGTAGAAGAACACTATGTCCATGTTACCTTTGAGGTAACTAAGGATGTGCTTCACCCCATTTCATTGTCTTCGTATTGGTGAAAAACTATATCTTGCTATTAAGTTCACAACAAATGATATATCAGACCTTGAGTGATTTGTAAGATACATTAGTGCTTCAATAGCATTAAGATTAAGTAGTTCTTCATCATCTTCTTTGCTAATTACTTGAGGTCTAAATCGATCTTTATCTACTTGCATAGGCTTACAACCATTGGGATACATAATAGATGTGACTTATTCATGTAAAAATATTGTAGGACCTTCATTGTGTAGGCTTCTTGATATATATAGATATCATTTTTTAGGACTCAATCTGTAATCCAAGACAAAATTTTATTCTTCCCAAGTCATTCATTTCAAATTCTTTCTTGGGCGAAGGTGCAAATTTAGCATTCAACAATTTCGCTAGGAGCATCCATAAGACTTATATATTTTCGGATGCAAAAGTAGCCATAAAATATTTATTTGGGAGCAAATTTAGCAACACCGTTAAAAACACTTAACTTCTGTTAACTTTTTGAAATGTGGGTCCCACCAGTCTTTCTCTCTGTATTATTTTAATATTTTTTTAATGGAAAAATATCACTTAGGCCATATGGAAAAAATTTCATTTTAGATAACCCCAAAAGGTTCTAAAATATCACCACACCCTTTAGGTTAAAATGAAATTAAGCTCTGCAATGAGATTTTTCATCTGGCCTAAGTGATATTAATTGAAATGAAATTTTTTTATCTGGCCTAAGTGATATTTTCCCATTCAAAAAAAATATTAAAATAATACAAAGAGAGAAAACTGGTGGGACTCATATTTCAAAAAGAAACATAACTTCCGTTAACTTTAACGGCGTTGCTAAATTTGCTCCCAAATAAATAGTTTATAACTACTTTTGCACCTGAAAATAGACAAGTCTTATGGATGCTCCTAGTGAAATTGTTGAATGCTAAATTTTCACCTTCGCTCTTCTTTCTCCAATCAATTAATTGCCTTTTGGAGCTCTTCAGAAGTTCCAATTATGTTGATATTATCAACATAAACAATAATTATAGCAAACTCACTTCCGAATCTTTTCATAAAGAAGCATATGCATATTGGATCATTTTTATATCCTTCTTTTAACAGATGTTCATTAAGATGATTATACTATATGCATCCTGATTGCTTTAGGCCACACAAAGACTTATTTAACTTAACTGAGTATTATTATTAAGAACTTACAGTTGATGCTTCTGGCATCTTGAGTCCTTTAAGGACTAGAGCTTATGACACCTTGAGTCCTTCAAGGACTTACGCTTCTGGCATCTTGAGTCCTTTAGGGACTTGTGCTTCTGGCACCTTGAGTTCTTTCGGGAATTGTGCTTCCGGCACTAACTTATGAATTTTGGCTCATGATTCTCATCATCATTCATGATATCAAATGCTATATTATAAGCAAAAATGTTGTCAATGTTGACTTCATTCTTCATTTCTGTCCCATCAAATTTGATTCTTAACACAATTTATTGAGATCTTATTATTTTCACATATTTTAGGTATCTGAGTCTCTTCTAGGACTACGATATTCTCTTCTACAGATAATAACTCTTCAGAAGATACTTTTTCTGGAGCTACTAACTTTTCTTGATTATCCTCTATTTGACCATCTGTATTCTTAGCTCATTTTCTCTTTCGGGGATTTTTATCTTTAGAATTGATGGGCCTTCCATGCTTCAGGAGTGCTTTAGATTCATTCACAATATATTGTCTTTCAGGGACATCAATTCTGATAGGAGCTTTAATAGTTAAGACATGTGACTTTGTTATTTTCTTTGAGTCCGTAAATGTTTCTAGCATTTAATTAGTTAAATTTTGCAAGTGAATTATTCTTTGAACTTCTAGTTCACACTATTTGGTATGAGGATCAAAATGAGCCAAGATAATTCATTCCAGCTAATTTCTTTACCCAATTCTTACCCCCCCAAATAGATTCCTATCCTCCTTTGATAACTCATTTTTGTGCATTGTGATAGTGCTACTGGCACATATACTGTACACCCAAAAATCCGTAGATGTAAAATATTAGGTTCCTAAATAAAAATCATTTGTAAAAGGAAAACATTTAAATAACTTGTTGGCCTAATGCAAATTAACATTGCTACGTGTAAAATGGCATGGTCACAAATAAAAATTAGGAGATTAGATCTCATAAGTAAATATCTTACAATTAATTGCAATCGTTTAGCCAATAATTCTGTAAGTCCATTTTATATATGAGCATAAACTACATACTATACAACATGAAGGGACCTATATATATAGCATTCATTAAAAGCTTCGAAAGTAAATTCAAAGCATTATCAATTATAAAAAATACTGTGCGGAACCCACGCCATCTTCAGAGTTTAGAATGGAGTTTGAGGAGAACAAGGCAGCAGAAGACAATAAAAAAGAAATGTCTGCAGTAATGGAGTTTGCGGAGAGCTTAGAACGCAGAGGGGAGAAGAAATTCCGCTTGAAGCATTCAACACTTAACGATCCTGGAAGAACCTGGTACAGAGCCGATCTTAACATGCCGGGTAAAATAATTGAGGTTTTCCAATTTGTAACTCCTTACCATGATGCAATTGTGAAGAGTATCTCCTCCCCTTCTGATTGACAATTTTTATTAAATCTGTTGCTTGAACTTTGAAATGCAGAACTAGAGTAACCAATCTGAAGATATCTTCGAGATAGCTTTGATTCATACGACGTACTTCGTATTCGCACTTTGTTCATCCAGTGTTTGCCACGAACATGCCTTTTCCAGGCAGTTCTCAATTCCTTTGAACTCACACTATCTCTGTTGGAAGTTCTATTCTGGCCTGATGTATTGCAATGTTCCGTTTCTACCCGATGAAGTTGATGAGAATGATGACATGCTTTAGGGCAGGAATGAGATTCTCTCTAAATAATTCCATAGACGAGCCTTGCAAACAAACCGTTGAGTTTTTGGAGCATTGGATTTTCACATATGTTTGGGTTGCTTAATTGTTTGGTCATGGGTATGAGTGTGTTTAGATTAGTTTTTGGAGAATAACTTGGAGAAAAAGTGAAAAAATAGTTTTTGGAGAATAGATTATGAGAAAAAAATGACTTTGATAAAATGAGAGTGTTTGAATATTATAATCAGAATAGTTTTTTTCATAGTCATGTTACTAAAAAGGATATTAACTTTTGTGATAATTACATATAAATTATGAGAGTGTTTGGATTAGTTTTTGGATAAAAACTACATATGAAAGTATAAATTCCATTTCAAAATTTTTTAATTATGAAAAAGATAATATTTTCATTATGAAAAAAATAATATTTCATTTTAAATAGATACCTGATTTCCCATATTACAAAATTTTTATGTCCATGACATTATTTCATTTTAATTTTTTTTCTTTATTCTTTATCCCTTTTGTTGGCTAAAAAAAAATAGCCTTTGTTTCTTCTATTTTTCCTTCTTGCGTAAGATGCAATGAGATCGGAAGGCAATGAAGAATCATTCACTGAATTGATGGAGCACAAAAAGAGGAGAGAGAGAGGCAAAAAAATGGAAATGAAGAAAAGGAAAGAGAGATGGGATATGGTAGAAAAGTGATAGGAACAGTAATAATTTTTTGGCACCATGGTTACCATAAAACCATGGTTTGGTTAAAAAACGGGATTATGCAAACATGTTGGGTGTTCGGGTGTTTTTTGACAAAACCAAGGTTTGGTCAGAAAAACACTTTTTTCTTTGACACCCGAACACACACTGTATGAAATAAGAAGTTGGACTTTATGGCTTTGATTCTCATTCACCACAGAAAATAATAAAAAGATATAATTCATTTAGTAGGCGAGCTCAGACATGTTCATAGGTTTATTTGATTTTGTTTAGACAAATTATTGAATCATACCCTAAAGGCTTGTAGTTGAAGTATTACTAATTTTAAAGCAGAAAATTTTCAATCAATGCAAGGGAGATATAATATTTAGGCCCAAAAAAGGTCTCATTTGTCTCTTATAAAGTGGTCCGGATGGAGTATTCAAACTAACTTTTGTAACATTAGGATTCTGATCTTCTTTCAAATTTTACATCATCTTTACACTCTTCAGCTCTAGCAATCATCTTCCTTCTTACTACAATTAGAATCTCCTTCTACAATGTCTATACATCTCTGACACATCTACATGACAACTTACTCATGAGCCATATAGTGTACAACTAGCTAAGGAGTCCATAAAAATGATCAAAGTGGATGTGCCAGTACACTCCACCATCTAAAACACTAGGTGTTTCTTCATTTAACTCACTTGTATAGCCAACTTATGCACTAGATGCTGTCAAAGTTTCTATTACATTATAGAGAAGTCTTCATCAAGCCCTTCTATTTCTCCTCTAAGTTTGTGTTGCTGGATTATCAACACAGAGATGTTCTTTGAGAATTCTGGTCCTGAAAGAACATCCCCAATCGGTCCTAATTCTGGGCATTGTTGCCAGTCATTCATCCCTTTTGTTAATATAGAGTTCACTCCTCCTCCTCTCCCTACAATCACAAGTGAATATTTCCCTTCCAGTTCCCTTAGTGTAGAGAAGGTCTCTGCTGAGTTTGCAAGATGCTTTTCCGTGTACAATATCCTACCGCCAACGACTTGTCTTTCGTAGAATTGCGCGAAGTATTCATCATCTAGTCGGATCTCCTCCTCCTCTTTCACTGAAGGGACCTTATGGCCTGCATATATCAAGACATCTGAACCAGTATCTACCAGAAACCTTATCACTGTGAGTTTTACTCCCGGATGCTTTGATGCTCTAGTAGCATAGGCAAGAGCTTCTCTATCATCTTGTCCTCCAACAAAGATGACTGCCACGTGTATTGATACGCTAGATCTTGAGATCTTCTCAATGGATCCAATGCCTCTATCGACTAGAATCCCCATAGAACATGGAGCATTTGACAATAACTGTTCCACAAAATAGCTATCATATAAGATAGAAATGTAGAGAGTAAGAAATTTCTTCTTGTGTAAAAAACATTTAGGGGAAGAAAAGAACCAAAGACCTTTTGTATTGATTCTACTAGTTGAACAAACTCTTGATGGATTTTCCTCGAAATGATTTAACTTGAACTAAAAAATTTCTTTTGGCCAAAAATAAAAACTAAATATTTATTCCTTTTTTGTTTGAAGAAGCAACTGGTAACAATCTGTCTGTTTGTTTATCAAAATCCTAGCTAACTTGTTCTGTATATGCTATCTTTAATTATCTAAACTATATGTGGTAAAGAACATCTACGTCAGGCTCTGCAAGTTCTTAGATCTAAACCAAGAAAAACTAACAGACATACAAACATAGTAACAGTAAAAGAAACTGGTGTTTTAGACTTATAAGTGTCAAGTATTACGTTTGAGACAAGTGGTAGACTTGTCTCAATCACTCCACATGCATGTATATATGTATATAAGTAGTTGTGTTATTCATATGTCATGAATAGAAAAAGGGCAGCCCAGGGCAAGGCTCCCACCAAATGGGGTTTGGAGAAGGATAGATGTGTGCAGCCTTACCCCTGCAAGCAGAGAGGCTGTTTCCAGGATTTGAACCCGTGACCTCTAAGTCACATGACAGCAACTTTACCGCTATGTTGAGACTCGCACTCTATATGTCATGAATAGCACAAAACATTTTTCAGACCCCAGGTAATGCATGAAAATGTGTGTCTAGTCAAATATTATAAAGCATATAAAGCTTGGTTTTGATGACATCACCTTTTTATTCACATATCTGAACCCTGGATTGCCTGGATCCAATGTTCCATTTTCACGCTGGCTCCTGTGAAATGGTATTATGATGAGGGAAATCATCAAATCCTCTGCTAAATTGGCGATATCTTGGGCCATATTGTTGAAAGTTGAGAGAGCCAAGGTTCTTCTAAGTGTTACCCCATCACCATCTTCTTCTACATAAGCTTGGAACAATTGTGTCACCTTGTCTCTCATTTCCACCACACCTTTGTCCTTCACAATCAAGGTGTCTGCTCCTTGAACTTCCTCTATTGTGGTTGCTATTCCCTCTGTGAGTTCTATTATGTCTGTGACATATATGAGGATTCCAGGATCTGTTGTCCCTCTTGTAATCTCCATCAAGTTAATCGCCGATTGAACATGTGGGGGTCCATGGACGCACAAAAGTATCCTTAATTCTCTCATTGGATCAAGCAATTGAAGTGCCATTTTACGGGTAGGTGCCCTTTTCTTTGCGCGTTTGATGATTTGTGCCACAACTGCTGGGGATGGCAAAATTGTGAGGAATATAACAACTATCATCAATATGCCAGTGGATGTGCTGATTCCGCATTGCATCTGATTGCATACGAGCAAGAGTAATTCAATGATAAGTGTGTGTGTATATATTTCTGCTGTTTGTGATTTAAACTTCATGGAAAATTGATGTGGCTACTTGATGGATGGTATCTGCTTGTTAAAATGTCTCTTTAGCTATGACGAGATACTAAATTTTGTAAATTGGCACTATAAAATCTGGTCCAAAAAGTACTATGGAATCATTTGAGGAGAGAGAAAATTAAACTTTTGAGGACTCAAATGATACTAAAAGTAGTGAAGAAGCAGGTAGATACTTCATATTAAGGATGTCTTGGAACGACCAACAGATGCAAATGCTCAAATCTTGAATTATCAGAATGAATGAATGAGTTCCTATATGCAAAGTAGGCAAGATTTAGCTGTGACCTTTTTTTTTTTGCCAAATTAGATATGACATATTCTATTATGGGGACTTTGATTTGATTCCTCTTTGTTTAATCTCAGAAGCTGCATATCCATGCATTTCTCACTATTTGGACGCTTGTTAAGTCTAACAATCCATATAATAATATCAATCTTAGCACGTATGACCTATTTTTAACCCAACATATATGTTGTTGCTATTACTCTCTGAGACTCACCACTTACTCAATCTGTCCTATTAACAGTTTAGATGTGATTTTTTTCCCTTCTCAAGTTTAGATTATAAACTTCAAAGGATCTCAATCTAAAGTATATGTATATTTATGTCAATAAAAAATGCCGGAAATACCAATTTACAAATTACAGTCATAGAGGCTACCTTTTACAACTCTTTAACCTTTAGAAATTGAGAAAATGAGGAAAGAAGCCATGAAATCAAAGTTGACTTACTGCTTTGATGGCCAAATAGATATGAAAATGGCCCTTGATGGTGAGAAGCAACCCAATTGCAACTGAATCATGCCAATTGAATCCCACTATTACTCCTAAAAGAAGTATTCCAGCAACTTTACTAACTATAACTGTCCCAATAAGTAACAATAGTCTTGCCCATGTTTCCAACTTTCCAGGCTCAAACTTTCTTATATCAGCTGCATATCCCATCCACAGGAAAAATATGGGAAAGAAAATAGTGGTCAACAAATAGTTGATTTTGCCAATAACCCATTTGGAAACTCTTCCTTCTCTAGGCAAACATATTCCAGCGATGAATGCACTTAGAATTGCATTATAACCATAAAGGGGAGTTATGGCAACTATTAAGACCATGAAGGCTATAGAAAGTACCAAATGTGAACCCTTCATGGGTTTCCCTTCTGGGTTTTCATTATTAACCCAATTCATAAACCAGGGTGAAACCAATGATGTGAAAAGTACCTGCACTAAAAGTGCACAACCTGTGGCAATGATCCTTCTGATGTGATTCTTTTCAGGCAGGTCAAGGCAGTAATTGTGCATTGGTATAGCAATGTAGCCAATTGAAATGAGCAAAGAGCATATGAAATCTGAGTGCATCCCTGCTGCGATGACAAGCTTTCCTATATCGGATTTGCCTATTTTGAGGCTAGTCAGCATACGTGTCAACACCGGCGAGGCCGTGCTGGAAAGAATCGTGGAGAAAGTGAGTGTGAATCCTATCCTGTGTTGGCTGGGAAAATAGTGAAGAAATGAAGTTGTAACAGCTGCTATGATGAATGTAGAGATTATCCCTGCATAAGTAACTTGAGCATCTCTTGTAGGTTTCTTGATGAGCACGAAAGGATCCATTTCTATCCCTAAAGCAAACATGTAACACATCATTCCTATATCAATGATAAATCCAAAGGTCTTGTTGAACTGTTCATATTCAAGACGTAGAAGGCCTATGTTCCCCACAATTAGTCCTACCTGCATGAATGAGAACAACATTAGAAGCATTCAATCTCTTTGATTTTCAATAATGGATTAATATCGTTATTGATCCTTACAATTTGATTAAATTTTAGTTTTGATTCTTGTAGTTTCAAATCATTGGTCTTGGTTTATATGATTTCATAAGGACTTGATCTGAGTTAATGCATAGAGACAAATAAAAATTCTATCAAACTGTAAGGACTAGTAATAAATTATTTTAAAAGAAAAATTGTCAGAAGCTTACAAGTATATCAGAAGTAATGCGTGGTTGTGAATAAGGCCTTAGCAGGTAATGTACGCCATTGCAAACAACTACCATCCCCATAAAGATGGCGAAGTTTTTTCCTACTGAAAACATGAGTGAGCCCATTTTCTCAGAACAAGGGTCTAATGCAAACTTGAAATTACTATTCGTGTTATGATTAGACATCTTTCTTGGTTTGATCCGCACTACCTTGCTCTGTTTCTTTCTTCTCTGAATGCTAAATCTCCAAATTATTTCTTTCTCTTCACTCTCTCTGTTTTTTTTTTTTTTGTTTTTGTTTTAGTTAGGATTAATTCTAAACAAGTTCTTTTAATTTTTTTCCTATTTTTTTGCGTCCAAGCTTTTTGCTAGAGCGAGTGGACATCATTGATAATAGCATTCTTTTAGGAGACAGTTGAGGAATACTGTGAGGAGAACAGTAGTCAGTTGGAGGATTTCTAAAGGGTGGTAAGAAGAGGGCAAGAAAACGGAAAATATGGATAAGTCATGATTATTTCACGATTGTATTTGACCACTTTTTTGTTTTTTTAATCAATTTATCTCTATTATATTCTTTTAAATATTAATTCCAATCGCATATTATTCTCCACTTTTTCTAAAAATTATGTTGTGCTATTTTTTAAAATTTACTTCTTGATGAAATTAGTTATCCACAGAATATCTATTGGTTCATTATATCTTTTGTTCCAATGAAATTATGAAACTTGAATTATTTTTCCCATTATATCTTTGGTGTTAAATGTTGATTGGACCTGGGAACGGTTCTTGGTCCAATCGGAAATAACCCCTAAAACTAAACTAGTAGAGAATAAATAATTTATCTTTGTATTTTTTTTTCCATATTTTTGTTTAGATTAAATTTTTTGAATTTAGCTTTAGTAATTAATATGCCTCCAAAAAATAGGTAATGCTTTATCCTTTTTCTCTACATCGATCTCTAATTTCTCTTTTTGCGCCAACAAGGGAATTACCAACATCTTTCTCCAATTAGAAGACATCATTCTTGAATAATATCAATTACAAATTCATAAAAAATAAAGCAGGCTTGCTCCCGTACTTTCTATAAGAGCATGAGAATCGAATTACGTGTATAAGAAAACCATTAGAATAGTTAGAAAATAATAAATATATAGGGTATGAACTTTTTTTTTCAAGCATACCCTCATAATAAATAAGGGGATAAATAAGAGAGAGGAATAAGGAAGTGGTGATAAGAGAAAGTATGAAAGAGAATATATCATGAAAAAAATGAGGAGAGATAATAGAATTAATTAAAGACAAAAATGATAAAAACATATTAATTGTTTAAACAACCCAAATGGGACGTCATAATGTTTTAATTTATTTTGGTATACTGAAAGATTATGTGAGTTGGGTCCCGGGGATTCACTTTGGCCAAAACATACCTCTAGGATCAAAAATTACTTATAGAGATACTTATCGATTGTTCACCAACAAAATCTTCACATCAATAGAATTTGAATCCATAACTTTATGGTTATGAATAAACCCCTTACCAACCAAACAAATCTTTATTAGCCATAATGTTTTAATTGGTTAAATGGCTAGTCTGCTTTTTAAAAATATTTCATTATCCAAAAGAAAACTAGGCCCAAAAAGCAAAAATTAAGCAAATTATACTCCCTATGTCTATAAGTATAAGTTTGATTTAATCATTTTTTATTTATCAGGAAAATAGTTAAAAGTAGTTAAACATAATAAATATTTGCATAATATATATTTTTTCAATTATGCATATAAAGAGGATAATTGAGAGAGAAAATAAATAAGAAAAAAATATGAAAAAGAATGTACAGGGAAAAGATAATGAAAGAGAGGGTTAAATAGCAGCAACTAATTACTATAATTCATTCACCAGTAAAAAATATGCAAAAAAAAAAAAAAAGCAAGGGTAAGTATAAATAGTCAACAAGGATAAAATTAAAAATATGGTTAACATAATTTTTGGTCCTTGAAGTTTGATCCAATTTTAATTTTGGTCTCTGAAATTTAACCCTTAATTCCTCAAGTTTAAAAAGGACTTGGTTTTTTTTTTTTTTTGGTTCGATTCAGTTTTTTTCCGATTCAGTTCAGTTGCCCACCAAGTTTTTTTCAAATTTGAGGTAGCAACAGTTAAAAACGAAGTAAACTTGAGCAACCAAAACTACCGATTTTAAACTTGAGGGATCAAAACCAAAATTAGATCAAACTTCAGGAACCAAAAGTTATATTAATCCTTAAAAAATATATATTAAATGTTGAGACAAAATTAAAATCAAACTTATATTTAAAGACGAAGCTCTTCTCAAAACTCAAATTTATATTTAGAGATTGAGAGTATCAAATTATTATAAAACAACAAGGGACGGGTATATTTAAGGAAAAATCAGTTTTAGATCCCAAAGATTAAAGATAATCACAATAAAATCCAAAAAAAAATAGAAACAACAATTCATTAAACGTATTTTTATAATATGTTGAGTTTTTTCTTCTTCTTCTTTTTTTTTTGGCTGTTTTACAACTTTATTGTAATTATCTTTTTTTTTTTGGGCCTAATGATTTTCCCTATTTTAAATTCTCTACTCTGTCTCCGCATCAACAATCCTTTTCTATAAATAGATAGTACCTCGACATCGTCCGTCGCCGTTAGGGTTTTTTAGTTCAGTACTCCCCTCTCCCCCACCTCTGGTTCTTCGGCCGCCTCTTGGTATTATTGTCTTGTACTGATATTTATTATTTCCTTGTGCATAACCCTTCTGAGCTTCTCTTTTTCCTTCAATCGTCTGATTCAACCACAGTTTCATTTTGTTCTTCTTTTCTTTTCTTTTTATTTTTTTTCGTTCCTTACGATTGCGGAAGAAAGCCTGTTTTTCTTGATCGGTAACATTTCATTTGGTTCTTCTTTTTCTTGAGTGCTTGTTTCTGTTTTGAACTGTTTGTTTCTGGTGTTTTGAATCCACTTGATCGGCCAATTATACGCTATATTTTTCTGGTTATAATGATATTTGTCATCAACCAGACTTGGTCAGTTGGTCTACCTTCATTGTGAGTCTGGTAGGTACTGTTATAAGTCGGGGAAACAAAATATGGAGAAGGATTCTGACCAATGAGATTCTCATTATCTCAAAAAATATGCATCTCTGCATTTCTTGTTATTTGAGCTGCATCTGGACTTAACCATCACAAATCACCCACTCTTGTGTTAATTTTAAATATTATTATTATGTGCATTACTCTGAGATAGTGATATCTTGATCAATGAATGTTCTGTGTGATGTTGGTTGTTTAGGCTTTGTTTTCTTTTTCTTCTGATTCGAACTATCTGGCTTTGCCCTTTTTGAGGTCGTTTGATCAGTTAAGTATGTCATTATGCTTCTGAAGTTAATTTTTTTTGTTGTGATCCAGACATAGTCAGGTGCCTACTACATCTTGTTATTTTGGTAGGGACTGTTACATGTCTGGAAAATGAAATATAGAGAAAGGGTCAGGTGAATGGGATTCCCATTTATCTGATGAACTTCTCTTGAAGGTGTCCATCGTTGCCCAATAACATGCCATTGTTGCTTATTGTTATTTGAGCTACATCTGGATTCCACATTACAAACTCAACGACTCTTACCAGTTCTTCAAAATTTCAACTTTTAAAATCCCAAAGGAATATATATGACATGCTAAGATGAATGTAGAAGTGACTCTGTAGCTTCTCTGATAGTTTTTTTAAAGAGCACAAAAGAATCCATTTATATTCCTAAATCAAACATGTAACCGGTCATTCCAGTATTGGGAAGCTTCTGTTTCCCACAATTTCAAATGTGTTTTTTAGTTTCATGGTTTAAAGTTTAAAACCCCAGAACCAATGTTAAGGCTTTGGACTTTTGGTGGAAATAGGTAATTTCTTGCTTTGCCAAAACCATTTCAACATACTGTATATGAAACCTGACTTGAGCAACATTAGAAGCATTGGTTCACCAAGTTTATCCTTATTTTGCTTTTGTAACTAAGTTTTAAACGAACAAATTTCATTATATTTAAAATATTAATCTGTCATTTAATAAAAATATAAAATTTGAGGGACTAAATTACATACTGTAGTTTAAAACTTGAGATATCAATACTTAAGTAAAAGCTCATTTGAAGTATGAAAGATTATATTAAATTGATAAATTTCTACATGAAGTTTGAACAAAAATGTTTTCAGTCAGATCCGATTGTATTGTAATATTTAATGTAAAAATTTATTCATATTAGGCATTGTGAAACCATTTCACTCAAGCTTCTTAATATTTTCCAACATGCAAGGCATATAATATTGACTCAACCAAACTGACTTATGCCTATTGTTATAAAATTTTTAGATTTAATCACTCACAAAAGTAATAGGAAGTTTAAAAATTTTGCACTCCTTAAAGTTTCATAGATTAAAGATTATGCAAGAACATTAACTAAACATAGGAGTAAATGCCTTAGTAGCGCACACAATTAGAGAGCAACATGAGTACAATACTTGTGCAAAAAACTTGATAGGTCACATGCATAAGCTAAGCTGACCTCAGGAGGATACTAAACTCACATCATATCAAATAGGGAGAAGGTTTAAGAATTTCAAAATTAGGTAAAGTTTTTTAACAAAACAACTTAAGAAACGGCGCAATAATCAAATTAGGCATATACAATATTCAAGGTAGAGGCTCAAATCAGATTTGCAAGTGAAAACACATAAAGCCGCTGGAGGCTAACCACAATTAAAACTAATGTATAGAGTCTAAATTCTCGATTATTAGTTAATGAAGTTGAACAAGACAGTCCAATATCCATGGCTGACTGAAGTTCAGAACCACTATCAAATAAGGGTGCCTACAAAAATAGCAAAAGTTCATGCAATTCATATAATTGTAAGTTCGTCTGAAAGGAATAGATCTCAACTGTCATACATGGTTAAATCCATTTATTGTTCAAATAAAATGTAGTCAAGAATCTTGTAACTAGATGTTATCTATGTCACCATATATGAAATATAATCTAATTATTCATAACATCACAACTTTCCTACCTCATAGTCGTTATACTCATATAAGATATGAAATATAATTGTATATGAAAGCTATCTCTTGCTAAAACCTGACTTTGGCGCAAACTACTGAAACATGATCATCAAAATTTGAAACAACCTTTTTAATAGACAATAGGGGTTTCATGTGACAACATTGCCAACCTCTGCATTACTATGAGCACTTGAATCTCCTAGGCATTTTATATAACCAGGATCTTTATTGGACAAATGAAAATTCTTTTCTTCACTTATCTCATCTCAAAGTTCTACAACATGACATGCTAATAACCAAAAAGCTTAGGAAGGTCCTATAAGGTAAACAAAAGAATCTTAGATCAAGTGATTGGCTACAACTCATTATTCTTTACTAGTAAGTTCATGCTAAAGTACCAAAAGTTCATGCTCAAGTTCCATACATTTCCTAATTATCTTATCTCTTTTTCTTTCTATACTTTCATTTGCTCTTTTCTCTTAATGTGATATTCAATTTAAATAATTTCCATTTCCCCTTAAGAGTAAAATTAGTGAACTCCAAACAATCTTAGGGAGAATTATAAATAAATACCTTTTGGACAATTAATTGTCAAATGCTACCTTGGAAGATATGTTGCACACGAACGGAAGATATTTTGCACACAACAGAAGATTGTTTACATGTTCATATGGAATATTATTTACACACCACAGAAGACCATTTGCATACACTGACATTTAAAATTTTTTATACAAATATACATGTTATTTCTAGAAAATCTATGAATTTGGATGCAATAGAGCACTTACAGTAATCTCTTTACACTAGATGGACAAATATTATTCAAAATGTAGACTATTGACATATCTGGAACACGAAGGCATGCAAAACAAGAGGCAACCATTAATTATGACAACCACTTAGCAAAGGTGAAGTAAACAGTATCTACCTTTTAAGCATTTACAATTCAAAATCTATGTCTCTGGCAGAATCCACGGTGATCGACGCCATCCACCCCTGACCTACGACATGGACCTCAAAGCTTCCGATTAGGTGAACCGTCAGACCAAGTCACAATAATCAAAGGCTTTTACAGTGCTTCTTTACGCCATTTTCCTAGGCTTTCTCCACCCCTTACCAACGGTATCGACCTCAAAGACTCTCCCTAGCAGAACCACCACACCAACCCTCACTAATCAAATCCTGTTACGGTCGTTTTCCTGGCCATTCTCTTAACCTTAAAAGAAAATACACAGCAAATGCAGGAAATGCTATCGTTAACTGGCCTCAAACAGCCTGCAAATGCCAATTGGATGATGAACTTGCTTTTATCTCTTGGATCAATTTAGGGTTGCTGGTACACCAGAGAAGCCAATTCCAAAGTTGTGCATTTCCTCCTTACTCCCGCCTAAAATCGTGTCATCAAATTGAGGGCATTTTTGTCTTTCTATATTCAATATTAATGACAGTTCAGTACCTTGTGTTTCCAGGTGACAAATAGCAATTAATTTTTCTGTTTGGGATTTACTAACGACTTTCCCAAAAAATAAATAAATAAATAAGGTCTAGGCATCATATTTGTTGTGAACGGTTTAAAACTTTAGATTTAATTTTTCAAAAATCTATATTTTTTAGAAAATTTTTTTTAGATAATCTTTTAACTATTATATTTTTAAAAAATATTTTTTTATTTAACAAATTATCATTTTAAAAAAACATATACATGGACCGTCCAAATCTAATTAGCTATTGGCTAATGGGTCTAGTTTCTTGTTAAGCATTTTCCTTAGCTCAAGGAACTAAACGGATAGTCCAAATCTGAGATTTTTCAAAATTATGATTTTTTTAAAAAGAATTATCCCTATAAGGATGAGAACATAAGTTAGAATTCTAAGAAATATACTTATTGAGAGAGGTAAGAACATTTTTTCCTTTAAGCCTCGAGGGGGAACCCCTTGATCTAATAAATAAAAAAAAGAGAAAAAGATAAATAAATACCACTTAAACTTTAAAATCCTGAATTAGTGATTTCTCAAAAACCTGAGTTGTTAATTTTTATACTCTTTTTGTTAATTTCATTACCCTTATTATCAACAAAATAAATTTAGGATTTTGAAGTTCAAATTAGGGGTCAGCATGGTGCCCAAGAGCTTAATATGCCCACCCGAACCAGATCAAAAATTGCTCTGCCTAGCCCAAAAAAAGTGACCTAAAAAATATTTGGGCATCTTTGGGCCAAGCTAACTATCGGGCAGGGCTGGGCATCGAGCAAGGGGTACCGCCCTGCCCATTTGACACTACCCAAAAAATTATATATAATTTATCTAAAATATATAATATTTTAGATAAAATAAATAGTATTCTATTCATATTATTTTATATATATATATAATTTCATTTTTATGAAATATTTTATATTATTATTTGTTATCCATCCACCATTGTTTATATATAACTCATTGCTTTTTAGATAGACATAGTTTTTTGATTTGGATGGATGAAACAAAGTATTAAAAATTGAGATCAAAGATAAACAATTTTGTTTCTTTAAAGTTTTTATCGTAATTGTACCTATTCATATCAATCAATATTTCTACTCAAGCACATATTACTTCATAATTTGTCATGTAATTATTAAGATATATGGTAGTTTTTTTTTTTTAATTTCAAAGCTGAAGTTATAGATTTATTTTGAAATATCTCAAGGTGTAAAATTATGAAATGTATTTGAAGTTTTTAATAATATTTATTAGGTTTAATTGAAGTTTTTATACGTATGGTATGATTAGGAAATTACCATTTGGGCAGGAAAGCCCGCCTTACCCAACCCACCATTGCTTTACCTGAAATATTTATATCTTCTATCAGGCAGGGCCGGGCATCGGGTTACAAAATGCAGCCTGTTCATCCTGAATTGGGCATCAGGTAGAAGTCTTGCCCTGCCCAGTCTTGCCCATGCCCACCCTTAATTTAAATGGTATTTAAGTATCTTTTTCTCTAAAGAAATGATGATTATCTTTAGGGAGAATTGTGAAAAAATACCTCATTGGCAAATTAATTGCCAAATGCTACCTCGGTATGCATACGATCTTCCAGGTGTGTACAAGATCTTCCTCTATGTGTAGACAATCTTTCCTGTGTGCAATATTCTTCTCTATGCATGTGTAAAACATCTCCGCCGGTATGCACAAGATCTTCCCCCATATGTACAATATCTCCCCCATGTGTACACGATCATCCATGATAACATTTGGCAATTAATTTATCAATGAGTTATTTTTTTCACAATTCTCCCTTATCTTATTTTAGATTTTATGCGGATTAAAATAAGTTTTTTAAAAAAATTCAGATCTAACCCCCAGATCCATGGAGCAGCCGACGGGCCTTCCCAGTCCCGCTTCCATCCTCACTTTGCCCAAACAACGCTGCCGTCCCTATCAGTCTGGCATTCAGCTCTTTTATAGGCTTTTCTAGTCCCTCCTCTTTCTCCACCCACGACGGCGGCGGCGCCGTCTCCAGTCTCTTCCTTCCGATCAACCATGAGGGGGCTATAATGGCTGCGATTTCCATCCCCATGAATAAAAGACTTGTTTACTCCAAGCCCACCTCTTCATCAAGCTTCCTCTGTTCGAGTTGATGATTCCCTTTAGTTTACACAACAACATGACTCTCAAAACTGAATTTCCTACCCTCTCATGCGGGAGGACTTGCTTCAGTCAGTTTGATTTGTTTTTGATATTTAATATATTTTATTGTATCTATTCTCCAATCTTTGATCATTTTATGTATCGAAAAAAAAAAAAAAATTGAATTTCCTATTATATTCTAAATGGAAAGAAAAATAGATGGTGACAGGTAGGATTAAAATTTGCTGAGGTGTCGATTTTTAATTGGTGAGAGTTTACATGAGGTGGCACTGTAGGGAGTATGTAAGAGTCTCTTCCATGTCATACTAGAACTACTCACTGTCCCCCTTCGAGGCTCGCGCTCTCTCTCTCTAGAATCTTCTTAGATCATTGAAAATTGTAGGCTTTGGCTCGCAGCTTCTGTGGCGGATAACGAAAACAGCTCGCTGCCTGAGATCACACTCCTCTGTTTAGGTGAAAGCAATTCGCCAAGCTAATTGAATCAGTTTTGATTCAAACGGTTTTCAATTTTGCTTCCAAATTTCCTGTGCTTGCCTAACCGTAACAAAGTTTTGCGGAAGAATGGATTCTAGAATCCGAACGCTTGCATTGAAGTGCCTTCCTAATGTCTTTTCTTCAAATTGATATGCCGACTGGTTTTTTCTTTGCTATGCAGGATTCCACAGACCCTGAAATCCGTTTGGCCCTTAGGATTTTACTGAATGGAGGAAGTTCAGGAGCCTCAATCTCAACCACTGGGTATTCTTTTTCCTCATTTTCAGTTGTTGATCACAATTCACAACATTCTTTGCTTATGCGTTTCGATTTTCCAGTTTCCGCCTGCTGCTCATAGCTTGATTATCCTTTGATTTATGATCTGCGTGTATTTTCTCACATTCAAGTTAGGAGTTTTCTGAATTGTGGCCATTGACTTTTCACGTCTAAATGCTTTTCTTTAATTCCTGCCTCTATACTGTGACAGTTACTCTAAATTATCTTATGTTGTTCATACTCATGCACTTCTTTTTTTCCCCGGGGGGTTTGATACGATGGCATCTTTGTCCTCGTTAAATACAAGTTTTCCCCCATACATGTCATCTGCTACTGATGGTTGGATCTTTAATGCACATTTAAAAAAACAAGTTTGAGAATTTAGATGATCTCTTCTATTAGTCTAGCCGACATGTTACGCCATTAGTCCTTGTGTAGGGTGTTGCTACTATAAGCAAAATGACGGGAATGGCGAGTGATGTAATAGGGTCTTTCTTTAATGATACTTATGGCTAACTTAATATAAGTCTTATAAAGGAATGTTCTAAAGGAGATCCATAATTCATTTCTGTTATTCTTCGCAGGTGGAGAAGCTCAAGATGAAATAATTACTGAAAGTTCTGCATTTGTTAAAGGGGAACCTCCACAAGAAGTGAGTAATCCTCCTAAAGTTGATTCAGAGGTTGAAGTCCTCCACGAGAATGTTACAAAACAAATAATTAAGGAAGGTCATGGTCAGAAGCCCACCAAATATTCAACATGCTTTTGTAAGTACCGCTGTTCGATTGTTGTTCCACACTGGCATACTTGTTCATTCCATATTTTGAAATATCCATTATTCATTTGTTGAATAATATAGGAGCATAGTGTGCAATATAATCATGCTATTTCATCACCGGCTGTGCTTATATTTATGTTTTGGCATCATGTATATAGTTCATGGTAATTAGATGCTTTCATTGTTTGTGAAACTTGATGTTTTTTTCAAAGATGTCAATGCGTGTAACTATAGCCTTTTCAAAATTTATCCAAGAGCAATTAATTTTAAACTATATTGTGGATGAACTTTTTTATGTTATCTGATTGCTTATATCTCATTTTATTGGTTAAGTGAACAGTTAGGGTGAGGCTAATAGATAGTAGATAGAGGTTAGATTCTCTGAACTCTGAAGTTTTTGTTGTGATACACCATTTTGGAAGAACCTATTCAACAGCTAAGTCAGCTTTCACCACATATAGTATGTGCTTGAGTGTTAATGTATTTTAGGGTTGTATACTAGAATTCCTGTGCAAAATTATGGTAAGATTGTATGATGTTATATTCATACTATAAATTGATCATATTTTTTTTTTTTTTTTTGCCAACATAAATTGATCATATCTGCCTACTCAGCAACATAGCCATCACAGTAGTATCAAACTATAACATATTTAGACATCAGGTGCTGCTTTACCATTAAAAATAATTATTTGCATAGTCTAGATAAGGATTCAAAATGAGGACGGGTGGAATGAGATTGATTGTATTGTCCTCTTGTATTTATTCCTGTCCACCCCTTAAGGTCTGTTTCTTCGATAGGCTTGTCTTTTCCTGTTTTTCAAATTCATGACTCTAAACTAGATGGCATGCGATGGCAGTTTATTACAGGGCATGGACCGAAAGCACACAGCACAAGTTTGAAGACACATGGGATGAGCAACGACCCATTGAAATGATATTAGGAAAAGGTATCTTCTTGATGAACATAAAGCCTATGTGCTTTCTCCGCTGGTCAACATCATACATGTATCTAGACTTATTTAAATTTTGGCTGTGTGAGATTGCACTTGTATAGTTATATTGATGTCTGTATTTTAATTTCTCTTCTGTATTGGTAACTTACTGGTTATGTGATGGTCATCTTCTGGTATTTATGCATATTGAGAAATGAGAATAAGTAGCCCTAAATGATGGAATGATTTGTGTACTTCCAAAATATTGTAGTTTGTGCTATTTGGGAGAGACTTGATGCATGAAAGTTCTGAAAGTACTAATGTTTTGCCGCTTTTGAAACCTCCATTAAGGGCATAAGGTGCTAATGTCACATGACTACAAAGCCGGACTTTGCTCCCTCTTCCTTTCCACACTCATGCTTTGCTCCCTCCTCTAGCCTAGAAAAAAGTTCTCTCTAATTGCTTCCTAATGATTGTGTGATATTTTATTGGCAGTCTCTAGTTTCCAAGTGAGATAATATGCTAACATGTTATTAAATTTGATGGTATTGCTGTGAAACAGAGAAGAAAGAAATGACTGGCTTGGCTATTGGTGTGGGCAGCATGAAAGCTGGAGAGCGTGCCTTACTGCGTGTGGGTTGGGAATTAGCATATGGAAAGGAAGGCAGCTTCTCTTTTCCAAATGTTCCACCTATGGCAGATTTAGTTTATGAAGTTGAGCTCATAGGCTTTGATGAAACAAAAGAAGTAAGTAGCCTTAGAATTATCATATGGCATTAGACTTAATCAGATGCTAATAACTTGTAACTTTGCAGGGAAAACCTCGCAGTGATATGACTGTTGAGGAAAGGATTGGTGCGGCAGATCGTAGAAAGATGGATGGAAATGCTTTATTTAACGAGGAGAAATTGGAGGAGGCTATGCAACAGTATGAAATGGTTGCACACACTTCCTTTACACTTCAGCATCATTTTCTTTCTTTTCTGTTATAATGGATCAATTATTTTGACTGCTTTGGTTCTTGTCAGGCCATAGCATATATGGGAGATGACTTCATGTTCCAGTTGTTTGGGAAGTATAGGGATATGGCTTTGGCTGTAAAGAATCCTTGCCACCTTAACATGGCTGCATGTTTGATTAAGCTGAACCGTTATGATGAAGCCATAGGACAATGTAGCCTTGTAAGTATATGATAATATAGGTCTATAATAGACCAAAATTTCAAGTGGTTTTTTCATGCCTTTCTTCTGACACATGTTTATTTTGTTCTTGGATACAATGCTATTTGCTTGGGATTTTAATTGACATTATATTTTAGTTCATTTCACATGTTGTGGGCTTTGATTGGAATATGACCATAAAAAGCAAAATGATGCTCTGATTATGTTGACAATGTTTTCAATCCATTATTTTCATTATTTTTCATTCCTTATTAAGGCTATATCCTTCATAAT
Organism: Inga laurina; assembly: GCA_963855925.1. Classification (NCBI taxonomy): domain Eukaryota; kingdom Viridiplantae; phylum Streptophyta; class Magnoliopsida; order Fabales; family Fabaceae; genus Inga; species Inga laurina. Next base: position 10,561,431 of record OY979707.1, read on the forward strand.
CATCCTTTATTAGGGCTCATTAAGGCTTGCCTTTAGTGGTAAGCTTTTTTTGTCGGACTTTCTCAATCAGTTAAAACATATAACTACTGTCACACCAAGGACAGTTTTGGCTGCAATGTAGCATGAGTGGTGTTATTTGTACAAAGCTTTTTTCACAAATATGCAGCAGTGGCTATATCTTAGTTTGACTGGTCTTACATATGTTCAGTTTTGATGGAGCCAGTTGAATTTAGATAAAGCCAGAAGTTTGCTATAGTTTCCGTGGGAAAGTGTATTCTGATGCTAATTGAATTTAACAACCCTGCCCAAAGGAAGGATTTCTCACTTTGCATATTACACACACACACATATTTATGTGAAAGTCATGGTTCAAGGAATTTTGTTTGATTATATGATTGACCATGCAGGTGTTGAGTGAGGATGAAAACAATGTGAAGGCGTTATTTAGACGAGGCAAGGCTAGGGCAGCACTAGGCCAAACAGATGCTGCCAGGGAGGATTTTCTGAAAGCAAAGAAGTATGCCCCAGAAGATAAAGCTATAGCAAAAGAATTGCGATTGCTTGCCGAACACGACAAGGCTCTTTATCAAAAGCAAAAAGAGATATATAAAGGAATGTTTGGACCGAGGCCTGAACGAGAACCCCAGCAAAGGAATTTTCTGATTCTTACTTGGCAGTGGTTGGTGGCGGTATTTCATCGCCTCATTATGCTCTTCAAGCGTGAAAGGCAAAAATCTGACTAATCAAAAGTGTTGAATAAACTGAAGAATGGTGAATCCAATGGCTTGAGTTGATTCTATAGAGTCCATGCCTTGTGCAAGTGGTAAATTATTCAGGAGTTTTCAAGTCTTCTGGATAGGAAAGTCATGTTTGTGTTAGAGCGCTTTCAAAATTCAATTTGTAAGTTATGAGCGTTGGAGTGAGAGAATGTATGAACATGGATCTTTGATGAAATCCAATCAAACTACTGTTTGGAGTTTGTCTCTTCAGTTGCTAATTGCTGTTATTTGGGTTGTTCTTTCCTCATGGTTGCCCATAATAAAATATATAATATACAATGCCTCCAATTTATCATCCTTCTGTCAGACTACACATCTAGTTTGGTTTCACGCTTTTCTGGCCACCTTTTTACTCTTCCAAGTAAAGTGAGATTCTTTTCTTGACCTATGAGAGTATCCTCTGTAGTTTTCTTGTAAAAACCAGCAATTTTCACTCTGTTACTCCTTTTTACTTTTTGACATTAAAAATTTAAAAGATACTGTATCTGAGTTGAGATTCAAAAGTTGATGAATAGGATCAATAGATGGAGAAGGAAGCGAACAGAAATAGAATTCAACTGACTGTATAGTTTGGCCATTGGAAGATTCTTGACTAGTACAAAAATATTGGTCTTGTTCCATTAGATTCATTAACAACCAAATATTTTAATTAATCCACATTATTATCCCTTTCTGGTCTTAAACATAACATATATTTAGGAGTTAATCTTAACCTTAAATATAAGATATATTTTTTTTTATATTTATCAATCTTTTACTAATTTAACTATACGGGTGGTGATTAAGGTATTTTTAGAAAATACATATCATATTAACTAATTTAACTAATTCCTTTAATCTAATTAAATTAGATAAATATGTCTTATATTAAGTAATAATGATTAGAAAATAGATAAACAAAATCATTTTGTGGGTGTGTGACACACATAACTGTTTGGACAAAAACAAACACACACACATACACAACTGATTCAGTTTAAGCTTTGTGGGGACGATCAGAACTGTTAAAGGGTTGAAAACTTGAAATCGCAACAAGTAAAGCAGTAAAAGGTAACAAGCAAGGTCCTATTTATTGACTTCCTTTCTGAGATAGAAAAATGAGCTATGAAGCAGATAAAGAAGCAACAACTAAAACTACCATGGTTGTTTAGGAATAGAAGTCCAAGCACAATAAGCACAGACAAGCTTCTGGGAAATATAAACATAAACAGCAAAAGATAAACTCATAAGCAACAAGTCTTTCCAATCACCCTTCCGCTGTGGGCTCAGATTCTGCTTCACCTTCTTCCCAAGTTTCTCAAAACTGTTCAACAATTTCAGAAACCCTAATTTCCCTCCATTGATCTCTTCTTTTTTCCCTTGTTGAGCATTTGATTCATTCACAGGTCCTCTGCTTTGGCAGGATTGTAGAATCAGAATCTTGGGGCTCTTTCTGTTTCTGATTTCAGTATTGGGTCCTGTTCTGGTTAGACAGTAATAACCCACAGGAAGAGCTGCCATGGATGCACAGGGAAAAAGCTTCAACTTTCAGGTCAAGAAGACGAAGAAGAAGAAATTAAGAGAGAATTTGAATTTTGAATGAATGATTATTTTTTTGAACAAAATGAATGATTATTAGTGAGGAAGAAGAAATGGAGAAAGATGGATGGCATGTGATTGTGACTGTTTGTCCAGAATCAGAAGATATTTTCTTCAAAGGCTTAATGGATAAGGGACGCAGGAAGGAAGTCTCGTGTGGCCTGCGGAGTGCGTATACGTTTGGTTGTGTTTGGCGTATGAGATGAAAATATTACTCAATACCTTAACACCTCTCGTGTTAAACGTAAGATTCAGTTAATTTTTTTTAGAAAAATTAAAGAAGTTAATTAAATTATTTTAAAATATTTATATTTATCATTTTTTTTAAAATAAATTATCTGATTTATAAACTGATATATAATTTAATTATATACAATATATAATATAATTAAATAATTTATTTAGTTTCCTTAACATTTCAAAAAAAAAAATATTTAGGGCTAGAAGTAATATTTTGAATTAAGCAAAAGTCATTTTTATCTCAAATTATCAACAGTTTTGGAAATTAAAGTTGAAGTATGTCAACTAGCAACCTATGATTTATGTTTATCAAACCTTTTATTAAAAAGAAAAAAAGAAAAGTAACTTTGACAAAAACTGATGTAAATGATATATTAAAAAGTTAATTTCAGATTAAAAGTTAGAAAAAATTGTTTTAACGTTAATTTAACTTTTGAAAAAAAAAAAAAAAAAAAACTCGTTCGTTCCTAGTTCTATCTTAGACATTTTTTTCCCCATTCAATTGGCTTTTTTATTTTTGTTTCAACGGATCTCAAACCCGCATTCTATTTTTGCCAACCTGATAGAATTATTATTGGTGGGATCAATGAAATAACACTTCATGTGGAGTAATTCATGAGGAGTTGGTTACGATAAATCAAATCATTTTGCCTTGCATAAGGGACATTAAATATGTGAGGTGGATGTTTGGGTCAACTTAATTTATAAATGATTTTACAACAAGTGATTAATATGCAATATAAAGTTTGCCCTTTATAATTGATTGTTGTTTTCCTAGACACAACTTAATGTTTGTTTGAGTTGAGGGTAAAAATTATTTTTCTACCATGATTTATGGTATATAATGTAAATATGTGAGAGAAATTTTGTGTCGACTTGCGTTAACATACTTCTCTAATACTAATTCAAACAGGTACTAGGAATACATTGACAAAAAAAAAAAAAGAATAAGAAATACTTCACGCAAGAAGCTTCTAGAAGGAGAAACACTTGAGCTGAAGAGGCATCACAAAAGGAAGGTAATTTTATGAAAAAATAAACCAACTGAAAAAGAAAAGAAACGGTGTTGTTTCATCTCAGTGTAGGGGCAGTGGAGAGAAGTTGACTCACAAATTAACTTTCTAGGAAAATTAATCTTTTGATTCTTCAACTTTTAATTTATATGTAACTCAGTCTTATAATTATGATTTGATACAACTCAGTGTTTACTTATAACTCAATCCCTCATCTTTTAATTTTTTTATATTATTATCCTTGTCATCTATGACTTACTTTTGAGTTATCCTATGCGACAAGAATCCTTCCAAATCAATGCACCATGTAACCAAACAGGATTCAGCTTGCATCCTTTTCTCTAAAGAAAAGGACGCTCCTTTCCTTTATGTCAGCTATCAGATCAAAATCTCAATGGTCAAGATTTAATATATTAGAAAATATTATTTTATAATATTTTATTATAAAATAATATTTTATAATATATTAAATCTATACCGTTAAGATATTGATCCGACGGCTGACGTAAAGAAAAGGAGCGTCCTTTTCTATAGAGAAATAAAGGAGGAAGGACTGGAGAGAGCACATAGACGACAAAAGCACACCGACAATATCGTCTTCGTCAGGTGCTCATTTTTTTCTCTATCACTATTGGTTTCCAAACTTCTCTCCTTCCACATTCAAGCACCTGATGAAGACGGTGCCGTCAGTGTGCTTTTTTCGTCCGTGCTCTCTCTCCAGTCCTTCCTCCTTTGTTTTGTTACGTGGGGCATTGATTTGGAAGGATTCTTGTCATATAGGATGACTCAAAAGCAAATCATTAGTGACACGATTATAATATAAAAAATGAAATGAAGAGGGACAGAGTGTAAGCCCCTATCTTAATAGATGTAATTATAGTTTAAAAATGTGCCATTATGTTAAATTAGAGACCAACTGATAATTTAAAACTTATTGAAAATCCCAACTTCAAGACAAGTTGCGGTCCTGTAATAAAGTGAGTTTTCAAAAACTTTTCCAAAACCTATTTGAAACGGTCTCATTCACATTTCAAATATATTTGGCTTGCACAGTTCGATTTCATTTATACATATCAGAGTGTAACAAAATTTCCTGACAATACTCAGGTTTCATTCATTCATTGAAGGGTTTATAGGGCATATTTGCCCATTTCCAGCTTTCCATATAGGGGATTACATAGCACTATTCAATATTTACAACATGTACAATAATCCCAAAAATATGACAACCAACTACCAAAACTAACACTCCTAGCTAGGAGTTCTAGCCGCCTTTCGTTACTTGTTTCTTCTTCGAACCGCTTGCCCTGGCTGTGGTTAGTCAATGGAAAGAATGAGATTCAAAAAAATCACAGTAGTAACTATTCATTCATAACATGTATAATCACAAAGCATGTAAACAAATAAAAAATAACAACAGCATTGACAATGGCAGTGATATGCGTGACTTCGTCGCATTCACAACAGTATTTGCCGTAATCACGGCATGACAGCTTTCGTTGTATTCACAACGGCATTCTTACAACAGCTTTGTTATATTCACACGGCATAAACATTAGCATTCTCGTTCATCACATTTCAATGATAAGACATACATACAATGTGTTATACATAATATAAGAGAAATGGTCACTACTTTGTTCTTTCCGTTCCTGCTCAGACACCGGTTTCTTATGTGTAGGGCAAATGTCAAATCCTATAAAGCATAATAAGGACGACGAGTTATTACCTATTCCAATTCTTTAATAACTTATAATACTTAGGTTGGTTATCACTATAGTCATTTAATCAAGTCAACTAAGAAGCTAAAGTGGTCAATTAACCCAAAAGACCAATTTTCTAACCTTAGAGTTCATAGTTCTTACCATGTGTTATTACCTTTGAATTTTCGCACACTTGAACCAAATATGCTAGAATTTTCTTTAGATTTTGAAAAATTATAATTAATTCTACAAAAATCAAAATAAAGTGACTCCAAGTCCTACTTAAAGCTTTTTAAGTCCTCTTTACAGGAAATATATGAATCACTACCTTCTATAACCATAAAAATACAGAATTCAACAAATCTCCTTGCTATTCCAGAATTGATCACAGTTTCAACCTCAAACTTTAAAAATGCATAACTCCCAGCACACATATCAAAATGACACCCATAATATAACAATTTAAATCTTGCAATGTCTAATACAAAACTGAAAAGTTTCAGAATTTTTTGACATAATTTGTTTATCCAAAAACACCACACAATCAAGGTACCTCACAAGAATCATGTTCGGTAAAAAATCTAGTTTTGCATTTTGAGTTTCATTGACCCAAAATTCACAACTCGAGGCTATACCCACACAATTTTTCATGTAGAACACAATGGTAACATCAAAATGAACAAATTCTCACTCATTCCCTATGTCTTGTTTTGGTAGAAAAATCAACAAAATTTCTGAAATTACCAAACTCCCAAATTGAGCATCAAACTCGTGTCATGTGGTTTCTAATCATCATAAAACACCAAATACATAACCAAAATACTATGACTTCCCCAAACCCTAACTTGAACAAAATCAGGGCAGAATTTCATATGTCAAAATACTCATTCAACCTACACAACCCATAGCTTAAATTGAAGCTAATACTCACCTCTTGCTTCTCCTTAGGTTCTCTCTTTAGTTCTTCAATTTTTGCTATTACAAGATGGCTCAAAACTCCTCCTTTCAAGAAATAAAAACCATAGGAATGATGTGCTTAGAGAGAGGAATAAGGTTTATGAAGGAATTTAGAGCTAGAAATGGGATCTTAAAGGTATAAGTGGCTTACATTTCCTTCTTGTTCCCCTTGGCTTTCAACTTTTGGTCTAGCTCTTTCTCTCTCCTTTTCTTTTAGACTTGGCTGACTTGAAATGAATGAATAAGATGAGATAATGTTTTTAATTAAATAGTCAAGCATTCATGTAGAGCTTAAGTCGGTTTGAGTACGCGTGTGTGAGAGAGAGCACTTTAATTGCAAAAGACATGTGCCAATAAACCTTTACTTCATCTTTTCTCTTTCTTTCTTGATGCCATATGAATATGTGGCCCTTTTCATTCAAGTTATCATCTTTTATTTGGCCTACAATTGTTGACCGAAAATAATGACCAAAAGGAGCTAAAAGAAGCCTTCTTCAATTATCTTAGTTTACCTCCTCACATATGTTACTTTTTAGTTGAAATTGTTGACCAAGTCTTCATCTTTTAATTGGTCATATAATTGTTTCTCTTTCTTGACTCATGTTATACGAAAATGGATCCTAGGAAAAGACATGATGATCTTTTGTAATATCTCTTTGAATAATAACATTAATTCACCAATTAGCATGAGATTGTTGACCAAGTCTTCATCTTTTTATAACTTGGTCAAATTGCTGCTATATGTCATATTTAATAGCCAATATGTATTTTTTCTTGCTTTTTCCTCTTGTCATACGTCATTCATGGACCTTTAAAGGAGATGATGATCTTATAAAATATCATCTTGCAATATAGTGTTTAATTGCCAATTTTTGCATGTGAAACTTGACTAAATTCATCATCTTTTTTTACTTAGCCAAAAATGCTTCCATGTGTCTCATATTATGGCCAAATAATATTTTCCTCATATTCCTCTTCCATATGCCATTTTCCCCTTCTTCTCATGTTCAAATTAGTCCTTTGGTCATTTTTGACTTTAGGCGAAAAGACTAAGTAGTTATCTCAAGTTAATCGGAACTAAAGTCATAACAAAATTTTTAGAGGTAATTCTGTTATTAATCCCACCATCTATTCTATACATTTAACCCTTGAGTACATTTTGGGAATTACACATAGTCAAAAGTTGAAGGCTTGAGTCACATCGAATCATAATTGAATGACTGAGTTACATGTAAGTTAAAAGTCAAATTGCCAAAAGATTAATTTTCCTGATTTTTTTAACCAATAAATCCTCTGCTTAAGAGCTTTTGGTAATGACAATTAATATAGGCTTAGATATTTTTTAATAAACCATTGCCTAATAAACATGTATAAAATATGACATTGTAATTAATTATTAGTATAAGTTGTAAACATTTCTTAAATTGATGAATGGTTAGTTGGTAAAGTATGTGGTATATTAAAGGCGATACCACGTATTTCGATAAAAAAAATACCAATTGCTCCACATTATCAAAATTCAAAAGGGTTCTTTAATCTAAAGTCAATTTAGAATTAATTATCAATGTTTTTATCCGTTTATATAAATGTTATTAGTAAATGGCAATGACTTCGACACTTTCTTTTTGTATTAGAGGGTATGCATTAAGCCATTGAGGGTTTAGGATTATAAGTTAGATCAAACTCACAACTTCCACTTATAATATAAGAGAGCATTTATATTACTCAGCGGCAAACCATTAACACTTTGTCATTTTAAATTTTAAGAGATGACATTATTCCTATAAATAATTTAAAAATATCAAAATCGTTGTATTGAAATAGAACAATATGCAAAGTTTGATGATACAGGAATAGGTAGAATCAATAATACGGCTCAACCCGCCAACCCAGGCTAGTCCGTAGTTACTTTTTTATTTATCTTTTAATATTATGAAATCCTTAAAAATCAAACCAAAAAAAAATTATTTTTTGTAATGTATTTTTATAACATAGGTTTGTGAAAAAATGATATTTCATTTCATTTTAGGTAGAGATGGGAAAATGGGCCAGCCCATCACAGGTTCAAGCCTGAACATGCTGGCGCATTTCTGAGGTTCGACCTATTTAATTAAGGGCCAGTAGGCTTCAAGTCCGTTTGTCATCTTTTCATTTCTTATATACTTAAAAACTAAAATACTTAATTTAAAACATAAATATTATAAAAATAAGTTAAAACATCAAATATTATCCATGTTTAATAAAACACAAACACTAAGTCTAAAAAGTCAAAAACTAATGTCCACAACCACAATCAAATAAATAACTAGATAAAGTCATAATCATAAACTAAATACTAAACAATATAAATAACATTATCATTTTCTTTTCTATGACCATCATCACTATCAACATCATCAATGACATTTGATTGTGCTTCAGTATGAGTAGGCTGTTATTCAGTTTCACGGGCAAAAATATCTGGTCTTTTAATTTCTTTTCCACTATCATATGCATTATCACCTCCATTATTTGCAACAAATAATAAATCACCATCATATGTAATTTAAAGTTTAAATGAAATAACTCTAACAAAATATATATAAATTACTAAATCACCGTTATATTTGAATCCATGCAACTCGTTTTGAGTACAAATAAGAGCTTGAACATTAGCTAGAAGAATGGAACTCCTATACTTTGTTAAAACACGTAAACCAATACTAAAAGCTAATGCACTAACTACTATAGTAATTGAAATGCTAAGGATATTAGCCACCATTCTTGAAAGAATTGAGAATCGATGTTGATTGTTCTTCCACCAATTCAAGACATCCAAATCTTTCCAATTTTCAGGCTTCAGTATTAGTTCTTCCAAATATGTTTCTAGTTCATACTTATTCAAAGAAGCATGATCCATATTTGCATAAATATATTGATAATCCTACACCATTATAAAACATCCAAGTAATTAATAAGTACGAACGGGATAAAAAAACAAATTTAGTTGACAAAAAAATTTTAAACTTGCATCAAATGCATCATCAAAGGAAATTGTGGAAACACTAGAGGTATACGAAGAATGAGTTTTAATTGTTGAAGATCTAGCAATTTATGCGCATACAACTCTAGCATTTGGAAGAGATCTCTCCGAATATTCATAAAAAATGAGATCTAGCTTACTCCTTACAATGGCAACCTTCTCATAGGAAGTGAGAGGGTCAATCCTTTCATAGCAATATTTTATTATGTTGAGCTTCCATCGTGGATGAAACACAATTGCAAGTGCAAGAAGGACATTATAATTATTCCAATATTTGTCAAACTTTTCTTTTATTGGTATAGACATCTCTCAAATCACAGGGTCAAGGTGTGTCATTTTTGCTTCAAGCAACATCTCAACTTTTAAAAAATACATAAAATAAGAATTTGAAGTTGGATATGATGACTCAGAAATCAACTTTGTAATCTTTTCAAATGGCCTCAAGAATTGCATATTGCCTCTACTCTAGTCGACTCATCATGTGCTAGACCAAACTTGTAATTTTTATCATCTAAAGACAACTTTACAAAAGCACGATGATATTTAAATTCACTCTCAAGCATTACATAAGTAGAGTTCCATCTAGTTGGCACATCTAATCACAAGCCCATTGAAGTGTCATTGCCACCAACTTCCTTAATACATTGTTTGAAAAGAATCATCCTTACCTCAAATGCCTTCACATATTTAATACTATCTCTAATCTTATACAAAGCAGGAGTTGCTACTTTTATGCCCTCTTGAACTATTAGATTGAGGATGTGAGCACAACACCTCACATGAAAGAATTCTCCATTAGAGACCAAGTTGAATTTGCCTTGCATAAGTAGCCTCTTTTTCAGTATGTCTTGCATGTTATCATTTGCAAATGCATTGTCTAGAGTAATTAAGAACACTTTATCATGAATTTCCCATTCTTTCAACCAATCATACACCTTCCTAGACAACTCAAATCCACAATGTGGTGGCACTATCTTACATAAAGTAAGTATCTTACTATTTAGTGTCCACTTTTCATCTACAAAATAAGCTGTCAAACATATATATCCTTTAGAAGTCACAGTAATGCAACAGTCATATGTCAAATGTAACCCCTACCTTAAAAAAGTAATTATAATTCGAGAGTACTTAATTAAAGGGTTTGGAGACCGTCGGATAATTTAAAACTCATTTTAAACTCCCACCCTGTGGTAGGGTTTTCACAAATATTTTCAAAACTTCATCCCTATCCCGGTCTCAAGTTCAAATATTGAATATAATTACCTGTACAGTTAAATCACATTTATACATATCAGAGTACATAGCCAAATTCCCGACAACTCCCGGGTTTCATACATGTAAAAACTAAGGGTTATAAGTTCCAACTAGAGGATTACATGATCAAAATCAAACATAATATTTACATCTCAAAAACAATTTACTGTAATCCCTTTCCAAAAGAGATCACCAACAATCCAAAATAACATCCCTACAAAGTCCTAACCGCTCCTGGTCATTCACTTCTCCTTGGAGCCACTTGCCCTGTCTGGAATGTTAGTTAATGGAAAGAATGAGATTCAAAAGAATCACAGTAGTAACAAATCACTCATATAATATATAATCACATAACATGTAAGTAAATCATCACATAGCAGCACAAATACAAATTACACCCTACCCTCATCCCCTTTTACTGCCGGGAAGGCTCGTAGTCCTTACCCGAACCGTTGTTAGTGACTCAGGGACTATTGGCATAGTGGTGCATCTACTTAGCCTTGCGGCTCACAATTAGCCTTTCGGCTTCCACATTGCCTTACGGCTTACATATAGCCTTTCGGCTTCCACAAGTGTTGCACCATCCGCAACCACAAAACAATGACAAACACACATACAATGCATTTACACATAGTATAAGTGAAGAGTCACTACCTTGTTCTTTCCTGACGTGTGCCGGTACAGGTTGCTTGCGATTATGACAAATGTCGAACTCTATAAACCAAAGTCAAGGACGACAGGTTATTCTCTATTCCAAATTCTCACCTTCAGAACACTTAAAGTTAGTTGTCACTTGGACTCTTTAGATGGCTACTAGAAGCCTAGACACATGCCTAAAGGGTTGGGAAGTACTATCTAAAAGACCACCTTTTAGTGTGCCTCGTAAAACGTGCCAATAACTGGGCTCACAAATTGGTCCTACAATTCCAAATATACAATTTAGACACTTCCATAGTGTTTTTGGTGGTTATATGAGCCTATTATGAAAATTTACAAAAATGCCCCCAGGGACCCGGTTCGGCTGTACTTTTCCCAAAATTTTGACATGGGCTATTCTGACATATTTTTGCCCAAGGAATCCATTTCCAAACTCAAAATTATCAAATTCAATGTCAAATTACAACATTACCCTTGGCAGCCCCACTTTAAGGTTTTAAGGGTGCTTTCATAATTATGCTTTTTCGACTTTTTCTGAAAAAGTGACCAACTGTAACCCCATCTAATTTTTGCTCCTGAACTCAATGGAACCATCAAATCATTAAAAATCCAACTCTAACCCTCAGATCTAGCCCTGGGCAAAATCTTGGTATACTTTGGGAAGAACCGGTGTTTTTCGGTTTCGGCTCCATAAACGTGTTCCTTTCTACTCCTAACCACTTTATTAATCATTACATTAGGTTACAACTAACATTAAGACCCAATTTGGGCAGCATAACCCCTAGGCCATATCATTTCCAAACTTTAAAACCAATGGCAATCCGGCGAAATTTCATCGATTAAATTGCCCACAGCAGCTAGAATAAGCAATATATGAAAGTTTGGAAGTTACCTCAAGCTCCCACTTGCTTTTTCTCAAGGTGGCTGAAAACCCTAACTTCAAAACACCAAGATTTGTACTTTAAACACCTTACATAACATAGAAGAGAAGCTTAGGAAAAGGATTATATACGTTATGTACGAATTCACCGAAGAAATTGACCTACCTTGTGAGATTTCTCCTTCCTTCTTTATATTTCTCTCTCAAATCCTCTCTATATTTTCTGCATAAAGCACGTTAGTTTTGGGGCTGGATGAAGAAGATGATGATTTTATATTATATCCCATTTTAATTAATTATTTTTCCCAATTTCGGATTTTTACAAAATTCTGGCAAATTTATGCCCAAACTTTGAAAAATCATAACTAATTCTAGAAAAATCTAATTGGAGTGATTCCAAAGCCTATAGAACCCTTATTGAGTCTAGTTTTAAGAAAAAATATAGAATTTTGCTAGATGGAATTACAAAATTTCCAGAATTTCAATCTTTGCATACAATTTCAAAAATTTCACAGTTTTTCTGTGCTTTTGTATATAGCTTTAATTGAGTCACATGACCTATCAAATTAAAGCTTAGGATGTCTACTTTCATCTTGTAAAATTTCATATTTTTTCTCATCATTTGGTTATACAAAATCACATGGCTAGCTCACTACCTCATAGGCGATTTCACCAAAAACATAATTACGTTCTCCAAAATTCACCATTTTACTTTTTTTTAATACCCCAAAGATATAAGAATTATTAGGAAATAAATTCGGGCTCCTGCTAAACTGAGTCTTAGCAGTCTACTTATTTCAGGCTTATTTTCCAGCCTCAAATCTCAAAATTCGGGGTATTACATCATCTATACTTTTCTTCAATTTTTTTTTAAAATTCTCCTTTTGTTGGCTGTAGAATCTCATAACATCGGCCACTATTGTTTTTCTAGTCATGAGCCTCATATCATGATTCATTTATGTTAACCAATACTAAACATAAGCAAACAAGATTAACCAGTACCATTTAATTATAAATTGAAAGGTTATGTTAACCATTAAAGTTATTCTATATATTCGTTCTACTTGTTAGAATAGGCTGACACCCAAAAGGGGGTGAACTGGGTGTATTATAAAAGCTTAACAACTTTGAAATTCTTTTCGCATCTTATAGAATCAATAAGTATGTAAGTAATGAAATATAAAACCATAATCAGTTATTAAAATCATATATGCTGGAAATATAAGAGTTTTGGAAAGAGAAGATGCAAACTGTGAATTATCCTGGTTCGGTTCAATTCACAATAACCTACGTCTAATCCCCAAGCTTCTCCTGAGATTTCAATCCACTATCTCCCTCAAGTTTAACCGGGTACTTGAGAATCACTACAATCTCACAAGTTTGATCCGAGCACTTATGAAGCCTTTACAATTCTCTTACTGAGATAAGAACTCCCCCTTACACACTGTAAGGATACAATTTGTTTCCTACTCAAGATTCCCCAATCTTGAGTAACTCTCACAAATATAGAATGATTACAACAACATATTACTTATATCTATATGAAGTAGATAATGATTAACACTGAAGTACATGGTAGGAGTATTATTACAGAGCTTCGGTCAAGTAAGATTCAGAGTAATAGCATATCAACATTATAGGTATGGGCTCTCATCCCTGTTCATTTTGAATGACTCTCATTTTATAGTTGATAAAGAGCATTTGACTGTTTGAATTTTTCTTCTTCCCGTTGAGGCTTAAAATATTACTGTTGAACTAGCCGTTGGAAGCTTCTGACACAAAAGTGTTTTCTCCGTCTTGTGTGTTAATCCTTGTTTGATCACCTGGAAAATGCTTAATCACTAATATAATAAAGTGTTAGAGTGATTAGAATCAATAAGAACATGTCACACAAAATTTCAATGATTTTCAGAAGTTTCAAGGTGATACTTTATTTTTTGGAAAATTAGTTATTCGAATAACATCTGTGTATTCCAATAGCCTTCTTTGATAATGAGGAATCCTTATTCGAATACTTTATCCTCTATTCAAATAAACATTTAGAACTTAAAGTGTATTCGAATAGTAAATTCCTTATTCGAATAGTTGCCTTGTAAAACAAATGATCTTATTCGAATAGTGCCACTTATATTCGAATAATATTCTCTTATAATGAACTTTCATATTCGAATAGACCAACCCTTATTCGAATATCTTCTCACACAAAATATATGATATTATTCGAATAGTACTTGCTCTATTCAAATAATGCACCTTTGATAATGAATCTTCATAAACAAATACTGCAACCTCAATATTTGAATAAACTTCTGAGGGCGTAATTCTTTGGATAAATGAACTATCCCTATAAATCTCTTTAAGTCTTCTTTGCACTGCAACTGGAATCAATCACAAATACTTTGTACTTCAAAAGTTATGATTCAATATGTATCGATTGGTCTGGAATAGAACAGAGCTTGATTTCAATCACCGAATTCCAGAAGGCATATCTCTTTGAATATAACTCTAAATATGACTCATGACCTATCCATAGAAAGATCTTTAAGTCTAATTTCATATGGCACCGATTTCATCTCAATCCAATGTGTAGTTTGAGAGTTATGTTCAAAATACTAAATTTGTTCTGGACTAAGATACTGATTCATGTATCATTTTCAACAAATCATATCTCTCTCATATGAGATCCTTTTAACTTGATCTTGGTGTCAAAATGACACATTGGAAGTCTAGTTTCATATGCCACTGATTTCACCTCAATCTGAGTTGTGGTTTAGGAGATATGACCAAAATACTAAACATCGCCCATGCTGAAAGAAACAGAGTCTACTGCTTTATTTGAATAGCCTTGCTTCTATTCGAATAGAATCACCCTTTTTTAGTTATGGACTATTTGAATAGTTACTTCACTATTCGAATAGTATTTGATCATTTTGCACTGAGACTATTCTGATAGTTCCATTACTATCCTAATAGTCTTGTAGTGTTCTAATAGTCATTTCACTATTCAAATAGTATTTGATAATTTTGCACTGAGACTATTCTGATAGTTCCCTTACTATTCGGATAGTTCTCTTTGAAATATGTCAAATACTATTATGATAGTCTCCTTACTATCCTAATAGTATTGTAGTATTCGAATAGTCATTTCACTATTCAAATAGTATTTGATAATTTTGCACTGAGACTATTCTGATAGTTCCATTACTATTCGGATAGTTCTCTTTGAAATATGTCAAATACTATTCTAATAGTCTCCTTACTATCTTGATAGTAATCTTACTATTCTGATAGTAACCTTACTATCCTAATAGTCTTGTAGTATAGGATGCTGAAATTCATCAAAAATTTATTCGGATAATCATCACACTATTCGAATAGTGCCTTCACTAGTCGAATAGTTATCCTACTATCCGGATAACATATTTAGAAATAGAGTTTGAAATCACAATGACAATTCGGACAGTGCCTTGATTATTCAAATACTTTTTCACTTGAATTATTTTCAGATAAATTTGTTAGGCATGTTATTCGAATACTAATATGCTTATCCGAATACTTTCAACTGTTAACAGTTCTCCTATATTCGAATAGCATATTCATTATTCGAATAATACTTTGTTTATTCGGATAAACTGAGAGTTATTCGAATAGATCTTAACGAAAAACAAGTTTTACTATTCGAATAATCCGCGATATTAAATCACATGAATCTTTTCAACCCAACTTGATGTCTTATTTCTTTGCTTGACTAATCTACAAATATTTTACATTAAACACAGTAATTAGTCAATGTAGGAGATAAATACATTATATAAACTTTTTACTCTCAATATTTAACATCTATATTTGACATCATCAAAACTAATTATATCTAACACTACTAACTTAAATTATATAGACAGTAGGATGATGAAACAATCTAGCTACAAAATTTCTTTCTATAGTATCCTCTTATTCATTTCACCTAAATGATGCATACACCTTAAAATAAAAAGTAAATGATCAAAGCCGTCAAGGACAGTGCCAATAAGTTTATTATAATCAAACTCAATGAACAACAAAATCTGCCTTACTTTGAAATGAAAGGATACACTAGGAATGCACTTTTCCTATATTTGAAATGCTAAAGATGAATGAAATTTATACTTATCTTATTAGAAACTTCCAAAGGATCCAAGGAAATAAAGCAAAATCAAAAGATTAATAGATAATAGAACAAAAAGATTAAACAAATTCATAGATAAATAGATGAGAGCAACTGAGCAAGATGGAAATCAAAAGATCAAATGAGGGTTGTTACGAGTGTAGATGATCAATTAAATAGTGCAAGTGTTCACTGTCGTAATCAAGTAATATAGAAGCAAGTTATTAAAACCCGGACCAGGTATTGAACCGGTAAGGGTACTGGGTTAAGGGTCAGTGGGTCAGAACGGAGCCAAACCGGAGCTAAACCAGGACTAAACCGGTGAAAAATTGAAAATTTTAGACTTATAGTATGAAATACTAAAGGAAAAATTAAAAAAAAATTAAATAGTAACCCGGACCGGACCAGTTTACCGGTCGGTTTTCAGGCCGGACTGGCCGGTCCGGGTTACATAACCCTGTATAGAAGTAAGTAGAGTATCATTCCCACGAGGATTGATCACTAAGTACCAAAATGAGTAATTTTAATTCTATTTAGTTGATCGATTAGTTGGTGATTGAGAAAATAAAATAAACTAAAAATAATTAAATATGAGTGCAAATGATATGAAAGCAAATATGAGAAAAAGCCCTAGGGATTATATTTCACTTAACAAATTCCGGATTGAATTACTTATCTATTCTAGCCCAATTTATTCTACATGATTGATAGTCGAGTTTCCCTAATTTAATTACTAGCCTCTTCCAAGGTCAAGCAATTCTATAATTAATTGCTAATCCAATATATTCCTATATGAATTTAAGCAATTAATTATGCATTAAGATTTATGGAACTTAGTAAGACTACGCAACTCATATGAATATATTCCTATTTCATATGCAAGTCATGGTTTTAATTATAGGATCTACACACATGCATCTCCTTTCGGTCTCAACATGTATATTAAAATCATTTAAAAGATGGTCAGTCAATCAAAAGCATTAAGAATAATAATTAAAACTCAATCATGAAGGAGAAATTAAAACTAGATTTAGTAAGTTAAGATTCAATCCGTCATTAGTAAGCTACGTCATCACCCTAGGAAAATAAAAATGTAGCTCATGATAAAATTAAAAACAAAACCAAAATAAATTGACATTATATAAAGCTTGAATGAAAACCTCAAAAATACTGCATAAACTTGAATATTAAATTCTCAAACATAAATATACAATAAAAAGATGCATGAAAAATGGACAAATCTAGCCGTCCCTTTAGGAGGTAAAACCTTCCATGTATGTGGCATGCAAAAAGTAATACAATGCATAAAATTAAATCTAGAAAATAACACAATTTATTTAGAACTGTCAGAGAAAAGATCTCTCCCTGTCAAAGAAGGATCTCTGACTGTCAGAGAAATATCTCTATGCCTTCCTGTCTCTGCGCTTGAAGCTCGTATTTATAGGCAGTGAGCGAACAATTGCATGTTAGTTTTTTCCACGATGCTACAGTGCCATGTCAGTTTTGCCACTGAGTGAACAGTATGCTGTCAGCAATTTTACGCTTGTTTTCGTGACTGCTACAATGTTTTGTCACCTGCTACAGTGATTCCATCCGCTACAGTCACCTCCGTCCACTACAGTAACGTCCTGCTACAGTGATTCCATCATGGATAGTGACCGACGCTACAGTACTAAACTTTTTTCATATTTTTATTTATTTTTTAAATACTATTTATTTTACACCCAAATATATTATATTAAGCTCAATATCGTCCATAAAATCATTATATAAGGGGAAAAAATATGCAAATATTTTACTTATCAAGGATGATAGATCAGAAGATTAATAGATAATAGATTATCATACATGAGAGTGACATAGAGCAAGACGAACTCAAAATGTAGAGTCACAAAAGCAGAGTCGTAGAGTCGCAGAAGCAGGGAGCCGGAGAAACAGAGTCGCAAACATAGACGGCGAGATGCTGAGTAAAGTGAGTGATAGATATAACACCGTCAAATAAATAAATCGATATTCATATGTGAATTTTCTTTAGGAAATATAACATCAAAAGCAAAACATTTTTTAAGCATATTTAAAAGGAAGCTCCATGTGGAGGGTAGATGTATCATGATCCTAATATCAGTGTTGCGTCTAAAATCTACATTTTTGAAATTAGACACCAACAAAGATATTGGGACCAAGATCTATCCTATCTGATAAAATGAACTGAGGAATAACAAGCTATTGCATACTAGAAACATCTTTCAAGCCTTAGTTCAGGTAAATTTGAGCTTCTCTCTTTTTTGCTCAAGGACACTTTAGAACCCTCGGTCTTTACAGAGATTATAGTACTTAACAACTTCTCATTTCTCAGTACTCTTCATAGGATCGTGATCAGATTGTTTTTTATGCACAGGTTCCTCATGAAGAGGCAAGTGCAGAGCATACTAGAATCTATCATAGAGATAGAGATTATATGCCAAGAAATAAGGTTTTCAGAAGAATAGGAGAAAATTTTAGAAGGAACGCATTGTATAACACACCAGATTTTAATTCAAGTTCGAATGCCCCTTACAACTGATAAGGCATCATATTTATAAGCAAGCCTATGCAAAAGAGAACAAAGCACATGTGTTTATTTTACAAACACGTAGACATAAGCAGAAGAGAATAAAATACGTACAGGTACTCAGGTACTTTACAGACACATAGCCAAACTTTTTTTTAATACACCTAACAAGTCTTTTGAAGCACGTGGACATAAGGATAAAGCAAGCGATCATAAAGTACACGGACATAACTTTTATACAGACACTAACGCAATTGCAGGCTTTTGTACAATCACTGTCACATTTGCAGGATAAGAGATGAGCGATTAGGATGTTGTTGACACTTTATAGAGGGCTGAGATGTTACCGACACTTTAGAGGGGCCAGATTCAATCTTTGTAAATAGGATCATGATCATCGTTGGGAGATAAGTTGTCACAGTTATGGTCTCCATACATTTCAACACGTACCTTGTGTAGATCCCATGTGTAGTCATGTGACCTTTTCCACGTGTAAGCATGACATTTTTCTGGATAAGTTATCTTGAAAGCCTTTTGAATGGAGGCTTGAGTGCAATAAGGCGGGAAAGATTGAGTTAGGCTTGGTTGCGGGAGCTTGAGATCTTCAGGCAGAGGATCCTAAAATTTTTGGGATGATGATCCAGGAAGAGATAGACTGAACTGAGGAAGGTCATCATTTGGATCTTGAGAGTCTTGAAATTCAAGACCAAATATTCCAGTAGGAGGCTGACTTGATATTGGCGGAGAGATAAATCCCTGAGTAACATAGCTAGTTTCTGGAGGAATAATTCCTTTGAAAGGATCATACTCTTCTTCAGCTGGAATTAGGCCTAAGACATGACAATTTGTTTTCAGTTGAACATTGATTTGTCCTAGATAATGACCAAGTTCCTTAAGAGTATTTTGCTTCTGACGAACCCAATCAAAAGGAGAGTTCCATAGTTCTGCTGTTCCACCCATTAGAAGCCATTTACACATCCCATTATTTGTCTCAACCTTGAGACCATATCTCTTAACTATTCAGGGTTCTATCAAAACCATCCTCAGGTCATTTCGAATTCCTAAGAATCAACCTAGCTATGGAGTCTGATCCTTGGATCACAACTCATCTATCCAAACCTCAACCTTAGTTGAACCGGGAAATCACTTCCCTCATTTCCACGGAGCATCACAACTCCTATACAAATCCAGATATCTCTGCCAGCCTAAGGCACACCGGTCCCCTAGGTCTTAAGGCCTTTACACACACAAGCTCAATATGATATCACTACATGTAACATCATACCACCTTAGGTTACTTACCCAACATCTAGGTTAGTTATGATACCTAGAACTTCAATATCACACATCTAGGAAATCATTTTCCTCCACCTCTAGGTCTACACCTCAAATTCTTGGGCGAATCATACTGACTCACCACATCCACAACACAATTAATGTATACACATGGCCCTTCAACTCACATATCCACAAATAGCAAGGACCTTAATATGTATACCACAACAAACAAAGTCATCTCCTATGACTTAAGGTAGCAACTACTGCTACTATCCCAGCAAAATCCATCTTTACTAGGAACTACAGCTTTGATACCAAAATGTAACCCCCTGCCGTAATCATATCCGAAATACATGATTTAAAGTGAAATAGAGACCAATAAGAAACAAAACTATTTCAAAATCCCATCTTCACGATAGGGTTTTCACAAATACCTTTCGAAATATAATACACCTGGTCTCATATTCACATTCCGAATACAATTACTATACGAAGATAAATCACATTTATACCAATATCAGAGTGCACAATATAATCATCCCGGTAATCCCGGGTTTCATATCTTCAGTAAATAATCATAGGGCACATTAGCCCATACAACTCCTCAAATAGGGATTACACAAACCCATTCGAATACATACTCAAATATACATCCATATCATATATAATTATCCCAACATCTATGATAACCAACTACCAAACTCAAATACTCTAAGGAGTCTTCACCGTCCTTGAATGCCTGCACCATCCTCGCTCTTCCTTCCCTGTCTACAATGTTGATAGGGGAGGGTGAGATTCGAGAGAATCTCAGTAGGAAACAGATACCAAAATGCATGTATGATAAGTGTATAATGCATGACATGCTTGCAATACATATCACATGTCCATACCATGACACATCTGCATGCTCAATGTTTCAACAACACACTCATGGCCATAGCATAAATAGAAACAAAGCTTCAAACATCATATATGTTCCACATAATCAAGCAAAGCAATAACATGCATCAACACATTAACACAATATCATATACAGGCAAAAGAGGTAAGTTCCCTACCCTCTTTCCACGTATGCTCCAGCTTCGCTTACTCTCGATCAGAATGAATACCAAACCACAATCAGGGCGAATATCAACCCTATAACCAAAGCAAGGACATAGGGTTAATCCCTTTCTCAATTCTTCAACATACAAACACTTAATGTTGGTTATCATTTAACACCTTTAGGTGGCTAATCAAAGCCTAAACATATGCCTAAAGGCTTGGGAAACACTTGACCAAAGATCACCTTTCAAAAGTCCAAAATGATGATTTTTAGGGGTTGGCCGCGGCCCACAAATCCACTGGCCGCAGCCAAAAACTGCCCAGAAACATTTGGGCCGCGACCCAAATCCGCTAGCCGCGGCCAAGAAAATTCTGTTTCTTGGCTGAACTTCCAAAAATCATAATTAATTCCAAAAAAAATTGAAATGAGGTGATCCCAAAGCCAAATGAGAGCTATTCAAGTCTTCTACACAGGAAAAATATTGGCCAATACGAGAAATCATCACACAAATACATAATTCCTCAAAACTCAAGACTGTCCCAAAACAGTGTTCATTTTCGACTTCAATATTTGGATAGTCATAATTCACAGAAGACAAAACGAAATGGCACAAATTATGTGTCCATTTTAAATCTTGGGATGTGAACTTTAAGACTGAAAAGTTTCATAATTTTCTGACTTCATTTGCCTAGTCAAAACGTCCACACAACAAGACTGCCCAGACATAATTCACAATGAACAGAATTTCCAAATTTGCACAATTGGCTTCCAATGGTCCAATTTTCATATCAAACATCATTCTCACACAAAATTTCACAAGGAATCCATTGGAAGTATCAAATCAACCAAATTCACATCACATTGACATGTTTCACCAATAATCATAACATGTCATCACAAAACTACAACACAAACACACATTGCCATTCTTTTCATTCCAAGTTCTCAAACCAATTCCATTGGCTCTATAACATATCAAGACACTAATTGCCACTCAAAACACAAGGCAATTCATATATTTCGAAAATCACACAAAATCAGGGCAAAATTCCCAATTCACAATACTCAACCATAATTCACAATACTTAGATCAAAAGGAAGCAAATGCTCACCTCTTCCTCTTTCCCAAACCAATTTCTTGATTCCTCCACTTTTCAAATTCTTCAAGCTCTCAAACAACTTCTTTCAAATATCTAAAACCATAACAATGAAGCTCTCATCACTATGAACAACTTTATAGAAGATGAATTGAGCATTAGAGGACAAGAAGCCAACCAAAATCTCACCTTTTGATTTCTCTTTCCTCCCTCCTCTTGGACGTCCATGGCTGCTAAATGAGAGAGAAATGGATCAGTTTTTGAATGCCAAAGACCCTTATGGCCGACCTAAAGAGAGGGAGAGGAGAGATATGAGTGTTTGAAATGTTGACCAAGATCAAGGGCTCATATTGTGACACTTGTCACAATCTTATCACACCAACCATGAGCTCACATAGGCACACCACATGGGATTCCACCCCTTGATCTATTACACAATTCAATCTCAACCATTAATCTTTAAGTTACCAATGAGCTTCCTCTTCGATAACTGACCAATCGGTCGGTTACTTTACCATTTTGCCCCTGATTATGGCAATTCCTCTTGAATCACCATCAAATACATTTTCTCATTCATTTTCTTTCACAAATGCGCCCTCCCCTATATTTTAAGTCAATTTAGAGGTTAATCCATAATTGAACTTAAATACAGGGTTTCGGCGCTGCCCATAACACATACGAATCACATCGGGTGCCAAATCACACCATAATCTCCAAAAAGGTTTATTCATCACTAATGACATTTACTTTTGGAGTCATTAGCCTTTAATCACAATTTGGGATCCTGCTAAACCAGGGCTTAGCAGTTCACTAATCTCAGGCTTATTCTCTAGCCTCAAGTCTTAAAATTTGGGGTAATACAGCAGGCGTATGCCTTCTATGTTCCGGGCAAATATCAAATCCTATAATCATTAAGGACGAAGCATTATTCTCTATTCCAATACTCAATTGACTTCAAAACACTTAGTTTTGGTTATCATTAAAGTCCCTTAAGTAGCTACAATTGGCTCTAACAATCGCCTAAAAGGATTGGGAAACACCGGATTGGAAACCACTTTTCAAAATCCCAAGATGCTGAAAACAGGGGGTTGGCTGCAGCCAAGAAACCTCTGGCTGCAGCCAAAACATGCACAGAAGGTTTCTGGCTGCAGCCAAGAATTTCTGGCTCCAAAACGCTCACAAAAACTTTTGCGCTGCAGCCAAGAATTTCTGCTGCAACCAAGGCAACTTCGAAAATTCATAACTAATTATAGAAAAATCGAAATGAGGTGATCCCAAAGCTCATTGAAAGCTATTTTAGTCCTCTTCATAGGAAAAATATGAACCAATACTGGAAATCACCATACAAATCCCAGAATTTCACAAAACGCATCACTACCCCAAAACAGAGTTCTGTTTCAATCCCAAACTTTGGACAACCATAACTCACAGAATACTAAACAAAATGACACAAAATATATGTCCATTTTGAAGCTTGGGATGTGAAATTTAAGACTGGAAAGTTTCACAATTTTATGAAATCATTTGGTCATTCAAAACGTCAATACAAACAGACTGCCCAGAATAGACTTTCAATGGCATCATTTTCAATTTTCTACCAAAGTGACCAATGGCTCCAAAATCAACAATCAAGCCCATTCCTTACACTAAAACACCCAAGGAATCCAATAAAACCATTTAAACAACCTAATTTCCACTACATTAGCATGCTTTGGTCCATGGCCACACTAAACACTAACTTTCCAAACTTTCCAATCTCACTCATTTCTTTCCCAATCAATCCTATCTATCCATACACATTCCAAATATACCATTTCTATACCTTTAACATGCCAAATGACCAATGTCACTTATTTTCGAAAATGGCCAATAAATCCCAGAAATTCAAAGCTACCTCAAATGGCACAAAACTTAGATGGGTAGATAGGTTTCACTTACCTCTTTAACTTTCTCAAAGTGACTTTTCAATTCTCCAACTTTCACAATCTCTTGAGGTTAACACCAATGAACACATTACAACCATCAAAATGAAGCTCTTCATTTAAGGATCAATATTAGAGAAGAAAGTTTGAGCATTTGGAGACATTTTCCCTTACCTTTTGAAGCTTTTCTTCCCCCTTATTTCTGCATCAATGGTGCTGGAATTTGGAGAGAGAAGGAGAGAGGTGAGTGAAGGAGATGAAAGAGAAAAATGATGACAATTCCTTCCCCTCCCATACATGTCCAGCATACAAAGAGGGAAGAGAGGGAAGAGAAACACTAAAATATTCACTTTGACTTCACTCCCTTCACACACACCCATAACCTTGACACATGTCATTCTCCTATTGGCTCTCCCACACTTAGTCACCATTTAACTTATCTAATCCTTCCATTAGCAATTTAATCCCACTTCTCATTTTCTTAGTTAGTAATTAATTTCCCATTATCACCAACTTAAACCAATAATTCCATTCTTTAAATTTTCCATCAATTATGACATATAAATTAATATTGTCACCAATATACATTAATTCCACTTTAATCCGATAATTATCCTCAATAATTATCATTAGGCCTTAATCAAAAATTGGGGTGTTACAACATGGTTGGCTGTGCTTCTGAGATGGTTAGAATATACAAGGGTTTTGGAGGAAGAGAAGGCTTCTGAGGTCAAGATAGAAAGTCTGCAATGGTATTGTGGTGACCTTTGAGATGTCTCACTGAGAATTTATAGCGAGAAAACCAGTCTTTCCATCTGAGTAGCTGAGCATCTGGTAAGATCCTTTTCTTTGAATCAAGCATCTTTGGAAAAGACGTATTGTCCATTTCTATGACAAAATGTAGGGGCTCAGATAAAAGTTGAACTTTTCAATTCCATGCTTGACAGCAAGGATTTCTTTGTATGTAGCATGATAATGCTTTTCTGGTTCTCTGAATTATCCACTAGCATGTCCACAATAGTATCTTTTTCCATTAACTTCTTCAAGAAGTATTACACCCCAAAATTCATCACTGGCATCTATCTATGACATTCTTTCTCCCTAATCTAGAATCTTCAGCGGATGGGGATTTTGAGTGATTCTTTTGAGAATTTTGACTGCATCTGTTTGTTGTTTTCCCCACTGTGGAGGATTCTTTTTAAGAAGCTTGGACAGCTGGCTAGTATGATGAGACATATGAGGGATAAAATCTCTGAGATAATTTACAATCCTGAGGAACTGTTGGATTTGTTTAACAGTAAGATTATCATCAGGAAAATTCAACAATTCTTGTGAGATATGAGGACCGAGGCTGTACTGACCATTTTGGAAATGCATACCCAAAAATTCAATCTCTGTAACTCCAATCTCACTTTTCTTTGAAGAGAGCATAATGCCATATTGTCCTATGATTTCAGTAAATATGGATAATAAGGCTTTATGTAAAGGTTCATTTTCAAAGAAAAGGAGAATATCATCAATATACATCAGAGCATTTTGTAGGATGGGTTCAAATATTCTGGTCATGGCTTTTTGAAATAATGATGGAGCGACCTTTCAACTAAAGGACATAACAGTCCACTGGTATTGGGCATTTGGAATACAGAAAGCAGTTTTGGGCCTGTCATCTAGGTGGATATCTAACTGCCAAAATCCTGCTTTAAGATCAAATTTTGAAAAGATTTGAGCTTTTTTGAAATGGGAAAACAAAGTACTGGGCTTTTGTAAAGGAAACTTATCATCTTGGAGAAAATGATTTAGTGGCTTGTAATCAATGACAAGTCTCTTTTTCCCTCGTTTGATTTTTGATCTCTTTTCAACATAAAAAGCTTGGCAAGCCCAATCAGACTTTGTAGCTTCAATGAGACCTTGCCATAATAAGGCCGCACATTCCTCTCTAGCAAGTTTCAAAACATCAAGATTCATACCTGGATGAGAAGTTGTAGTCGGATTAATATCTTTATTCTTCTTGAAATGAAGTTTGATAAAAAAAAACTCCTGATTTTTTCATAATGGGGAAGGATAAGGAAATTGATCATGACTATCTAAACAGTACTGGAGCAATTGATCCTTGATATTTGAATAATGAAGCGAAGCCTGTTGAAGTTCAAACAGACTAGGGATTTATGTATAAGGACTGAAATTTCCTTTCCATTTAATCCCTTTGGATAGGATCATAAGATTTTGAGTTTGATAGAAAGCATCAAATCCTAACAGAATATCTTTGCTTGAAAGATCACTTCCTAGTACTTTAATCTTCAAAGTACATGTTGGGAAGAATTTGATTCCAATCTTTTTCCTGGAAATGAGATCAATCTTGAAATGTTTGGCATCAGCTATGAGAAAATACTGGTTATGAGGAACCCATTCTTCAAGAGTAAGAATATGAGGTTTCATGACTGTTTTACAAGATCCAGTATCAAATAAGGCATAGCTGTGACAGGTTTAGAGTATTTATCTGGAAGAACTTGGACTTTTATATTTGGAAGAGGAATATTGAGATTTTCTTTAGGATGGATCGAAGTGATCCAAGGGATCCTATGAAAATATGTTCTGATTTTCCTAATGAAGGTTGAACGAATTGGATGAGATTGATTGATCCATAAGGATAAATCTCTTCTTCATCTGTCTCATATTCAAGACTAGAGAAGTCATATATTTTTGAATTTTCTTCTTCATCAGAAAGGGGAAGAACATACTGGGTATCATGATCTTCAAAGGGTTGTTCTTCAAGAAAAGTTTCAATATCTGCATTTTCATCTGTGATCATTAAGACTTTATAGAGCCTTTGAATCATCTTGATGTCTTTTTTAGTTTTGTGAGGACAATTCTTTGCAAAATGTCCCTTCTTTCTGTGGATAAAACATCGATCTCCTTTGCCTTTTGAGAATCTTCTAGTTTTGAAGAATCTAGCTTTTCTTTGCTTTCCGAATTACCTTTTGGTAAAGAATCTCTTTTTAGGTTTTTTGGAATACGAACGGTAGTGAGATTTCTTCTTTGTTGAATAGTGGCAAACCTTGGGATCTTTGCATTTAATCTTCAAATAAGGTTTTTTGCAAGCATGTTTCAGCTTAGTGGTGCCTTTGAGTATATCCAAAATAGGGGATTACATATCCAAAAATAATATTTACATTCCATATATATACAGATATCCAACAATCCAAAATGTAAAACATCTCTACAAGGTCCTAATCGCTCCTCGTTGCCTGCTTCTCCTTAGAGCCACTTGCCCTGTCTAATGGTTAGTCAAAGGAAAGAATGAGATTCAAAAGAATCCCAGTAGTAACAAATCACTCATACAATGTTTAAACACATAGCATGTAAGATCATGTTCAGCAGCAACACAATGATGCATGGCTCACGCCACACACAACAGCACTCACGGATGTAATCACAATGCGACAGCTTTCGCTGTAATCACTATGCCCGCTTCCGTGATAAACACTATACAACAGCATCACAAGGCACAAAGCATCACAAAGCTTCACAAGGCATCACAAAGTAGCAGCAGCAACACAGTGCATGATAAACATACATACAATGATTTACACACAGTATAAGAGAAAGAGTCAATACTTTGTTCTTTCCTAACGTTCTTCGGCACAGTGGGCTCATGAGTCTGGAAAATGTCAAATCCTATAACCAAATTAAGGACAACCGATCAATCTCTTTTCCAAATACACATTTCTATAATACACTAGGTTGGTTATCATTTGAACTCTCTATATAACTATTAGAGACCTACACATATGCCAAAAGGATTGGGAGAAACTACCTTGAAGACCCCTTTTTCGGAAGTAAAACACTAATTTTTGGCTGACTCACTCGAGTGAAGATGACCTCACTTGAGTGATGAGAGACTTGCACTCGAGTGAGAATGGCTCTCACTCGCGAGTGTTTGACAATGAGCAACAACCATGGCCAGAAAGTACACTCGAGCATGAGATTTTACACTCGAGTGATGACTCCCAATTCACTCGAGTCCCCAAAAATGCAACACAGGAAGTGACAACCCTAGAGCACAGCCAACTTTAGAGGAAAAAGGCTCACTCGAGCACAACTCTTGGCACTTAGGTAAGAAAACTACACTTGCGAGTGTCAAAACACACTCTTGAAAAATTGGCCAGCTAGTGACAACCCAAGAGCAACCCTTAACATAAACTCACACCTTCACTCAAGTGAACGCATTCTCACTCGAGTGATCACCAATATCACTCGCGGGTTAAGAAGTGCACTCTTGCTTTTTATCAGAAAACCAAGTGAAATGCAGAAGGAAAAGGGATATTATACTGCAGAACTTGAGTGAAATCCCCTCACTCGGTGATGCTTATCAGATTGTCAGATTGTAGCAACTGACAGAAATTCCCAAATTTGCCAAAACTGATCCCAATGGTTCCTAAACTCAACACAAAGCTCGTTTCCACTTAAAATTTCATAAGGAACCTATTGATAACCTCAAAGCACCCAAAAACCCACTCTAACCACAATCTTACTCTTGGGTATCTATCACACACATCATACCCAATTTCATTCAACTCACTTCCAAAACTCAAAAATATCTCCAACACTCAAATAACTTCACAATAAACCAGTTCCAACATAATTCACCATGTAATTCATGCATTCAAAGATTGGCATCAAACTAGGGCAAATTTCATAATTCATCAAGCTCAACCAAAAATCACAATAAATATACCAAAATAATCCAAATGCTCACCTCTTCAATTTGCTAAAGCCAAAACCTTGATTCTTAACTTCTAAATTTACTCCAACACCCAAACTACTACCTTTCAAAATTCTAAAATCATCATGATGAAGCTCTCAATGAGGTGCGCAACATTAAAGAAGAGGTCTAGAGCATTAGAGGTCAACAAATGTATCAAAATCTTACCTTTCTTTTCCTCTCTCTTCTTCAAGCTCGCCGGAAATGGAGGATGAGGAGAGAGATGATGGAGATGATGATGCAAGCAAAATTTTCTCCCTTGGCCCATGCTTAATTAGCCGACTAGGAGAGAGAAGAGATAGAAAAGGTGAGTGGTTGACAATAGGCATGATCCTTTAGCCCATATAATGCCACTTGGTATAATCTTGTTTACTTTTCCATGAGTTCACATAGGTGCATAGCACATGATTCCGACCCATAGACAATAAATCTCAACCATTGATTCTCAATCACTAATAAGTTTCCTCTTGAGTAACCGACCAATTGGTCGGTAAATTTCCAATTTTACTATTTTGCCCCTGATTTCACTATGATTGCTAAATCATCACCACATACATTTACATCAAACTCACATCACATTTCTTCAAAAGTGTTTAATTACACTAATTACAATCAATTTCGAAGTCATTAGCCCTTATTCTCAAATTGGGTCATTACAGTTGCTACTTGGAATTGTCCTTTCCTGCTCTATTGTCCGTTCAATACCTTTGATCTGGCTCGGGCTATTGATATGTCCTAAAATTCTAAATGTACAAGAATTGAGTTAATACTCATTCATGTATTACTCTAAACTCTTTTAAACTCATTTTGTTGGTTATCTCAATTTTCCCTTCTAAACATAATGGAAGGGTCAAATTAACCAAATTCCAGTCCCAAGCCCATGTTCTGTGCCTAGCCAAAACTTCTAAGAAAAAAGGGAAAAATTGGTTTTTCATGATTCAACTTGATTTAGCTCTTCTTTTCCACTTATAATCACATATTAACCTCATAAACACTCTTTAATTATGATTAGTGAAAATTTGGGTAGCATAACTCCTTAGGGTTTCAGCATCCCAAAATCACAAAATCAACCACAAATCAACCAATACAAACCAACAACAACCTTGAATCTAACAAGAAAACAAGGTTTTGGAGATTACCTTTGATTTCTCCTCTTTCTCTCTCTAAAGTGCCATCTCTCTCCCCCTCTTTCCTCTTGATTTGTCTTGCTACAAGTGTATTTTATGATGGCATAGAGATTAGAGAGAGTTGTGCATGAATTAAGAGGCATAAACATGTGTAAATCACTACCAACTCATCTTGCTTTGCCTCTTGAACTTGCTTCTCTTTTCTTTGTTCTTCATTTTCATTTGAGATCTCTCTCTCTCTCTCTCTCTCTCTCTCTCTCTCAGCTGCTATGTTTGGATAAAATGAAGGCTTAAAGGAAAGAGAATAGCTCTTAAAAATATCTCTTCCACCTCCTTAATGATATAATATTTAATTGCAATTTTTGGCACATGTTTCCTCTTTTTCCATAAGGCTTTATCCACAAATGCTTCTCTTTCCTTTTGCAAAGAAAAGTGAAGTTGACGAGGCCTCTAAATAACCAAATAAGCTTCTTGAATTTCCTTCACCTTACAATTAATTGCAAGATGTCCATTTATTACAAGCCCAACCTTTTGACTTTTCAAATTTTCACCTTTTTGCTTAGTTTAATTACTTCAACTTGACATTTGGAGTTCAATCATCAATTCCCTTTTCCTCTTGCCCAAGAATGACAAAAATAATGGCGCATTGAAAGAGGATGATGAGCTCTTGAAATATCACAATTTACCTATAATTGTTGACTTTTCAACTCAAGTTTACTTGGTCACAATTCATTCCTTCTTGATTTAATTTGAGCCAAGCATTTTATTTTCCCTTCACCTCCTACTTTATGGACGTCCAAGAGCACATGAGAAAGGGAAAATTATAGGTTTTGGATTAAATCTATCCACATGACTATTTTGCCCATACATTTTTGCCATTACCTTTTCAATTTCGCACATAAACTAAAAGCGGACAGAATTTTTATCAAACTTTAAAAATTCGTATATTTATTTATAGATATCCAATTGCAGTGGTTCTAAAAGCTATGTAACCCTTATTAAGTCTATTTTTAAGAAAAAATATTTCCTTGAGCCAACTGGAAGTAGAACATTCCAGAATTATCATTTATTGGACACTGCCACATTAACTTGCCAGTTTTACTTGACCAACTTCAAAAATACATAACTCTATGTACATCTCCAAATGACTTATATGACCTTTCAAATTAAAGCTTGATTAGTCTTCTTTTATTCTGAGAAATTTCACATTCTTTGACATCATTTGATTACCCAAAAATATCACACAACCAGACTGCCACGCAAGAAAAATACACTGGCAGAAAATCCTCATTTTACAATTCGTGTTCCACATATAATCATGTTGTGTGTGACCACTGTTTGCCTTGTCTTGTCATTCCATATACTCTTTACTTCACCTTTTATTCTCTTTAATATAAGAAATTTTGGATGAATAAAATTTGGGATGTTACAGGCTTGACCCAATTTCCCAGCTCTAATGTTAGGTAATAGTATAATAGGTAATTAAATAAATATCATCATATTATTTAAAAAAATATGAAAAAGTAATATGCAAAAAAAAAATTTAAAAACCAGGTTGACAAGTTGGGTTGGCTAAATGTCAACCCATTTTTATGTGGGTCTTTTCAGCTTGACCTGTGGGTTGTCAACCCCCAGCGGATTGCCCGTATTACCAGCTTTAGGAGCGACTTCAAGGAAACAATAAAATCTAGCAAATGTTGTGTTTATATCCAAATACATTTCTAAACAACCATTTAGAATATCTGGAACTAGTAAGATTTTTATGACTCATTACGTAATTTTTGCGCCATGTTATTAGCACACCGAACAATGTCTTTGCATGTGTGACGCGACTCCACCTTTCCATGGTCATGTAGCACATCTCTATCCTACATAGCTATGGATCTCAATGTGGATTATGTAAATCACATTCCCTAAAAGATTAAAGGCATCTAATCAATCAATGTGCTTTATGTTTTGACATTCACCATTGATGAGACTTATATATTTTTTAATTAACTAGTGCTTCGTTAATAAATCAAGATAAATATAATTTGTGACGTTGCAATTAATCATCAGTTTATGTTGATAAACTTAGATCAACTAATGAGTAAATTTAACATAAATAGTAGTCAGAGTGAACTTGCTATGATTTAAGAACTTTTGGATAACATTGCTCATAAAAACACTTTTGAGGCATCATTACTCTTTTAAAACAACTTCCGGAATAAATAATGTGACGTCAAAGTCAGCGAAAGAGTCAAAGAAAGACGGCTTTTTAATTTCATCCTTCACTTTCAGACACGTGTCACCGTCGTACCTCATCTGCTTTCCTTGCAGGTGCCGCTGTCATGATTTTTAATCGGGAGAATGAGATTAAGACAAATTAAAAAAAATAATATCTGAACAATCTCCTAATTTATTAATACATCGTGTTTATTTGAGATAGAAATTAGAATATCTTAAAAAAAAATTTTAATCATGATTTATTATATATAAAATAAATATATGAAAAGAGTTTTATCTAAATTTATATAAATAAATATTTTTTAGAATTCTAAACACAACGGAGACAAACATTAATATTATTTTTTTAATTTTTTTACTGAATATATATTTTTTTAATTGAGATCTTAGCGTAATTGTTTTTTTCTTTTTAATATTTTTTAAGTCAAATCATTGAAAACGCCATCTCCCATTTTAACCATGGGACTATCTCTAGGTCAATCTGGTACCTATAATCCTATTTACAGGTCTCTTCTTCCATATAAACTCTTCTTCCATATAAACTTAGAGATAGAGGTTTCTTGAAATTAATTAAATATAATAACTTATATAATATACTAAAATATATGAAGAGGAAGAATGAGGGGGAGACCATGTGTAGAAAAAAAAAAAGAGATAAATATGTAATTAATTGGGTTAAAAATAAAGAAAATGACTCAAATTTTTAAACAAATACAAAATTTTTTTTTTGTCCAAGAAACAAATGCAAAATTTTAACATATATAAAAGGTGAACTCAAATTTTCACTTTTTATATAGAAAAAAAATATATGAGAGGATCAGACTAACCCCATTTGAACGAAGTACGAACTGACTAATTTGTTTACAAAATCTTTTAATCCTGGTTACCTCCAATTTTTAGCAGACAAACTTAAACTATTTTCTATCAAATCATCTTGACTTTGAAAGGGGGGTTAATATTTGATATATTTTGTTGATATGATCTAAAATCTTTATACATACGCTTTGATTTGTATTTTATTATTTTTTATTAGAGTTTATTATATGCTTATATTTTCCTTGTATATATTGATGTACTAACATCAACATCATTTTTAAATGGGTTAAAGTGTATATTTATTCTATAAGTTTTTATGGAGGATCAATGTTAACTTAAAAGTTTTTTAGGTTTAATGCTCCTTGTTATTAAAAATTTAATGGTTAATATCAATTTTTTAATGGTTAGCGTTAATTTTTTAATAGTATGAGATAACATTGATATGTTTTAAAATTTTCATAACGACATTAAACTTAAAAAAAAAAAACAAAAACTCCCCGACAACATTATTTCTCAGCAAAAATCTACAGGTCAAATTTACACATTAACCCTTCTTAAATATACAATATTTCTCTCACAACATGGTTTGACCTAAATCATCCTAAATTATAATTAGGACTGAAAGTATATAACTCAAGTAATTATAACATTTCAAACTTTAATTAAAAGTATAATTATTGGCTTCAAATCAAATACGCCACCACGTCAATTGGTTGGATAATTGTAAATCTTTTAAAATAATTTATAAATAACACTTCTATCTTTTATATAGGAGGTTTCATTTTAAGGAAAAAAAATCACTCTGATCCTTTATATATAAGATTTTATTTTGATAAACTCCTTTATGTCCTAAACGTAAGATCTAGTATATTAGTGGATTTTGATTTTAAATATAAGGGTTTTTTTTTTCATTTTACCTCTTATATTTATCATTTTTCTCTCAATTAATTTATCTGACTTATACAATTATATATAATCTAATTATATATAAAAGTATTTTAAAGAGATAAGGTCACATATGTTATAATTAAATAATTTATTTAATTTCATTGATATTTTCAAGTTAATTAAATAAATATTATATTTAGAATCGAATGAATAGTAGCTTATAAAAATTGATGGAGGGAGTACTTCACGAATTAAAAAAATTTTGAGTTAACTCGGTACTTGCTTGAATGTGAAGTTAAATAGAATTGAGCCAAACACGGAGTAAAGTAACAAGTTGATTTATAGTCAAATCTGATAAATTAACTGTAATTACACCTCTTGAACTCCTCCGATTTCTTTATTTTGGCCTTTAAATCAACTAATAAGTCATTTCTTCTTTATTAGTAAACCGAAAGCCACCTTTGCAATTTTAAAATAATTGAAGAAACTAATTGTTTTTCAATTATAAGACAAATACTAATGATTTAAAGTTATAAGCAAAATTGGACCCACGACTTCTTATTTATTAGGCGGCTTATATGGTATTATGCCAAAAATACATTAGTAGAAAACTAAAATTCTAACTATTGAAACTAAAAGCAAATTGTTTATAGTATTTAAAAAATTATTAGCTGAATCAACAAACAGGTACATAAGAAATTAGAGTGCGGAAGAATACATTTTATTTATTTATTTTCCCTAAAAAATATATATATTCAATTTAATACAATTAAATAGTTACGAAAATTTAAATGGTGATTATATTTTTTGGAAAGAGAAAGAAAGTCAATACACATATTAAAATGTGGAAAATAAAAAAATTCGCTTGTTAGAAATATAATTACTTTATCTAAAATATTTTTTTAAAGAAAAATAATAGTATTAGATAAAGAGTAACACCTTCAAAATGGATGAATATTCGATAAAACATAAAAAGAAATTGAACGCTTAACCTCTCTTCATATTTTTAAATTTTACATTCAGTATCATGATTAAAAATATACTTGTATTTAGCCTCCATTGATATGTGTTCTTGCTTAACACTCTCGAAAAAAATGTCACACACGTTCTAGTTTTGTATACTCCCTTCCGTCCTTAATATAAATACTGGTTGATTTTTTTTTTAAGAAATTAAAGAAGTTAAATAAATTATTTAATTATAAGATATATTATGTATTATACACACACACATATCAGTTTATAAGTCAAAAAAATTAATTTAAAAAAATGATAAATATAAAAACTTTAAAGTAATTTATTTAGCTTTATCAATCTTCCTAAAAAAATATACTGAATTTTATATTTAAGATAGAAAGAAGTAAGATTTTTCACATCCATTAAGACAAACAAAGTTTTGCATGAACATATTTTTAGCACTAAAATGTTAACATTTTGGCGGAAACACAAATGTGTCCTAACATACTACAAGATAATTAACATGTAAGGATTATAAAATTAGTTAAATTAATTATTTAAAAAAATATGGGCTAGCTTTTTCAAAGTGCTCTTTTAATTATTTACATTGAAAAATATTTCATTGATGAAAAATCTTCTTAGTATATGCAATCAGTAGAGAGATTATGAAAAAAGAAATTACACTTTTGAGAAACAAAGTGAATTTGAGTTAAATATTTAGGATAAAAACTTCTTTTTCTGCTAACTCTTATATACTTATGAGTGTTTTATCAATTTGGAGATTAAAATAATAAAAGTGAAAAAAAAAATTTATAAATTAATGTTAAAAAAGTCACCAATTTTATAATTAATATTAGGGATTTTATCATGGTTATCCAAGGTATTAAAACCCGGACCGGGTAGTGAACCGGTCGGGGTACTGGGTTAAGGGTCAGTGGGTCAGACCGGGACCAAACCGGAGCTAAACCGGGACCAAACCGGTGAGAAATTGAAAATTTTAGACTTATAGTATGAAATTCTAAAGGAAAAAGTAAAAAAAAAAAAAAAATTTTTTTTTTAAAAAAAGGGAACCGGACCGGCCAACCGGCCGGTTCGCCGGTTACCGGGCCGGACCGGCCGGTCCGGTCCGGTTTTCAGAACCCTGTGGTTATCTGACCCAAACAGGTCAGTAAATCCGAGTCAAGTTTTAATTTTTTTTTTAAAAAAATTATTTTTCCTTTAGAATTTCATACTATAAACCTAAAATTTTCCATTTCTCACCGATTTGATCCCAGTTTAGCTCCGATCTAACCCACTGACTCTTGACCCAGTACCCCAGCCGGTTCACTGACAGATCCAGGTTTAATTACTTTGGATTTTATCTTTTAGAGTTAGGTGATAATTTTCTTTCGTTTCGTCATTCTCGTCAAAATTAAAAAAGTCGACTTATTGAATATTAATTCATAAGTTTTTTTTCATTTTAACCCCCAAATTGATAAAATACTCATAACACAAAAGCAAAAAAAAAAATTATGAATTAATGTTCAACAAGTTATTTTTGCATGTAAGAAAAAGTTTATAGTTACTTTTACACTTTTGGTATTAGTTAATGGTTATTTTAACACCTTAACATTTTGCTAAAAAGTTCACTTTAACGGACGTTAACGTCGTGGTTACTTTTTGTCCTCTTTTATAATATTTATGGTTATTTTTACTCTAAAAAATAATTTATGGTTACAGTTGTACTTTTCACAAAATTTTATGGTCATTTTAACACCTTACCTCTAAAAACAAAAATAACATCTATACGTTTTATATGCAATTGAGGTACTTCCTTAAGGCCCAGAAAGAGCACCATTCAAAACTGTTCACTATGAGCATATTAACCAATTATGTATCTTAATAGCTACTATTTCAAGTACTTCCTCCAGTCTTTTAATGTATGAATTAATTAAGGAGTTGATGTTAGTTCTAAATATAAGACTTATTTATCATATGATTAATAAGGTGCAAATTTATCCGAAAGTTTTTGTTGTTGGGCAATGTTGTTGTAGAAGTTTTCTCAAGTTTAATGTCACCCTAAAAATTTCAAAATATAGTAATGTTGCTTCATACCATTAAAAAAAACTAATGTTGATCATTAAAAAATTGATGCTGACTGTTAACTTTTTAATAAAGAAGAACAACATTGTTCTATTTTAATACTTCCTGGACAATATTGAAATATCCTAGTTGCCCATCAACCACGCTAACAAATTAGCCTCCTTCCCCAATTATTGTAAGTAAAGCCCTCACTACTTTGTCGAAAAACGAGTTTTGTATTCCATTTTTGGCTACCTAAAAAAATTTCAAGGTAACATTGCTCTTCAGTAAATACTTATGAGATAAATTCGCACATTAACCCTTTATCATATTTATCAATATTTTTCTAATGTACCCTTATTAATGCTCACTGAACAATAATCAAGTAAAAGATGGAGGAAGGGAATTAGGAAGACGATTCAGGTGTTTTATGAAAAACATATCATATTAATTAACTTAACTAACTACCATAAGTAAATAATGATCTAGTTAGGTAAATAACTCTCACATTAAATACCGGCACTACTACAAAAAAAATTAATCCGTAGCACTTATTTTTATATTTTTGTAACGCTTTTTAAGCGCTACAAAAGCCTAAGCTACAATAGGTTTTTGTAGCGCTTAAAAAGCGCTACAATAGATGTACTCTTTTGTAGCACTTTTTCAAAATAGTGCTACAATAGATAATTTTTTAAAAAAGAAAATATTAATTTTTTGTAGCACTTTGTTGGAGTAGTGTTACAATAGATGACCATTTCCCCGTAATTTTTTTAAAAAATTATTCACCTTTTGTAACACTTTCTCAAAAAAGCGCTACAAAAGATATTATTTTTTATTATTTAAAATATTAAATAGATAGTTATTTTATATACATATTTCTTCAGACACCATATCTAACAAACTTGTCTCAAATAATCAATACCGAAAGTGCAATACAAGTAACTTTCAATATGAATACCATATGTATATCAATACATGTTAATGAAGTCAATCTACTCCTATTCAAGTAGTTCCAAAATAAATATCTGAAAACCATGATTACACTAGGGTAATAAACAATGTACTTAATTAGTAACTTCGAACACATGCTTACACCACTCTTCAATGACTGCATCCACTTGGTTGTCGGTATATTTTGGACAACATGTGTCAGCATAATACTGCATAATAATTGACAAAACATATCATAAAAATAAGTATTAACTATTATAACTCAATTAATTTAAAAAACAATATACAAAGAAACAAATAGAATACATTGTCTGGAACAAAAACAAGAAAACATTGTCCCAACCTGAAAGAGAAATATGAACATAGTGATGAACTAATGAATCCCGCAAATACAAATAAAATCTAAACCAATTCTAGTTTCATGAATGGGCACAATGAAACTCATTTTCATAAAGACACAAAAAACTATGAGGCTTTTCAAGAAGTGCATCTATTGCATAACTGAGTCAAAGTAACGATAACCAAATGGTTTATTTAACTAGAGGCTTGCTTATTTATTTATATACGAGGAAGAAAAATGATAACCCATAAAAACGAAGACAATCTCTATGTAAAGAGTGGCTGCCACCCGGCTTGCTGCAGCATGGTTCGAGAAACTGAGTTCCAAAAATTTCCCAAATGATAATCCCCAAGCAGCATCAGACATTATTATTCTATGTGTAGCAGGAGGAAAACCATTCATTCTTGGACACTTCAAGCATCTGTGCCAGTTATTGGCATTTGAAGAAAACTGTTACTCAACTGATTTAGGTTATGGAACAGTTTTGAAAGTTTCTTGGGAGCTTTAATTAAATTATATTATTTAAAGACATTCATGAAAAAATCCGAAAGATGGAAAAAAATTGCTGAATGGGAGGAGAAAAAAAAATCATACATTGTGTCTTTATTACGGAATTCGAAGGCCAATATCTCAGAAATATTTTGCTGGGATTGGGCAAAATTTTGAAGCAACTAAAATGCATCTTCCTTCGTAAAGATCTAATGATATTTAAAAGGAAGAGATTGTATGTCATCTATCTTAAACAAAAGGATAGGATATGAGAAATAGCTAACCTCATCAAATGCAAAACTTCGACAAATGCACAAATTGTGATGGCGGCATAGAGCTTCGAGACCACGAATGGTGTTGAGGTGCACGAAGTAGAAAATAAATGTGAAAGAGGGATTTTGTGTTGTTAGTGTCAAGAAAGAAGAACAGAGTTTGTGCCAAGAAGAGAGAATGTTTCAGCCGTTTGAGCAAATGGGGCTAATGGTGGGGTTAGTGGGGGTAACATTAGGGTTTACAAAAATATATAAAAATGCTATTGTGGCAATGCTATTGTATCGCTTTTCCATAGAAAGAGCTACAATAGATAATTTTAAATATAAAAAAAGATATTGTAGGTCTTTCTTAAATAAGTGCTAAAATTTATAATTTTATTTTAAATATTTAAAATATATTGGAGTATTTAAACAAGATTTCTATTAAAAATCATGACTTCGTTTAAAAAAATCAATTTTATCAAAAAAAGTAATTGGAATAATTTTAAATATAAAAAAAGATATTTTAGGTCTTTCTTAAATAAGTGTTACACCAGATAATTTTATTTTAAATATTTAAAAAATAATGGAGTATTTACAAAAGATTTCTATTAAAAATATATGACTTCGTTTAAAAAATAATTTATTTTCTCAAAAAAAGTAATTGAACTAATTTTAAATATAAAAAAAGATATTGTAGGTCTTTCTTAAATAAGTGCTATAATAGATAATTTTATTTTAAATATTTAAAATATAATGGAGTATTTAAACAAAATTTCTATTAAAAATACATGACTTCGTTTATAAAATAATTGATTTTCTCAAAAAACATAATTGAACTAATTTTAAATATAAAAAAAGATATTGTAGATCTTTCTTAAATAAGTGCTACACCAGATAATTTTATTTTAAATATTTAAAATATAATGGAGTATTTACACAAGATTTCTATTAAAAATACATGACTTCGATTAAGAAATAATTGATTTTATTAAAAAAAAGTAATTGAAATAATTTTAAATATAAAAAAAGATATTGTAGCTCTTTCTTAAATAAGTGTTACAACAGATAATTTTATTTTAAATATCTAAAAAAATATTAAAAATATACTGACATATTTACACAAGATTTCTCTTAAAAATATATGACTTTGTTTAAAAAATAATTTATTTTCTTAAAAAAATTAATTGAGCTAATTTTAAATTTGAAAAAAAAGATATTGTATCTCGTTCTTAAATAAGCGCTACAACATATAATTTTATTTTAAATATTTGAAAAATATTAAAAATATATTGGCGTATTTGTATAAGATTTCTTTTAAAAATACATGACTTCGTTTAAAAAATAATTGATTTTCTCAAAAAAATTAATTGAACTAATTTTAAACATAAAAAAAGATATTGTAGGTATTTCTTAAATAAGTGTTACACCAGATAATTTTATTTTAAATATTTAAAATATATTTAAAATATACTAGAGTATTTGCAAAAAATTTCTATTAAAAATACATGACTTCGTTTAAAAAAAATTGATTTTCTCAAAAAAAGTAATTGAACTAATTTTAAATATAAAAAAAGATATTGTAGGTCTTTCTTAAATAAGTGCTACACCAGATATTTTTTTTTTAAATATTTAAAATATAATGGAGTATTTACACAAGATTTTTATTAAAATTACATGACTTCGTTTAAAAAATAATTTTTTTTTCTTAAAAAAAGTAATTGAAATAATTTTAAATTTTAAAAAAAAGATATTGTAGCTCTTTCTTAAATAAGTGCTACAACATATAATTTTATTTTAAATATTTATAAAATATTAAAAATATACTGACGTATTTGCACAAGATTTCACTTAAAATATAATGGAGTATTTACACAAGATTTTTATTAAAATTACATGACTTCGTTTAAAAAATAATTTTTTTTCTTAAAAAAAGTAATTGAAATAGTTTTAAATTTTAAAAAAAAGATATTGTAGCTCTTTCTTAAATAAGTGCTACAACATATAATTTTATTTTAAATATTTATAAAATATTAAAAATATACTGACGTATTTGCACAAGATTTCACAAGATTTCTCTTAAGAATACATGACTTGGTTTAAAAAATAATCAATTTTCTTAAAAAAAGTAATTAAACCTATTGTGGCTCTTATTTATTGAAGCGTCACAATATACAAATTGTTATTTATAGAAGGATTATGTAGCACTCTTTTAGATAAGGGCTACAATAGATATTAGTCTACTGTAGCACTCAAATTACTAAGTGCTACAATATGTTTGCTCCATTACACTCATAGCGCTTAGTAGAACAAGTGCTACAAAAAAGGTGCTACAAAATCCCTCTTTCGTAGTAGTGTGGATGGATTATTAATTAAAAATAGTCAAAGGACACCAAAGGATAGATGTAACAAGATCCTAAATACCTTCTCAAAAATGGCAAGACCGTGGTGTGTTTGAGCTCTAAAAAGATTTCAACTTAATATTAGAGATCATAGACAAGAAGAGAAAAACCATGAGAAGCAATGGAGGGAATTTTTCACTTAAGTCACTTTTAGAGAAAACATGTGTGACCTTTTTAGATGCAAGAGCCGATTATGGTTCTTGGAAAGGTACTAACACACTATTCATGTTCGTGATCGCATTCATGTATATACCAATAAAAGTTGTTCGTTCAAGGAGTAGCACTTACGAACCGAGCTAAAAAAAAAAAAACTTGACGCTCGGATCCCAAGCTCATTTAAGTAAAGCCAATAGATTCTATGCGGATTTTGATAAATTTTGAATTTTGGTAATAAAAAGTTATGAAAGGACAATATATATTGCAAATAAAATTCCAACTTAACAATCCTTCTGAAAAAAGTGTGCCAACTTTTTTATGTATATTATGAGAGTTCGAGCCCTAACATATTTCTTGAGGTCAATCCATTCGTAAGGTCTGTTTGGTGTCAGGGATTTGGAGGGGAAGGGAGGAAAAAATTTTATAAGTTGAATTTTAAAAGATTGAAGAAGTAGGGTAATAAAATTTTAATAAAGAGAATATATAAGATAAAAGAGTAAAAAAAATTAATTAAAAATTTTTAACCCCACTTTTCTAATTTTTTTAAAATTCAACTTAAAAAAATTTCCTTTAGCCCACTTTCCTTCCCCTCCCCTCATGCCAAACAAGCCCTTAATCTCTTATCACATTAGTTAGTCACGAATGTTAAAACTTATCCTTCTAGGCAGTTGTTTATAGTTATACATTTGGATAAACTCTTCTTTATAACTTTCTTTTAAGCTTGCGCCTGGTGTGTGCTACAATCCCATATGTGGTAAATGGTATGTACTTCTTTCTTATAAACAAATGATATACTCTATTTGGTCTTTAATACATGATCCAATTGATTTTTTTTAGAGGAATTAAAGAAATTAAATAAATTATTTAAAATATGTTTGGTAGGAGGGAAATGGAGGGGAGGAAAAATTTTTATAAGTTAGATTTTAAAATATTGGAGAAGTGGGGTTATAAAATTTTAATAAAGATAAAATGCAAAATAAAATAGTAAGAAAAATTATTTAAAAACTTCCATCCCCACTTCTCCAATTTTTTAAAATTTAAGTCATAAAAATTTTCTCTTCCTTTCCAAATCCCTCATACCAAATAGCCCTTTAATTATTGCATATGTTGTATATTGTTAGATTATACATCAATTTATAAGTCAGTAGAGCCGAAATGCCCAACCCCCCAAGGGGCATGCTGCACAGGCCTGCCTTGTTCAGCCCACAGGCTACAGCGGTGTAACCCCCGTCACGATCAAGGCCGAGATTAGCGTTTAAATACATTTCATATTTGAACAAGAGATCCGGAGTAATTAAAAATTTTTTACAAAACCTGTACAAATAAATCTCCATTCATTCGTTCACAAAATCAAAAGGCCTGTTCGGTCTGTTACACATATAATATCAGAGTATGAGCACAATTCCTGACATTCACCCGGGATTCTAACATTAATCCAAAATATTGTTCAAGGCATTATTGCCCATCTCTATTCCCATACCGGGGATTACACAAAACTATAATTCTATAATCTATTCAATACATACATTCGTCCAAAATGATAATCAATCAAAAACCAAAAGTATCTATCTAAG
Organism: Inga laurina; assembly: GCA_963855925.1. NCBI lineage: Eukaryota > Viridiplantae > Streptophyta > Magnoliopsida > Fabales > Fabaceae > Inga > Inga laurina. Next base: position 10,604,548 of record OY979707.1, read on the forward strand.
ACTACCGCCAACAGTCCTAGTCGCCTTTATACACTTGCTTGCTTCTTGATCCACTTGTCCTGTCTAAAAATGTTATTTGGAAAGAATGAGATTCTAAAGAATCCCAGTAGCAACATTTTATGTATATAATGCATAATTAAACAAAGCAAGTAAGTATATATCACAATGCAATAATTAATATGCGAGGCTGGGTACACTGCCACGTCCCCTTCACTATATTCAGGGCTGGGCTTTCGCCATGTCCCGTCACTGTATCTGTATTTAATGACTAATACTAACAAGCGATGCAATATACATGATATAGGATAAAGTGTCATTACCTTAGTCTTTCCGCTTTTGAGCAGGCACAAGCCTTCTATGCTCCGGGCAAATATCAAATCCTAAAGTCATAATTAAGGACGATGCGTTATCACTTAGTCCAATATTCAATACCTTCACAATACTTAAATGGGTTATCATTATTGTCTCTTTAACACTCATATATGCCTCTAATAAAAGCCCTATAGGGTTAGAAGAACTACCCCAGGGATCCCCTTTTGGAAGCACAAACTTTGACATTTTTCACTGTTTCACTCAAGTGAAGATAGCCTCACTTGAGTGATGGTACAGTCTGCACTCGGGTATCAGAAAGTGAAGGACAGCGAGTGCATACCCGAGAGCACAAGAAACTTTTTTAGAGATAGAAACACTCGAGCATACAGGACCTCACTCGAGTGATAGCCAAATGCTTCACTCGAGCACTAGAGAGTGAATTCCAGGAAGTGAGAACCCGAGAGCAATGGAAGTTTTTAAAGGGAAGAAGCACTTGAGCATGAGGCTTCTCACTCGGGTGGTGACTGAATTCTCGCGAGTGCCAGAACGCACTCTTGCTCGTTAACTGTAATATCCCAATTTATGATTAAGGGCTAATGGCATTGAGATTTGATTGTAATTTGTGTAATTAAATATTTTGGGAGAAATATGATGTGAATTTGAGATGAATGTGTGTGGTATTTGAGATCAATGGTTGAGATTCATTATTAATGGGTCGGAATCCTATACATTGTGTCTATGTGAGCTCATAGAGGGAAGTGTGTAGATGGTGACAAGTGGCATGATGGTGGCCATTGGATAGGGCACTAGAAGACAAAAATCACTTTTTCTCTTCCCTCCCTCCCTCTTGTGCGGTTGAGTGTGTGTGTAGAGGGAAGAGTCATCATCATCTTCCTCCCATTTCTCTCATCTCTCTCTCTAAAAAACTGGGCGCCATTTTTGGTGGAAAAGGAAGAGAAGAAAGCTTGAAAAAGGTAAGGAAAATGATCTCCTTTGCTCAAACTCCCTTCACAAATGTTGATCCTTGAGTAATGGGCTTCATTTTGGTGTGTGTAGTTTGGCCATTTGGTTGTGATTTGTGCCACACGAAAATTTATTGTTGGAGAATCAAGAACTCTCTTTGGAGAAGTTGATAAGGTGAGTGAGACCTATCTTTCTATCTAAGTTTCATACCATTTGAAATACTTTGAATTTTCTGGAATTTTGGGCTCATTTTCGAAAATGAGGACCATTAAGAGCTTGGTATGTGTTTGGTATGAAATTTGTATGTTTGGAATGCATTTTGGATAGATAGAATTGATTGGGTTTGAAATTGTTAAGTTTGGATATTTTGGAAGTTTAGTGTTCAATGTTACCCAAAACCAAAGCATGATAATGGAATAGGATTTTGGTGATTTTGACATTCCCATTGGATTCTTTGAGTGATTTTGTGTGGGAATGAGCTTGGTTAGTGATTTTGAGTTCATTTGGATCACTTTGGAAAATTTGGAAAGTTGTCTTGTTTGAGCTCTGTTTTGGACAGTCTGTTTGAGCGAGCTTTTTGAGTGACCAAATGGTATTGGAAAATTATGAAACTTTCCAGTCTTAAAGTTCACATCCCAAGCTTCAAAATGGACATATATTTTGTGTCATTTCGTTTAGAATTCTGTGAGATATGGTTGTCCAAAGTTTGGGATTGAAACAGAACTCTGTTTTGGAGTAGTGGTTAGTTTTTGGTGATTCTGTAATTTTGTAGTGATTCCCAGTGAAGGGCTGTATTTTTCCTTGAAAGAGGACTTATATACCTTTCATTTGGCTTTGGAATCACTTCGTTTCGATTTTTCTAGAATTAGTTATGGTTTTTCGAAGTTCAGCCCAGAATCAGAAACTTCTGGGCCGCGGCCCAAGAGTGGTGGACCGCGGCCCAAACCTTTCTGGCCTGTTCTGGGCCGCGGCCCAAGAGTGGTGGGCCGCAGCCCAAGACTTTCTGACCTATTTTGGGCCGCGGCCCAAGGATTGGTGGGCCGGGGCCCAAGCCTGTGTTCCAGCACTTAGTGTTTTCGAAATGTGACCTTCAACCTATTGTTTCCCAACATTTTAGGGCTTTCATTAGAGTCATTTGTGGCCTCTTAAGAGTCCTAAATGATAACCAACTTAGTGTATTATGGGATTAAGTAAAGTAATTGGAAAAGAGATTGATCAATTGTCCCTAATTTGGTATAGGATTTGACATCTGCCGCACGCGCGAGCCCACTGTGCCCAAGATTGTCAGGAAAGATACAGGTAGCGACTTCTCTCTTATGCTTTATGTAAATGTATTGTATGTTTGTCTGTCATTCATTGTGTGGATGCTGCTGCTACTGCTTTGTGATACCTTGTGCTTTGAGATGCTTTGTGGTGCCTTGTGCTTCGTGTTGCTGCTACATAGTGTTCACCGCGAAAGCGGGCGTTGTGCATAGTGATTACAGCGAAAGCTGGCATAGTGTTCACCACGAAAGTGGGCGTAGTGCATTGTGATTACAGCCGTGAGTGCTGTCGTATGTGGCGTGAGCCAGAGATCATTGTGAAGCTGCTGATTATGATGAACATGCATGCTCTATGTTTATATATTGTATGAGTGAGTTGTTGCTCTGGGATTCTCAAGAATCTCATTATTTCCATATGACTAACTTTTTCAGACAGGGCAAGTGGCTCAAAGGGGAAGCGACCAACCCGGAGTGGTTAGGGTCTCTTAGGGACATTCATGTTTTGGGATAGTTGGTTATATCCATTTTGGATTTGGGAATTGCCAAAGTGTAAAGAGTTGTAAATGATTATTTGGATCGTGTAATCCCCTTCATGGGAAAACTCATAAACCCATATCATATATGTATTAACCCGGGGGTTTGCCGGGATTTTAGTTTCCGCACTCTGATATTTCTTATGTAATTTGATTTCTCAAGTAGTTATATCCGCATGTGAATGTGAGACCCGGAATTAATACGTTTTGAATCGATTTTGAAATACCTCATCCCGAGTTGAGGGATTATAAATTGTTGATTTGATTTTATTGGTCTCTATTTCACTTAATTTTTGAAATTCGGATGTGATTACCGTGAGGGGGTTACATTTTTGGTATCAGAGCCGCAGTTCCTGGCAAGGGTAGAGTTTGCTAGGATAGCTCCCATAGTGTGTTCTTAGTGATACTAGACCATCTGTGAATACTTGACGTATGCATATATCTGTTTAGTTATATAGATATATGTGCTTTGTGGAAACTTTGTGAATGTCATAATTGTCGAATTAATGGGGTGAGTTCTTTGTAGAATGAAAAGAACGACAAAAGGTCGCCCCAGAGGACAACAAATAGATCCCGAGGTGGAGTTAGTTAATGACAATCCACCGGACCCGATGCAAGAGTTGATGGGTCTGATAAGAGATCAACGGGATATGATAGCGGAGCTTAGAGATGAGCTCAGAGCTGAAAAGGCCAAGAATAATGAGGGTAGAGGCCAGTCTACTCAAGAAGGAACTCAAGGGGAAACCCGAGAAGAGACTAGACTGGAAGATACTACTGAGGGGTCGGCACGATCGCTTGAATCGCCTCCTCGTGCTGAAACGAATCCAAGGCCGCATGGAGTGCCAGTTAGGGAGGAACGGGACCTTGATTATTGGGTCTCTAAATTCTGCAAGCAACTACCTCCGGCGTTTAAGGGGAAGTTTGATCCCCAGGCGGCTGAAGATTGGCTACATCATCTTGAGAAGATCTTTGAGGTCTTGGTGTGTCCCTCCAAGGTGAAAGCCAAGCTAGCGGTATACAAGCTGGAAGGCGATGCTGATCGCTGGTGGCGTAACGTTGCCTTGTCATTGCGGTTAAAGAATGAGCCATTGACCTAGGAGGTGTTCCAACAACACTTTAATGAGAAGTATTTTCCCAAGTCAGTGAGACTTGAGAAGGAAACCGAGTTTCTGAATATCAAGCAAGGGGACACAGAGTCTTTTGACGAATATTTGTCCCGATTTACCCGCCTATCCCGATATTCCTCTTATCTTCAGAAAATGGATGATGAGGAGTTGAGCTCAGACATGTTAATTCGGGGTTTAAGGCGTGATATGAGAAAGAGACTCGCCACCCATCAATTTTCTAAGTTCAACAAGGCCGTTGAAGAATGTCGGATCACTGAGAGCAATCTTAGAGAGTTGTATCCAGCTAAGGCTAGTGGTGGCCATAGTGAGCCTAGTAAGGGCGGTACTTCTCAGAAGCGGAAGGGCTCAGGATCATCCTCTTCATATAGAGGGGGTAGTAAGAAGCCTTATCAATCTGGGAGTCGTGATCAGCAGAGAGCTCTTAGTGTATGGACATGTCCTCGTTGCAACCAGCCACATCATGGCAAGACGTGTGATGGTCGGGTGATTTGCTTCAAATGTAAGCAAGTGGGGCATACATCTGTTGAGTGTGGACAGCCGCGACCAGAGCAGAGACAGAGGACTCAGGGCCGCGTATTTGCTATGACTCACGAAGAGGCCCGGAAATCCCCAGAGCTGATACAAGGTAAAGTCCTTATCCATGGCATTGTGTTACAAGCGTTATTTGATTCGGGTGCAAGTCACTCCTTTATTGCTTATGCTTGTGTGAAGCGTCTGGGAATGAATGTGCATAAGTTGCCATTCGATTTGATTGCGTCAACACCAATGGGTGTTAGGACGGTAACTACAGAAGCTTGTCTAAACTGTGTTATAACCGTAGAGGGCCATGAGTCTGTAGTAGATTTGATTTGTTTACCGCTCTGCCAGTTAGAAGTCATTTTGGGTTTCGATTGGTTGAGATCTAATAATGTGTTGTTAAATTGTGGGAACAAAAGGATAGTGTATCCTGTTTCTCAGAGCATTGAGGGCGAAGATGCCGGTTTGAATTTCCTTTCGACAGCTAAGGCTGAGAAATATTTGCACAAGGGTTGTCAGGGGTATATGGTTTTCTTTTCTGTACAAGGAGAAACCAATGAGTCTTTGAGTAGTATACCCATAGTGAATGAATTCCCTGAGGTTTTTCCGGATGACTTAAGTGGATTACCTCCTGAGAGGGAAGTTCAATTTCCAATTGACATTGTGCCTGGAGCGGGTTCGATATCCAAAGCCCCATACCGTATGGCTCCAAATGAAATGGCGGAATTGAAGAAGCAGATTGAAGATTTGCTTGAGAAAGGGTTTATTAGACCCAGTGTGTCGCCTTGGGGTGCTCCAGTTTTGTTTGTGAAAAAGAAAGACGGGAGTCTTCGTTTGTGTATCGACTATAGAGAGTTGAATAAGGTTACCATCAAGAATAAGTACCCTCTCCCTAGAATCGATGATCTCTTAGATCAATTATCTGGTGCATGTGTGTTTTCGAAGATTGATCTAAGGTCGGGGTATCATCAGCTGCGAGTAAAAGCGAACGATGTTCCGAAGACTGCTTTCAGGACCAGGTATGGTCATTATGAGTTCTTAGTGATGCCATTTGGGTTGACAAATGCGCCTGCGGTATTCATGGATTACATGAACCGTATTTTCCGACAATATCTGGATCAATTCGTTGTGGTATTTATCGATGACATTCTGATATACTCTAAGAGTAGAGAAGAGCATGAGCATCATTTGAGAATTGTGTTGAATACATTACGTGAAAAACAACTCTACGCCAAGTTGAGTAAATGCGAGTTCTGGCTGTCAGAAGTAAGATTCTTAGGCCATGTTATCTCGCAAGAAGGGGTCTCTGTGGATCCTAGTAAAGTGGAAGCAGTACTGGACTGGAAGAGGCCAGAAACTGTTGCTGAGGTACGCAGTTTTCTGGGTCTTGCTGGTTATTACCGGAGATTCATTCAGAATTTCTCCCGCATTGCGTTACCGATGACCAAGCTCACGAGAAAAGATCAACCGTTTGTATGGGATGAACATTGTGATAATTGCTTTGTGGAGTTGAAACAGAGGTTGACTACGGCACCTGTGTTGATTTTGCCCGATCCCAGTTTGACTTACGTTGTGTATTCTGATGCCAGTGGGCAGGGATTAGAGTGTGTCCTTATGCAGCAGGGACGTGTGGTGGCCTACGCCTCTCGACAGCTCAAACCCCATGAACTGAACTATCCCACTCATGATTTGGAGCTTGCGGCCATAGTGTTTGCATTGAAGATTTGGCATCACTACCTGTATGGTGTGACTGTAGAACTGTACTGCGACCACAAGAGTCTCAAATGCCTATATGATCAAAAAGAACTGAATATGAGACAACGTCGTTGGATGGAATTGCTTAAAGACTACAACCTGGAAATCAAATATCATCCAGGTAAGGCAAATGTAGTCGCTGATGCTCTTAGTCGAAAGACTGTGGTTGTGGCAGCTATGATGATACACGAGGGGAAATTGATTGAAGATTTTCGTGATTTGAATTTGACAAACCAGTTCATTTGTGCCAACTATACTGTTTCCCAAGAGGAAAATGATCTTAGAGCTGAGATTGAAGAAGCCCAGAGGCAAGATGACTGGATACAACGTAATTTGACTCGAATCGAACGAGGAGAAATTAAGGGCTATGATGTGTCGCCTCGTGGATTAGTTCGCTATCAGAAAAGAGTGTGCATTCCACTTAAGGCGGAGTTGAGACAGAAGATCTTAGATGAGGCGCATAAGAGCCAGTATACCCTTCATCCTGGTATGACCAAAATGTACCATGGTTTGAAATCTATATATTGGTGGCCGGGTATGAAAAGTGATGTGACGAAATATGTGGCAAGGTGTCTCACATGTCAAAAAGTGAAGATCGAGCACCAGAGACCACCGGGTTTACTTCAGAGTCCCGAGATTCCGGAATGGAAATGGGAAAGTGTGACCATGGATATTGTGGTGGGATTGCCCAAGATCAGGAATTATGATGCGATCTGGGTTATTGTGGACCGGTTAACGAAGTCAGCACACTTCCTACCGATCAATGCTGGTTACTCTCTGGACAAGCTAGCAGAGATTTATATTCGTGAGATTGTGAAACTCCATGGCATACCAAAGAATATCATTTCTGATCGTGATCCCCGATTTACTTCGAGATTTTGGAAAGCATTGCATAAGGCACTGGGTACTCAGTTGAGATTCAGTACTGCCTATCATCCTCAGACCGACGGACAGTCAGAGAGGACTATTCAGACCTTAGAGGATATGTTGCGGGCATGTGTTCTTGACTTTAAAGGGAGCTGGGATCGTTTTCTTCCACTGGCTGAATTTGCTTACAACAATAGCTATCATGCGAGCATTCAGATGGCGCCGTATGAAGCGTTGTATGGAAGAAAATGCCAATCGCCATTGTGTTGGAATGAACTATCTGAGAGGAAGCTATATGGGCCGGAGCTTATTGATCAAACCTCAGCCCAGATTCGTGTTATTCGTAAGAGGCTTCTTGCAGCTCAAAGCCGGCAGAAAAGCTATGCTGACAAGAGGAGAAGGCCTCTAGAGTTTGATGTTGGTGACCATGTATTTCTTAGAGTATCTCCTGTCACCGGTATTGGACGAGCAATCAAACGAAAGAAGCTGAGCCCGAGGTATATAGGACCTTTTGAGATCCTTGATAGGATTGGGCCTGTTGCTTATCGTGTAGCCCTACCTCCGAGCTTGAGCAGACTCCATGATGTATTTCATGTTTCCCAATTGAAGAAGTACCAACCGGATCCGTCTCACATCGTTGAGTATGAGAATGTGGAGTTGCGAGATAACTTCACGTATGCGGTGGAGCCTGAGCAGATCATTGAACGAGAAGAACGACGACTCAGACACCGAAGTATCCCTTATGTGAAAGTGATCTGGAAGGGAATGACCCAAAGAGAAGCAACCTGGGAAGCGGAAGAGGATATGCAAAGGCGATATCCGGAGTTTATGGCTCATTTTGTGTGACAAATTTCGAGGGCGAAATTTATTTGACGGGGGGAGAATTGTAATATCCCAATTTATGATTAAGGGCTAATGGCATTGAGATTTGATTGTAATTTGTGTAATTAAATATTTTGGGAGAAATATGATGTGAATTTGAGATGAATGTGTGTGGTATTTGAGATCAATGGTTGAGATTCATTATTAATGGGTCGGAATCCTATACATTGTGTCTATGTGAGCTCATAGAGGGAAGTGTGTAGATGGTGACAAGTGGCATGATGGTGGCCATTGGATAGGGCACTAGAAGACAAAAATCACTTTTTCTCTTCCCTCCCTCCCTCTTGTGCGGTTGAGTGTGTGTGTAGAGGGAAGAGTCATCATCATCTTCCTCCCATTTCTCTCATCTCTCTCTCTAAAAAACTGGGCGCCATTTTTGGTGGAAAAGGAAGAGAAGAAAGCTTGAAAAAGGTAAGGAAAATGATCTCCTTTGCTCAAACTCCCTTCACAAATGTTGATCCTTGAGTAATGGGCTTCATTTTGGTGTGTGTAGTTTGGCCATTTGGTTGTGATTTGTGCCACACGAAAATTTATTGTTGGAGAATCAAGAACTCTCTTTGGAGAAGTTGATAAGGTGAGTGAGACCTATCTTTCTATCTAAGTTTCATACCATTTGAAATACTTTGAATTTTCTGGAATTTTGGGCTCATTTTCGAAAATGAGGACCATTAAGAGCTTGGTATGTGTTTGGTATGAAATTTGTATGTTTGGAATGCATTTTGGATAGATAGAATTGATTGGGTTTGAAATTGTTAAGTTTGGATATTTTGGAAGTTTAGTGTTCAATGTTACCCAAAACCAAAGCATGATAATGGAATAGGATTTTGGTGATTTTGACATTCCCATTGGATTCTTTGAGTGATTTTGTGTGGGAATGAGCTTGGTTAGTGATTTTGAGTTCATTTGGATCACTTTGGAAAATTTGGAAAGTTGTCTTGTTTGAGCTCTGTTTTGGACAGTCTGTTTGAGCGAGCTTTTTGAGTGACCAAATGGTATTGGAAAATTATGAAACTTTCCAGTCTTAAAGTTCACATCCCAAGCTTCAAAATGGACATATATTTTGTGTCATTTCGTTTAGAATTCTGTGAGATATGGTTGTCCAATGTTTGGGATTGAAACAGAACTCTGTTTTGGAGTAGTGGTTAGTTTTTGGTGATTCTGTAATTTTGTAGTGATTCCCAGTGAAGGGCTGTATTTTTCCTTGAAAGAGGACTTATATACCTTTCATTTGGCTTTGGAATCACTTCGTTTCAATTTTTCTAGAATTAGTTATGGTTTTTCGAAGTTCAGCCCAGAATCAGAAACTTCTGGGCCGAGGCCCAAGAGTGGTGGACCGCGGCCCAAACCTTTCTGGCCTGTTCTGGGCCGCGGCCCAAGAGTGGTGGGCCGCAGCCCAAGACTTTCTGACCTATTTTGGGCCGCGGCCCAAGGATTGGTGGGCCGGGGCCCAAGCCTGTGTTCCAGCACTTAGTGTTTTCGAAATGTGACCTTCAACCTATTGTTTCCCAACATTTTAGGGCTTTCATTAGAGTCATTTGTGGCCTCTTAAGAGTCCTAAATGATAACCAACTTAGTGTATTATGGGATTAAGTAAAGTAATTGGAAAAGAGATTGATCAATTGTCCCTAATTTGGTATAGGATTTGACATCTGCCGCACGCGCGAGCCCACTGTGCCCAAGATTGTCAGGAAAGATACAGGTAGCGACTTCTCTCTTATGCTTTATGTAAATGTATTGTATGTTTGTCTGTCATTCATTGTGTGGATGCTGCTGCTACTGCTTTGTGATACCTTGTGCTTTGAGATGCTTTGTGGTGCCTTGTGCTTCGTGTTGCTGCTACATAGTGTTCACCGCGAAAGCGGGCGTTGTGCATAGTGATTACAGCAAAAGCTGGCATAGTGTTCACCACGAAAGTGGGCGTAGTGCATTGTGATTACAGCCGTGAGTGCTGTCGTATGTGGCGTGAGCCAGAGATCATTGTGAAGCTGCTGATTATGATGAACATGCATGCTCTATGTTTATATATTGTATGAGTGAGTTGTTGCTCTGGGATTCTCAAGAATCTCATTATTTCCATATGACTAACTTTTTCAGACAGGGCAAGTGGCTCAAAGGGGAAGCGACCAACCCGGAGTGGTTAGGGTCTCTTAGGGACATTCATGTTTTGGGATAGTTGGTTATATCCATTTTGGATTTGGGAATTGCCAAAGTGTAAAGAGTTGTAAATGATTATTTGGATCGTGTAATCCCCTTCATGGGAAAACTCATAAACCCATATCATATATGTATTAACCCGGGGGTTTGCCGGGATTTTAGATTCCGCACTCTGATATTTCTTATGTAATTTGATTTCTCAAGTAGTTATATCCGCATGTGAATGTGAGACCCGGAATTAATACGTTTTGAATCGATTTTGAAATACCTCATCCCGAGTTGAGGGATTATAAATTGTTGATTTGATTTTATTGGTCTCTATTTCACTTAATTTTTGAAATTCGGATGTGATTACCGTGAGGGGGTTACATTAACCGCGAGTGACAACCTGAGAGGCAAGTTCTGGGTGTCAAATACACCAGCACTCAAGTGAGAGGAAGCTCACTCGAGTGAGAACCCACCACACTCGTAGGTGAGGCATCACTCTTGCCCTTTTCACAGAAGTGCAATGCAGAAACTGAAGGGAAAATGAAGAATTTCACTGACTCACTCGAGTGATACTCTCCTCACTCGAGTGATATACATCAGAAACTGGAAAACGTAGAAATAATGACAGCATTCGCCAGAATTTTCCCAAGAGTTTCCAAATGACCCATAACCTCAACCAAAACTACCCCCACACAAAATCACTCAATGAATCAAATAAAACCATTAAAACAATCAAAATCCTCTTCCATTATCATGCTTTGGTCTTGGGCAATATAAACCACTAGATTTTCAAAATCACTAAATTCAATCATTCAATCCCAAATCAATTGTATCTATTCATATACATTCCAAATATACAATTCTCATACCAATAACATGTCAAATGCCTAATGACTCTTATTTTTGAAAATGAGCAATAATTTCCAGAAATTCAAAACTAATCCATTTGATACAAAACTTAGATAGATAGATTGGTTTCACTTACCCCTTCAACTTTTCCAAAATGACTTCTTGATCCTCCAACTTTCACAATCTCTTGAAATCACAAACCAATACCAATAAACAAACTACAACAATCAAAATGAAGCTCATTACTCAAGGAACAATTTTAGAGAAATGAGTTTGATGAGCATTTGAGGCCATTTTCCTTACCTTTTTGAAGCTTTCTTCCTTCTCTTTCCTTCAACAATGGCTGACAGGTTTGGAAAGAGAAGAGAGAGATGAGTGCTTGAGGAAGATGCAATGATACTCCCTTCCCTTGCCATACCCATGTCAGCCAAAAATGGGAGGGAAGAAGAGAGAGAAATAATAAAAAAATGGTTTGACTTTTCTCCTCTATTCTCTCTACATGTGAGCTTGCCAAGTGTCCTCTTCCTATTGGCTCTCACACACTAAGCCACCAATTAGCTTATTTAATCCCTCCATTAGTCATATAATCACACTTCACATTTTTCTCTTAGTTAGTAATTAATTTCTCCCTTAATCACCAACTTATGGCCAATAATTTCATTCTTTCAATTTCTCCTTAATTTTGGCACATTGATTAAAATTGCCATAAAACACATAATAATCCACTCTAATTCACAATTACATTCTCAATAATCAACATTAGCCCTTAATCAAAATTTGGGGCGTTACAACCCGCTTAATTTTTTTTAAATTTTTCTTATAAAATAAATCCAAATACTCTTATCACATTTCTTTTAATTTTGTGTTTAACAACTTCCTCATACTTTTTATTTGACACTTTTAATTTCATATTATATTTATTTATTATACTATTATTAAATTTAAAAGAGATTGTGTTTATATATTTTTGTGATGTGAGTAGATGAAAAAAAAATGAAAGTAAGAATGAAATTGGCTTCTTAACACAAATGTATAAAAGAAAAGAAATGTATTGTGAGTAGGTGAAAAAGAAAGAGAGTGAGAATTTATAAAAAAAGAAGAGTGAAATAATTTTGCTTTTAAAAAAAATTAATAGGCAGGGCTATCCTGCCAACCCGCCTTGGCGGGCTCAGGATGCCATTTGGGCAACCCGCCCTGTTTAGCCTGTGGGCTGTGGCGGGCTAGTCTACAGATCGGCTATATAAGTAAGACAAATTAGTTTGAAGAAAAATGATAAATATAAGGGTTAATGTAATCTTTACTTCTTCAAGTTTGTCTTCATTTTAGTTTTGGTCTCAAGTTTCAAACCATATGTTTTGATTCTTCAACTTTCATTTTGTATAAAAACATTGATCCTTATAACTCAATAAAAACCTAAACCATTTTGTCTCTAGAGGGACTAAAACATATGATTTGAAATTTTAAAAGCTAAGACCAAAATGAGGGTAAATTTGAAGGACCAAAGATGGTATTGACCCTAAATATAAATACTTTTAAGTAATTTATTTATCTGCCGTAACCCCTTCAAAAAAAAAAAAAAAGTTATATCTTATCTTAAAAGCACAAGTGTAAAGAATCTAAAAGCTAATCGTCAAATAAGTGGTGAACTAAGCCCACAATTTTATGAATGTTCATTCGATGCTCATAAAACAGAAAGATGAGTGTGGAGTGTTTATCTTAATTTGAACAAATCAAATGGATTTTAGATGGTCCATATCCAATTTAGTTTTTTTTATTGTTTTTAAATAGTTGTTAATAGATAAATTTAAAATAAACACAATATTATAATTAACACTTCTTTTAAAAATACATTTATTATCAAAAAAAATTTGCAAATTAAATTTTTCAAATTTGTATCGTCTGGGTCAAATTTTGAATGGTCCATGTTTCATTACAGTGATCATTGATGTGATTAGCACTTAATAAGGATCTGATATTTTTCTTATTATCTAAATAGACATTTTTTCCCATAGTATTTACCTAAATACTTGATATGCTTTCGTTGCTGAATTGTCTAAGTGTGAAGATAAATGAAGTCCATGACTGTGGGTTTCACATGGCTCCCAGTCTTCGTTCATCTCTCGTTCTATTGACCAACATAGATTTGGGTTCATTATGTGAGCGGAAAATTTATTTTTATATGATTATTTAATATTTATATATTATTGTTGAATTAGATTTGAATATTGTTTGATTAAATTGGAGATTTGATTTTTTTTTTAAACAAAGTTGGAACCCATAATCTTGTCTTAAATTGACACTTTAGATTTCACCACAAACAATTATTTCATTAATTTTTGTGAATTGCTAATTTTTAAGAACACTTATTTTGCTAACAACTTTTAAATCCATGAACATAACCCCAAACTACTAATTTTATATCTCTTAAATTTTATTTTTGCATGCATGTACCACCTCAAATTTTTTCAGTCATATGCACATAATTTTTTTAAAAACTTTATGTCATTTACATATAAACAATAAACAAAAATAATGGTGTAAGAGTTTATAATATTATATGCATAAATGTAAAAGTTTAGAGGTATTTACTGCAGAATTTTAAAGATTTTGGAAGGTATCTACATGCCCCTTGAAGATTAGAAAACAAAAATCTGTAATTTAGTCTAAAAATAATACCCACTTCTTGGGGTATAAGCATTTGACCCCATTAAAAAAATAAAAAAAACATTTATAAAGAAAAAACCTAAGGAATGAGAAGTAAAGTGGGAAGGTGAAGATGTAAAATAGGGAGGAGGTGAAGGGTTAAAAAAAGGAAAAGGAACAGGTGACATTCATAGTAGCATTGTGTATCCTAAATTTGTGATGCAAAAATATTTTTTAAATAAATTTTTATATATCTAACACTAGAACTTAAATTTATTTAGTTTATTGATTAATGGTGATAAGAAAAGTACTTCATCCTATAATTAATATAAATATAAGGAGCCGAGTGAGATATTAAAATAAATAAATAAATTACTTAATTACAGTATATGTTATATATCATTAGATTCTATATTAATTTATAAGTTAAATAAATTAATTTAGAGTGAAATAATAAATATAAATATTTTATTTTAAATTTATTAGTTTTCTTAATTTCTTTAAAAAAAATCAACAACCTCTTATATTAAAACGCAGAAGAAGTACTTTAAACTTATAGTCTTATAATATAGTGACATGGAAATTAGAGGTGCCGATGCACGAACCAAATCTTTATTTTTTTTCAGCCAATGTGATAATAGCCAAACTTCTTTTACTACCCCTTATTTTAAATATAAGATATGATGTTTTTTTTTAGAGATTTAAGAAATTAAATAAGTTACTTAATCATATCATATATTGTATATCATTGAATTATATATCAGTTTATAAGTTAGACAAGATAGTTTAAAAAAAAATAATAAATATAAATATTTTAAAATAATTTAATTAACTTTTTTAATACCTCTAAAAAAAATTAACTCAGTTACATATTTATAATCTAAGAGTAAGAGAGTATTACCGTATTTAGTATTTGGAGCAAAGAAAATTAAAAAAAAAAAAAAGTAAAGACAGGTGTTTTTCATTTTATTAGGGAAAAATTTCTCTATCGTGCGCCGGATAGGCGCAATGCGCTCATTGCTTTTGCTTTTACTTTCTCGTCCTCAAGAAGTCACACACAATGCTTCCTACGCACTTTGCGTATCCAAGTCCAATTCTTTCTCTCTCTCCTCTCTCAGTGGTTAAACTGCGTTGACTGTGATAAAATCTCTGTACTTTTTTCAACTTCCGCCTCCATTTTTCTTCTTTCGAACGCATCCCCCTCCTCTGCCCTAATCTTCCCTTCCCTTTTGCCGGACAACCGTCGCCGGTAGCTCCCCCGATCAATCACAGCTGCTTCTGTTGTGGGTAATTTCTCTTTCCGCCTTAGTTTTTCCTTCTCTGCCCGTCCATTTCCGGCCTTGTTACGGAGATAGGGTTCAAACCCTAGGTATTCTCTTTGCTATTCTTTGCTGCCGTGAGATGAGCTCAGAGCTATCTTTTGGAGTCCTACAGCTCATTGGCTTATATATCCATATATTTGTCTCGTTGGGTGATAACTGATTAGGTGGCCGTTGTATTTTCTTGTGGTTGTTATTTGGTTTGGGGAGTTTTCTGGATATGAAGAGGTTGCGGTCTAGTGAGGATCTCCATTCGTACGGAGACAAGAATGGCTGCAAGGATTCGAATCTGAACCGATCCTCGTCTTCTTCACACCGAACCTTTTACTACAAACCTGATAATGTGCGGAAGGGATTGCTTTCCTCATCGTCTTCGGCGTCTCGGTATGACAGGGATCGAACGATGGATGAGGATCGGGAAGGCTCCCGCTTGGTTCGGAAGCGATCAGACCATGATTTTGATAGTTTTGATCGCAGAAAGGGGTTTGATCGTTACAGGGACACTGGAGATAATAGAGGATACGGAGCTGGAGGGGATAGGGGTTTGATGCAGAGGTCGGAGAGTTTTTGTGGATCTAGGAGGGATTTTCCGAAGGGCTTTCGGTCTGAGAGGGACCGGTCTCGGCGGGAAGGCAGTGTGTCTTCTTGGCGGAGATTTGGTGGTGGGTTAAAGGATTTTGATGATAGTGGCAGGGGTAGCAGGGTTGGACTTGAAGATAGAGTAGTGCGGTCTCCGAAGACTTTGAGGGATGTAAAATCACCGACGTGGTCAAAAGATTCAGAGAGTGAGCATTCCAAGATGAGTGAGCAGTCTAAGATGAGGTCTTCTTCGAGAGGGTCGAGAGATGCAAAGTCGAAGTCAAAGTCTCCATCTTCGTCCAAGGATTCCGAGAGTGAACAATCAAAGAGTGAGCAATCGAAGAATGTTGAGGTGAAGAAAACTGAGGAATTACAGGTTGAGAGCCGTAGTAGTAGTGAAATGGAAGAAGGAGAACTGGAGCCAGAACCCATTCTTGAAACAGAACCAGAAAAGGTTTCTGATGCTGCACCTAAGAATGAAGACCGGGCCTCTATTCCTTTGGACGCTGATGCGAAGGAAATCCAGACTGAAAGCCAGCTCAATGATACAGATACTACCATGCATGAAATAAGGGAAGAGTTAAATAAAGAAGAGGGAAAACCAGAAGAGGTTGCAAATTCAGCAGAACAGATAGTGGAGAAAGATGAGAAGCTGCCTGAAGTTCTGAATGATCCAACTGATAAAGCGCATGATATGAAAAATGAAATTGAAACTTCTGTTCATAATGATAACAAGGCAGAAGAGAGTTCAAAAGTGGGAACCACATGTAAGGGGGCAACAAAGGAAGGTGCGGAGCATGAGAAGCCATTGCTTCATGAAGCGGAACATAAGCAGGACAAGGGTGTAGATCTTGAAACCAGGGCAGAGCTACACAAGGAATTTTCAACAGAAAATGAAGTGCTTAAAACAGATGTGGATATGACGATGGAGACTGTGACCAACATCGTGAAGGATAAAGGCAAAAGTGTCTCTGTTACCGCCACGGATGTTGTTCATCCTTCTGAAGATGGTTTATGGAATGACAGTGGGCCCAGAGATCTCACAGCATGCTCTGGTGATGCCATGGAAGGTCCAAGCGCGAGGGGCTTTGAGTTGTTTTCCAGATCTCCTGTTAGAAAATTAGAGAAAACCGACCAATCAAGTCTCAGCAAACATAAAGATGGAAGTCTTTCAATGGAGGAGCTTGACCTTTCTCTTAGCTTGCCTAATGTTTTGTTACCTATTGGTGCTCGTGAGACTACACCAGCCCCTGGATCCCCCAGTCAAGCTCGAAGTGTCCAGTCTTTAAGTACATTTCATACCAACTCAGAAGGATTTACTGCATCAATGTCTTTCTCAGGTTCTCAATCTTTTTATCACAATCCAAGCTGTTCTCTCACACAAAATTCAATCGATTATGAACAATCTGTTCATAGTCGCCCATTATTTCAGGGAATAGATCAAGCTTCTCATGGAGGCTGGCAAGTTATGCCTCAGACTGATCCCAAACAGAAAGAAATTCCTTACTGTCAAGGAACTTTGATTAATGGCAGTGGCAGCTTTTCTCAGTCTCAACCAACATGGGGCATTTTGGATGGTCAAGCTGTGAAAGGTCAGCCTTCTAGGACTCTAGAAGGTAGCTCAAAAATGGCCAGTGGACTTGACAGGCAATTGAGTTTTCATAAGCAGCTGTCAGGACAGTCAAGGCGCCATGATGATGTTAGATCTCCTTCTCAGAGTGTTGGTTCTCATGACATTGGATCAAATTATAGTTTTGACAAGAAGAGAGAAATGAGAGACAGGAGTAATGGTAGTTTATACAGGACTGCAAGCCAGAAGGAACAAGAACAATTTCAGATGGGTGGAATTGAGTTTGTTGAGACAATCATTGCAAAAATAGTTTCTGAACCAGTGCCTGCTATGGCTAAAAAGTTTCATGAAATGAATGGACAGACTTTATCATGTTTGAAAGAGAACATTCGTGAGATTATGCTCACTGCAGATAAGCGTGGGCAAATACTTGCTTTTCAGAAAGTTCTGCAGAACAGGTCTGATATAACCCTGGAGGTTTTGCTGAAGGCCCACCAAGTTCAATTGGAAATTTTGGTTTCTTTGAAAATGGGTTTAACTAATTTTATTCAGTTAGACAACAGCATTTCGTCTACTGATTTAGCTGAGATTTTTCTGAACTTAAGGTGTCGGAATGTTTTATGCCGAAGTCAGTTGCCTGTGGATGAGTGTGATTGCAAAGTTTGTGCACAGAAAAATGGCTTTTGCAGGGAATGTATGTGTCTTGTGTGTTCTAAGTTTGACAATGCATCAAATACTTGTAGTTGGGTTGGATGCGATGTTTGCCTTCATTGGTGCCATACGGAATGTGGATTACGTGAATCATATATTAGAAATGGACACAGTGATACTGGGGTACAAGGGGTATCTGAGATGCAATTTCATTGTATTGCCTGTGATCATCCTTCAGAGATGTTTGGTTTTGTCAAGGAAGTGTTTCTAAATTTTGCAAAAGATTGGTCAGTTGAAGCTCTTTGCAAGGAGCTTGAATATGTGAAGAGAATATTTTCTGCCAGCAAAGACATGAGAGGGAGACAGCTGCATGGGTTGGCTGATCAAATGCTGCTACGGTTGGCAAATAAGTCTAACCTTCAAGAGGTTTATAGCCAAATCATGTCTTTCCTGAATGGTAAGTATTGGATGTCTCAACTATTAATATTTTTTATTGTCTCTTTTGATTCAATGTTTGCTCTGTATTTTTACAGCGGGTAATAAATCTGTTGCATTTTTTGTCTATAGAAAAAAATTGTCAAGTGAAATTCTTTTTGTTAAAGTATGAGTGAAAAGTATATCTTAAGTGATTTACAAGATACAAACTGGATGTATTAGTTTATCTGCACTGGTTTATCTACACTTTCGGAAAATCCATTTCAAAATGCTTGTTGCCTTCAGTTCATTTGGGCCATGATAAATGTTAAATTAATCATGAAAGGCCTCTCTCCTCCTCCTACAGGAATATCCACTATATATAGGACCTGTGGAGAATGCATTCCAAATATACCTTTTCTTTCATAATTTTACTGTCTCTTTTGATCTTTTCCGTTTTTATTCTTAAAAATAAGTTTCCATTGCTGAGAGGTGAGTCCTGAACTTCACTTTAGGGAACATCAAACAGAACAGCTTAGACTTGAACTAGTCTTCCCAGTGGCCTATCTTTAAAACAGCTTAAACATAGTTTTTATTGAATATAATTGAAAGAATCAGGACTCCTGGCTGATTTGCTTCAGTGAGTTTTAATATTTTGTATTTGTTTGGCATCATATGGAATTATTCTGCTGATACTATCTTCAAAGCCATTCACAGTCGAACTTGTCATATTTGATTTATGCTACACTAGCATCTCTAGTATTTGTAGAACTAAAGTTTCATGAAACTGATTAATTTTTATCATGGTTATTGCAGATGGAGATTCTTCCAAATTAGCCTTGACACGGAACTTTTCTGGGAAGGAGCAAATTAAAGAAAAGAATACAGTTGCTGAGCCCAGTCAGGAGGCTGCCTGGATGAAATCAATCTATTCCGAAAAGACGCCTCTGTTAGAACGGCCAGCAAACATCCTTTCGAGCTATGACTTGAATGATAAACGGGCTCCACCACAAGAGTTGCAGATGAATGTCCAAAAGGACTATTGTTTTGATGAATTGGAGAGCATAATAAAAATTAAACTGGCAGAGGCTAAAATGTTTCAAACACGTGCGGATGATGCCAGAAGAGAGGCTGAAGGCCTGAAACGCATTGCCCTCGCAAAGAATGAGAAGATTGAAGAAGAGTATGCCAGCCGACTCTCAAAGTTGCGACTGGCAGAATCTGAGGAAATGCGCAAACAAAAATTTGAAGAGCACCAGGCGTTGGAAAGAGCGCATCTGGAGTACTTTAACATGAAAATGAGGATGGAAGCAGACATTAAGGATCTGCTATTGAAAATGGAAGCAACCAAAAGGAGTCTTGCCATGTAACAAGCTGATCAAGAAGTTTTTTTTAAGTGTAGTTCTCAGGTAAATGAAATGTTTGATTCTGAAATTTTAGGTTTTAGTTCATCATCTTCTTGTGAGTTTCTGTAGTTCTTGATTTCTAGGTGTATCTATTTGTTGGAGTAGTTCATTTTAGTTTCATGCTGCTAACCAGAATGTGCACAGAGATCACAACAGCTATTAGTCTTATAAAACAGTTATGTTCCAGAAAGCTATTTAAAGACATGGTTATGAAATTTGAATATATGCTTAAAATTGAAGACTTCCCAGCAGGTATTTGCTGTACAAGCTATGTTGTACTGACTGACCCAAAAACCTTGAGAGCTTGGTTAATACTGATCGTATCTATTTTGGTGTTTTTATAAAGGGAACATAGCTTCGGCAAAACATGAGCCTGTGATGTGATCTAATCCTTGCTAGAAATGAAATTTATATACGTAAAAAGTGAACCATAGCTTCCAAGTATTTCACAAGTCAATCTATAAACTTATCGCATTGAGAATATCTTTGAAGCAATCAAATGTTGACCTTCATGATATTTTTTTATTAAATAGTTTTAGGGCATTCACTGGAATTTTAAACCAGCCTGTCAAATGACTATGAAAACTAACATTTTAGGTCTTAATTTTACTCACATGTTTCTTTTTGAAAAGTATTTTGCATACCTGTTTTCAAGAATTATTTTCTAAAATAAAATGGAAGAAACAAATTTTTTCCTCCTATCAGGCATATATATCCTCCTATTGAAAATAATTTACAATAAATGTGGACACCTCAGCAGGAATTCGAATTTTAATTCGTCAACCCATTGACGTAGGAGAAACATGTGTTTGATCATATTTATTTGAAAATGGTTTTAGAACTAAAACAAATTATTTTTACGCAAAACTATTGACAACAGGCTTTCCACCATCCGTCACAGTCCGCAAGCCATCACCTACAAACAATCACCACTGGCTCCGACTGATTGTTGACTGCCTCCACCGAACACTGCTTACTAACTAGCATCCTCTACTGATGGAGGTGCTGGCGGGGGAGTTAATGGTGGTGACCTGTGGTGGTGGTTGATGAAGGTTGATGGGGGATGCTGAGGTGGTCATTGATAATGGAAGCTAGTGATAATGGGTGGTAGCTGACAATGATGACTGGTGGGGACTGCCAATGATTGCTAGTGGTGGCCGGCGGTGGCATTGGGGACGGAGGTAGTGGTTCTTAGCTATTAGGTGGCATTGGGGACGGAGGTGGTGGTTCTTAGCTATTAGCCTCTGCATGTTTGGCAATGTGCTAGTCATAATGAAGCTAGGATTTGTGTTCTCTTCAAACATTTTCTATTTTTAATATATGAAAAAGACTCTAAAGGGCCTAATAATCTGGTGGCATATGGGAGTTCTCCTCTAAATGAGAGGTTGTGGGTAACCTTAGGCACCCTATAATTAAAATATGAGAGACAATAATGAAGCTCTCCGCGCCTACTTCATTTCTGCAGAGAAGGGCTAATGCCAACTTATTGGGATTTGGGGCCTCAGCTGCCTCTTCCCTGCTGTGCCCCCATTTTAGGGTCTTTCTAAATGTATTTTTTATAGTTTTTTAGATCATTAGATTCTACATAAAATGGGGAAATTTTGATATATTATAGGTAAAAAAATGGATTTATTTTTAATTTTTTTTTTATGATTTTTCAAAAAAAAAGGCACAATTTATCTGAAAAATCAGAAAAAATTGAAAACATATTTATTTTTTACCCATAATATATCAAAATCTCACTCATTTTATGTAAAATCTAATAATCCAAAGAGCTATTAAAAATATATTTGAGAAGGCTCCCAAAATGGGGGCGGAGAGGGTAACAGGGAAGGGGCCAAATCCAACTTATTGGTACTTTGTTTCAAATCTCAATTTTATATATTGGGGTCTTAGGTCTTGATTTAGACCTTTTGGTTTAACTTGCATTCTTCTTATATTTGCCATATTGAGATGTTGACTCATGATGGATAGCCATATTAATGGAATTATTGTTATTATTTTCCGGAAAGAAGAATGCACAAGGTTGCTGCTTACCAAATTTTGCCCATGCACAAGGCACTGAGAACCCAATTAAATGAATTAATCGCTCATGTTTATATTCATTTTCATAATTTTTTGTTTGTTGGATCCATCAAAATAACTACATATTCTTGGGGCACCAAATCTTAGCAATTAGAGTATTGTTCCAATCTGCTAATGTCAAGAATAATAGTCAAGCTCTGCAGAGAGACCTAAATGTCAACTACACAGTTAGGAAAGGAATCACAATGAGTTAAAAGTTACCTCGTGTAATTGCAATGAGTTAAAAGTTGTAGACAAATCTCATGCTTATTAAGTACAATGTCTTCAACCAGCTAGCTTACTTGAGCAAAAAGCTCAAGAACTCTCATCTCCGTCAAAGTCAGAATCCTCGACGGCCTCAACATCGTCGTCGTCATCGGCATCAGGCTCATTATCACTTTCAGTTTCACTCAACACATATGTTTGAGGCCTGCGAATAACCCTCTGAGGCCTAGCTCTTGGTGCTGGGGCAACTTCAACTACCTCATCCACACCAGGTGATGTTGAAGTAGAGCCAGACTGTTCTTCACTTTCCGTTTCATCTTTGTTTGAAACCCTGGCCAGCATTGAACCACTTTTCTTGTTAAATGGGGATGCTCTCATCTTCCTTACTTTCTTCTCCGGCGAAATCCCTGAACCATCAGCGGCATCATTAGCTGCTGGCTTCAACATTTCAGTAATAGATTTCTGCCGCAGTATCTGAGTTTGCTTTTTGGCTGCTACACCTCTCTTCTTGGTGGCGGCTGCAGGCGGCTTTTTGTTGGCGGCCGCATTCTGAGCTGCAGGTTTCCTGCCTCGCCTCTTTTTCTCTGGTTCTGGGGCAGTTTGCTGCTGTAACTCAAAATCATCATCTTCATCGTTGTCACCACCAACATTTTCATTCTCACTATCAGAACTGTCCAAAACTGTAATAGCTGAGGACTTCTTTTTTGCAGCAGCCCTTTTGCCATTTTCTTTCTTCCCAGCTGCAGGCCCTTGGGGTTCTTGGGGTTCTTCAGCTTCCATGACTGCTTAAAAGCATATAATAAGTTAGTATGTGCCAGGATAAGCAACAATTCTATACAGAAGAAGTTGAATAAGAGCATTTTACCTGTAGAATTATTACTACTAGATGGTCCAAGGTTATATGCAGCAAGGCGTTCTTGAAGGGATAGCACTTCCTCGTCATCCTCGTCATCCTCATCCTGATAACAAATATCAGGTTAGATTAAGCACAAGCCAATTATACACAGATGGGATATGTAAAAAAAAAAAAAACTTGACATACCTTCTTCTTAGTCTTAGTAGGTTTCTTGGCAGCTCCCCTACCTTTTGGTTTAGCAATCTCAGCAGGTTTCTCTGGTGATGCAAATGAAGAGAAACCCAGATGAACATTAAAATTTTAAATTTTCTACCAATGGCATTCTAATACACATTCAAGATAATACTAACAATCTAAACTTACCAATGTCCATTGAAGTAGACATGGATTCAACCTCTGGCTCAACGACCTTATTGTTCTTTCGTGGTCCTCGCTTAGCGGGAGCTTTTGTGCCAATAGCCCGACCAGGCCTTTTATTTGCTTGACTTGATCTCTTCTGCTCCTCCTCTGCCTCCTTTCTGTCCAAATCCTGAAAAATACCATCATATTATATTAACAAATGAAACTCAGCACAATCAAATATAAGAAAGATAATGGGATTAGATAACGTCTCCTACATCAAGTTTCTTCTCTAGCTCATCCAGATCCGTCAACCACATATCCGTCGGTGGTGTTGCTTTCAAAATCTCATACTCCCTAGTCTTTTCATCCTTGTCATTTAGTAGCTTCTGAACACTTTCAATGGTCAAAGTTCCTATTGACAATGACAACAGATAATCATAGTCACCAGCACTTGCTCCTTCAGTCTTAGAAGACTTCGAACCACTTTCCTGCTCTCCAGAGCTGTCATTCTCCTGCTCTTCTGAGTTTTCATCATTTGCCCCGGCAATTTGTGGTTCTGCTGATTTACCTTTCTTTGGCATAGGAGTGAAACCTTTCTGCTTCAGCTCCATCAACAAATCAGCCTTCTTTCTGTTACTTACAACAATCTCTCCGCTCACAACCCCTAAGATGAACCTGACTTTATTGTCCAACACCAACAAAAGTCGTTCAAGATTGCCTAATTTATATTTCTGCATGGACAACCAAATCGCTCATAAATTCTTCCCCAATTAACGCTAACAGATGAAAATATGAATAATGACCATCATAATCATTTACCTTTCTTCTCTCATAATACTCCAGCCTCAGCGGATAGAATTCCTCAAGAACTGCATAAACAAACACGTGAAAAATTACTACCAAGGAACCAATAAGTATAACATTCCAAATAGTTCCATACTCCTAGTGTCATACTTTGTTCTGGGGTGTCGTATTTCTTAATCTTCCCCTCTGCATCAAAAAGGTGCATGTTGCTTGTGCTAATAGTACTAGTCAGTTTTAACTTCTTCAGCAGGCCATCCTGCATGATAACCGTTACCTTGTCATGCTTCAACCTGATTTCTATATCTACAGAAGCGTCATCACCATTTTGCCTGAAATCCTGCAGGACAGGGAAAATTTGTTGTGAATTAAAAGAAAACAGACAAAGACGAACAAAATTACAATGAAAATGAATATGTAAGTATGCTTTTTCTGGGTTGAGGCATGACACTTGTAATAGAAAGTCATGTCAGTGCCTTATGCATGGGATGCTTGTATAAATCATCAACATACGGACAACTAAGCTTATCACATCATTATTCCACGAACGTCCAAAACTACTCAATAGATAGTGTAACTTACCTCGATGAGCGTATCCTTAGCATTAGGTGTCCCATCAGTGACAGATTCAAGAAACTGCTTATAATCTTGAGTCCACCTGCGGATGGGCAATTCTTTAATCCTGAAAGTAAAAGTTTGCTCATCTACTTCCTCTATCATACCATTGACGTTGTACCCGCCTTCCTTAGCACTTTTCTCAATGATTCCTTTAAACCCTTTGTACCATGGATCCATGGGTACAACTTCCTCACCTTTCAACAAGCGCCTAACATTGGCAATAACGTCTCTTGGGTTATAATTCGGAATAAAGGAACTCCACCCAGTGCCAATTCCTTCACTACCATTGACAAGAACCATTGGTATAACTGGCATGTACCTGTACAATCATTAATCGGGGAAATGATTTAGTTACCAGGTTACTTATTCCAAATTAATGACTTCATGTAAAAATTAGGAGAGCATAATACCAGTTCGGTTCAATTGACTTCCCATCTTCATTAAGATAGTCCAGAAGCTTATCATCATCCTCCGAGAAGAGACACCGAGTAATAGGACTAAGTTCAGTATAAATGTATCTTGCACTTGCGTGATCTTTGCCACCCTGTAAGAAGCATTTGACCATCAAAATAAAAAATATGAAGCCAAAGAAGCCTCAATAGTGCTAGCATATCAAGGACAGACTTGTTTGTCTTACCATGTTACGGGTACCAAATTGACCATTTGGTTTGAGAAGGTTGATGTTGTTACTGCCCACGAAATCCTGCGCCATTCCAATAATAGTGGTAGCAAGACTTTGCTCCCCATGATGGTAAGCTGAGTGCTCAGACACATAGCCAATGAACTGGCCAACTTTTATTTCTTTGAACAACTTTTTCTTGAACGAGCAAAACAGAATCTTCCTCTGACCAGGCTTGAGACCATCCACCATTGAAGGAATGGACCTTTGAAGATCCGCCCTTGAGAACAATATAAGCTCTTTGTTGACAAAGTCTCTGTAGTTTATATATTTTGCCATATGATCACGATGAGTGCCAGGCTGCAAGAACAAATGGAGGTTGAAATTACTGATGAACATCATATAATGGATAAAATTAATTGATTAGTCAAATTATATCAAACCTCAAAGTTACGGATCCAGGTCTTCCTATCTTCTGCTTTTTTCTTACTAAATGCCAACTCAATTGCAGTCCCATCCTGGTCATCTTCCCAGACAAAGTCTTTCCTGTGCATTTCAAGATCTCTGAAGTACTCTCTTCCTTCCTGGGGAGTACTTGTCCCCAAACCCTACAGGGGGAGAAGCAGATCAGTGCGCACTCAAGCAAATGCTAGACCAGATAGAGGAATTTCAGACAGTATAGGAGTTTCATGCTTTCAAATCGGATCAGACAATAAACCTTATAGTACTTTATCTTCCACCCAGTTGCATTATTCCCCAAGTTTTCTTTCCATGATTCAAACTCTGGCATGGAATAAAATGATAATTTTGCCCCATTCGAGTGAAAAGCCTGTTGAAATTTGACAAAATTAAATTAATTAATCAATCTAAAAAAAATGATCCTATTAACATATGTACTGCTAGTTTGACTAGAATACGAACCCTTATAATTGGAGTTGTGAATTCAACCATAAAAGATGGAACTTTCAGCAATGAAGGCCAGAAAGAATGAACGAAGTTGATCAGAAGCCCTTTGATATGGGAACCATCGTGATCCTGCGCCCATAAAATTAAGTTGTCAAAGTCCCAAAAAGAACCAAGACCATTTGCCAGCTTGTTCCCAGCCGAACTCTCTGGATTTTCTAGAGAGAGAACAAAAGACAAAAAATCCAATATAACTGACCTGATCAGCCATGATCATCAAATGACCATATCTCAATGACTTAACGTTGTTATACTCCTTATTCTGCTGCAGTCCAAGAATCTTTTTGATATTTTGAATTTCTTCATTCTCCATTATCTGTTTGCTGCTTGCTTCTCGTACATTGAGCAATTTGCCCCTTAATGGAAAAACCCCATAATGGTCACGACCCACGACAGAGAGCCCAGCCATCTTCATACAAGTTAAAATGGGTGAGAATTCTTGAAAGAACAACTTATTTAGTACTATTGTTTTTATGGGGAAAAACTTACCGCAAGAGCCTTGGCAGAGTCTCCTTCTGTCAATATCAAGGTGCATTTCTCGGAATTTCTTCCTCCAGCATCATTAGCATCCTCAAGCTTTAAAATCCCACGAACTCTCTGAGTCTTAGTTCCATCGGATTTCTTCAGATCTTTGCTTTGCTTGAAATCAGCCCATGATAAGAGGGTGTCCACTATTCCAGAATTTGATACTGCAGGTATTTATTTCAGCAAAACAAGAAGTTATATCTTCAAAATACTTGGTGCCATATACCCATATGCAATTTACACTAGTTGAAGATATTAAAAATAACACAGTTATGTCTTGACGAACCTTCCTTCAGCAATGATTCTGGAACATCACATTTGGAACCAAAACTATTTTGGCGAGTAGTAAGAGTTTCTTTAGTTTGAGAATCAAAAGCGGGGTTGTCAATCAGAGCATTGACAAAGACCCATAAATGATTCTTCACATTGTGCGCTTTGACGTTGGCATCCTTTTTCTTCTTGTTAACTTTGTTCATCACATAATTTGTGATTTGATTGGTAATGTAATCAACATGAGTTCCACCCTTGATTGTATTAATAGAGTTCACAAAACTGACCTGGAAAAACCAATTCGAATTCCAATTCAGATTCCAAATACAAGCGAAACAAGGCATTAATTAACAATTAACAACAACAACAACAACAATGAAATAACATGCTTCTTTACTTGATAAGTTCTCCAATTACCTGTTGAAATTGTCCATCACTTAAACTCACACAGATTTCCCACCTTTCACCTATTTTTGCGTGCATCCTAACAATATAAAAAACAGACAGATGAGTATGGTTGAAATTAAAAAGATCATAACAATTCTCGAACCGTGCTTCAGAAGTTGAACCTTGGAAGGGGTACTGGTCTGGATTTCTCAGCTGATTTCAGATAGAGATCAGCATAATCGCGGAAGGATTTCAATCGAATCAAGCGCCCGTTAAGTTCAACCTTCACAGTCTTTCCAAGACAGCCAGCCAAGTCCATAACCCTCTTCTTCATTAAAGCAACAACATCTTCTTCAAGATAGCTCATTTTGAACTTCTCTAAGTCAGGCTTGAAGGAAACCTTGGTCCAGTTCTCACCCTCTTTGCATTTTGTTATGGTCGGCTCAGATTTCTTCCCCATGTTGTTGGAAAATACCTTTCACAGATAAAGATGCGTTTAATAATGTATTTAGCTTAAAACGAACAAAACACTAAAAAAAGGTTGGTTGAAAACGGAATTATAAAGCTCTACAGAACATGAAATATTCATCTACGGTAAAGTTTGAGCAGATCAATAATGCAAGACGGAAAACATATTAACCGAGAAAAAAAGTTTGGATCACAAAACTATATCAAAGCTAAGAAACATATATTCCGTTTTAACTAATCTCCCACAACTGAAGAACCTATGCAGTTCAAGGAAAGACGACCTACCTAGCTCAAATTTGGGAGATAATAAATTGAAATAGACACACTGGAGATTTCGAGTTTTTCAATTAATTAAAATTAAAATTTAAAAATTAAACATGAAGACATATGTGCAAGAACATAAATAGTAAAATTTTTCAAAGTTTCAAATATTGAAAGAAATGATTTAATAAAATCCACAATACCTGTTTGTACTTCTTCTGGCGCTTCCCATCAGCTGTCTCGATCACGAACTCTGTGGAGAATATATTGGTAAGCTTCGCACCATACCCATTGCGACCACCAGTCGTCTTCTTCACGTTATCGTCATAGTTACTGCTGGTCAGCAAGTGTCCAAATATCAGTTCGGGCACATACACCTTCTCCTCCTGATGGATCTCCACTGGAACACCATCCCCATTATTGTACACGCTAATCAGGTTCTGCTCAACATCGATCAGAACCTTGAGGGCATCCATCGACGGGTCCCTCTGTTTGTTATCGGCTGCGTTCACCAAGATCTCATCAAAGATCTTGTATAGACCCGGGACGTAGGTCACAGGGCGATTGACCATCTCGTCGTTCTCGTAAACCCAGAGGGTCTGAGTGTGTTTCTCGATTGAACCAACGTAGGTATCAGGCCTGAGAAGGATGTGCTCGAGCTGACTCTTCTTCTGATACATCTCCTCGATCGTTTTCCCAGCGCCTGCCATGGCCGTTGGTCCAATGTTGACATTGTTGCTTGACTGCAAAGGGCGATTCGATTTCCCTTCCATTGGTGATTGATTCAGAATGAAGGTGTTTGAGATTTGAGCGAAGAGCGTCAATCAGACACAGAGGAAGTGTCTGAAAGATTTGGAGAGAGCAAGCGAGATTCTAAAACCCCGTAAAGGCGAAGAAAATGGGATATAAGCGTGGGTTTAAATTTAAACTGAAGTGACCAACGGTCATGTCCTCTGACAAGTTTGAATTTGAATTTGACATTTGAGCGGGACTCTGCATTTTGAATGCGTAGGGATGGGAACATGGGAGGCATCCAACGGTCGTTATCAGTGTAGAATTTTTCTTTTTAAAAAAACGAATTGGGCCTTTTATGGGCCAAGACTTTTTCTTGCCAGTTTTATGGACCAAGACTTTGGTTAGGATATAGGAAGTAGCGTTGCACATTCCAATACTCAACAAATGAAAAAAAAAAAAACATTTTAAAGCAAAAAATTGCATAACAATTTAGTATTTAATGATTATTGGGGAAAAGGACCTGATTTTTATAAAATGATTTATTATTTATAAATACCATGAGAGGAATTGATTAAAAAATGAATTTACAAAACTATTATTAAAATAGTAATTTATTCAACAAAAAAATGCAACGTGAGATTCACACCAATCAACTAATCACGTTGTAACACCCATTTTTTTAAATTAAAATATTTTAGTTAGAATATAGATTTAAAAAATTATTCCTGAAATAGTCATTTGTTGTTAAGTACTAATCCATGATTGTCACATAACTTCATTATGTGGCCATTGTTTTTTCCCCCCCAAACACTACTCCATTCTATTGATGGTCAAAAGCATGACTTTAGTATGTGAACATTTTTTGGCTTGTTTTTTTGGTAGTGGACCCACTTCATATGTACGGATTCTTCTTCTTTTTTTTTTTTTTTTTGCCAATTCAAGTTGATTCAATTCTACACGATACCTTAAAACTATATTAAACTTTAATGTGGTCACGTGATATACGGATATATCTGCTTTTTTTTTTTTAATAAATACTAAATTACATTTAACTCAAGCAGAGCTATAACGCATGGTGAGATTCAGTTTCAATGATAATTTTAACTAAATTAATTTTTTTTAATTTTTGTAAATTAGTTACCCAACTCCTAAATTTAAGACATGTGAAAGTATATATCAAGTGAATCTGAATTTGTGAAAGGTATAAGTAAGTTATGAAAAAGAAAAGAAAAAAGGGTGTGATGGTTGAAAATCCAAAGATAGCTTGTGACCCCTATGGGAATGAGGCAGACGTACTTTTTAATTTTTATAGCAATAATGTTAATATAATAAGCTTATGAATAAAATGCAAATGAACAGCTAGGTTGCCCTTACATTCTTGGATCTGTAGCTCTTGATGTATTGTTTAAACATTTATTTTTTGTTGCACTCATTATAAAACTTATTACTTAAACGAACTTGAATTTGTTTAAGAACTCAGGTGGTGGGTGTAATATATCATTTTATATGTAGTTAAAGATAGGTAGTATAAAAGAATTACACCAATGGCATAAGTCTTTAAATACCTTTAAACAATAAGTTTTATAATAATAGGGGATTTTTTAACCATTTTTCTTATAAAATAAGCTTTACTTGAAAGATATTAATAATAAATAATTTAATTTTAAAATGCTTGTAAGTTGGGGTCACTTACCATAGTTGCTCCTTATCCGAATTTTCCTCATATTTTATTACCTCACATTTTTTCAATATTGGGAAAACGGGTTGGCCTTTCACGGGTTTGAAGTACAAAAAAAACGTATAGATTTTTAAGGCCTATCCTATTTAGTTAAAGCCTGTAGGCCGGCCCACGGGCTTTGAGCCTGTTTAGCACTTTTTTGCTTCTTATATGCTTGAAAATAAAAATACTTAATTTAAAACATAAATATTATCAAAACTAAATTAAAACATTAAACATTATCCATATTTAATAAAACACAAATACTAAAATCTAAGTCTAAATCAAAACTAATGTCTACACACAACCACCAATCAACCACAAATTCACAACTACAAGTACACAAACCACAATCAAATAAATAAGCAAGTAAAGTCATAAACATAAATTAAACACTAAACAATATGAATAACATTGTCATCACTATCAACATCAAAGAAGAGAGAGAGGGAGTGACTCGTGAGGATGAAGGCGATCCTTTCCTGAGTGAGGGTTTGGTTAATTGGTTAGTTGTTATGACATATCTAGAGTCAGTGCAATTAGCCTTATTTAAAAAAATAAATTAAATTGGCCTAAAAGGGTTGGCCTTTTTAAGCTCACGGCCCAATAGGATTAACCCTTTTAAACCTGACTCCTTTTGCAGGCTCTAAAACATAAGTCCGGCTCTTAATGGGCTCAGATCTAAGCGGATTGACTCAATGAGCTTAGCTCGATTTCCCAATTCTACTTGTTTTCACGTTCTTCCTCTCTCACATGGCACCATTACCATATAACATCACATAACTCATGAAGCTAACTCATAACTAAGCAGCCCTAATGGGATCTCGGAACTTTCCAATATTCTTTGTTTCCCCCCAAAATTTATATCACTTTTTGTACTTCCAACACGTCAAGACTATATAATATTGACAAATAAAAGTTAGTCGAGTTGGTAAAAATGTGACTCATAATTATAAGGTTGTTGATTCAAATCTCACCAATATGAGAATCTTATTGGGGGATGAGAGT
Organism: Inga laurina; assembly: GCA_963855925.1. NCBI lineage: Eukaryota > Viridiplantae > Streptophyta > Magnoliopsida > Fabales > Fabaceae > Inga > Inga laurina. Next base: position 10,636,197 of record OY979707.1, read on the forward strand.
ACCTATCTACTTTGCTCCTTCTCCATAGCCAATTTATCCATGTTATATTCTTTCTTTCTTTCTTTCTTTACCTGTCCATGTTATATTCGTAAACAAGATACATTTGATATCTTAGTGTACACACGCAAAATAGAGTAGCTACAATAAATACAAGATTATTCTAGAATAATTGCAATGAAAAAAATAATAAATATGAGGATTTGGTCAAAACTTATAATAGGAAAGTTACCCCAATCAAATTGTCTTAATTAGTAATTATAATTAACATAAAACATATATAGCAAACTATATGGGGTATATTATAAGTTCTGAGCATAGCGTTGATATTTTTAAAAATTCACTGCATATGACCCACCTATTTATTTATTGTTTTTATTTTTGAAAAAAAAAATTGGTGATGTTATTTGACCAAATTCTATCCATGCATGCTTTCCAACCTTAGCAAATAATTTTTCTAAAAAAAAAAAAGAAAGAAAGAAACAACAGCAAAAAAGGGCAACATCATGATTGATTCAGATTTCAGAAAATGGCCCTAACCAGATAATGCAAGAAGTTTCAAAGAACAAGCTCAAGTCATCAAATTAAAGACTAAAGTCGGTCACAACCTTATGGATTAGGAATTAATTAAATTAATGCGCTGATATGTTTTCACCAGACTGGCATAGCTGAGCCTTCGCCAGTACGTATGTGCGTAGGATGTTAAATTATCCCGCAACATATATTACTCCCTCTTGTCTTAAATATAAAATAAAATTGATTTTTTTGGGAGACAATAAGGAAGTTAAATAAGTTACTTAATCATATCATATATTGTGTATCATTAGATTATATATCAATTTATATGATAGGCAAAATAGTTTGAAGAAAAAACGATAAATATAAATATTTTAAAATAATTTAATTAGCTTCTTTAATATCTTCAAAAAAATTAGTCATATCTTATATTTAGGACATGAGGGAGTATTTAATTTAAGCAAACAGCTAGTAATTAACTTGCAACTTAGGCAACACATTACTTGCTTCATGTGTAGACTAGGACTTCACTTAAAGTCTTGTTCTTTTAGTTTTTTTTTTTAGCTATAAAGTGATGTATAAATTTATAACTAATGCATTTTGATTTTTATCCGAAAAAAATGTGAAACCAGCCACATGGATTGTACCGTATGTGTTACTGTACTCTATCTAAAACTAAATTTTGGGATATATTATTAATCAAAAGATCTTGATCAATAAGACAATAACTGCTTTGAGTGTTCTCTTCAGTATTTCTCTGTCATTTTCAAAAGACTCTGTATTGTTTGATTTTCACTGGCACTTCTAATGACTTTCTTTTAACATGTTCGAACCACCTCAAATGATTTTCTAACTATTTTTTCTTCAATAAATGTCATTCCAACTCTTTCGTGTATATATTCATTACGAATTTTATCTTTTCTTTTATAACCACACATCTATCTCAATATCATCATCTTAGCTACCCACATCTTTTCTTGTAAACATTAGTTGTCTCATAACTCTGAAACTCAAAATGTACAAAAATAAACTTGCTGTCCCATCCCAAAAAATGAAGAAACTGAGGTTTTTTACCGTAAATCTCAAGCATATAAGCTAATGGACTTGGGGAGATTATAAGCAGCAGAATGAGATTAACAGTACGGGAAGCTTGTAGCAGAATGAATTTTACTGCATTTATGAACTCCTCAGTATAACCCATGTGAGAACAAGTAATTTACTGTGAGAAGCAATGTGATTGAATCCATGGAAAGTTATGTATCAGACTCAAAAGTAGGTCAATAATAGATATTTTCAGACAAATACCCCACATGATCAGAACCACATTCAATGCAGCTGCTGTAACATGGCATCAAACATATATATATATATAAGAAAAATGGAACAGAGCAGTAAAACATTTCAGGCTGAACTGGAATTTATGTTAGCTTTTGGAGCATTCTGGGCAAACACGTACACTGTTACTAAAGCAACTTGACCAATGATATGATAGATAGGATTAAATTTCAAGAGCCATATCATTCGAAGATTGAATTGAACATATAGACAGGACATGATTCTGAAACTTCAAGTGCATTAGTATTATATGAATGAAATATATGAAAGAAAAACACAAGCTTTTTTATGCAAATGTTGGGATAATGGAAACTGCAGAAACAATCAATTCTTTTTTTTCTTTTTTGGTATGATTATATTTTTACACTGGTATTCTGAACTTTTCCCATTCGACCAAGATAATCTTCCTTTCAAAATTGATTATCAGCTAAGAAGATTGGACACAAAAGAATGAGATTCATATGATTCTCACTATATGGCATTTGCTATATGGATAACACAACGACATTATGCCCTGTCAACAAGCCTTTCAATGTTTTTATTGAGTGTTCTCTTCGGTATTCTTCCGCTCCTTTTAAGAGGATACTATAGTGTCTATCTACCCTTTTTAACGGCGCCTCCAATAGCCTTTTTTATACATGTCCAAACTATTTCAAACGATGTTCGACCATTTTTCTCCGATAGGCGATACTCCTACTCTTTCTAAGGACACTTGACACAATAAAAGATGTAACATTCTGCTTTACATGAGTGAATCCACCACATGAACAGAAACTATGAAAAATAGTCTGAGTAAGATTTTTGTTATCCTTTTGCACTCTATTTTTGAAAAACAAACTTGAGTTGGCTGGGGTGTGAGTGTGTGTGAGTGATGATATAATGGGCAGCATGCCATGTGAGATCAAGCTCAAATCCTTCGGGAAAACACGTGTTTTGTCAGACTTGAGAGCATGAAACCAGTGTAAGCCATCAGGGAAAAGGGTGGTGTAATGGATATCTCTCTCTACTTGGACAGACAACAACTCATCAATTACTAAATCACATGCTCAAATCAAAGCTAACAACTAATTACAGCCAATGCTCAGTGATTTTATTCAGAGAATCTCAACAGTGAGATCTCAAATCACCATGAATGAGTTCATGAAAAACAAATTCAGATTGCGTTGTTGAAACAAATTAACAGTCATGGTTTCTAAGCTGGGGAAGAGATTTTTTTTTAAGACATGCTCAAGAAAACCAAACCCTGGTTTATCGGATCAAGAGTATTTTCTACTTTCTAACTTTTTGCACAACTAAACTATGATTAAAGAAAATGAGACACTCTACTTTTTGCCCAACTGAACTGATTTCATTCAAACAAGATCAGGTAATTTACATTAACCACAGATTTATGGCACTATGAATTAAAAAAGGCCCAAAATTTGACTCTCAAATCAGTTAATTAAGGGCCAAATTCAATTCGCCAAAAACAGTAAAAACAAAGGAGCAACTTCAATATTTTATTTTCATATACTCTCCAAGCTGATTGACCCTTTTCACCATCATATTGAAGAACTCTGTTTTTCTTTCCCATGTTCTTCAATAATTGTTAAATTCAGCCTCATAGTACAGAGAACCCCATTCGCAGGAGCCGCCATTACCGAGATCTTCTTCGTCGTCGTCTTCTTCTTCTATTTCTTATTTCACTCGCGTCCTTAGGAGCGATTTGATAGGACAAGATACATATACGGTTTATATACAATGAAAACTGTATCATGTCCTGTGCGAGATGCTTCCAGAATCTTCGCCGCCTCGTTGCAATTCCTCTTTCCGGCAATCAACAGATTGCGCGAATCGAGATCCACGGTTGTTGAAACATCGAAATTGACCGAGAAATGAAACTCTTCCAATTGTTCCGAAGCTGAATCGCGATCCGAACGGCGACTCTCTCTCTAATCGGAAATCGCATGGTCGTGCCAGCAAAGGAGCATGGTGATACAGCGGCCGAGGATGTAGAAGCGCGTCTTCTGCTGCTTGACCATCAGAAAACACCGCTTACGGAGGCTCCGACGGGATTTCCGTTCAGAAGGACGGCGGGAGAATTGGGGTTTTGAAGTGAAGTGAGAGACAGCCATGGCCACAACCGAACAAGAGAGAGAGAGAATGAGGAGAATGAGAGGATGAGGGAGGAATAGTAGGATCAGATGACCGCCACAAGTGTAAGGGGCAAGCGTGGGCATATATTTATAATGCGTCGGATTTCGGTGGGCCCCACTTGCTTATTTTTTTAAAGTCTATTCATGTAGTTATTGTTGTTAAGATTAAGGGAAAATTCCAAAAAACTACACTCAAAATATACAAAGGATAAATCAGTACAACGAAATTCAGAAATGACAAATTAGGCGGGTGTCAGAAAAAGGAGGAATCTGTCCTTTTGAAATTTCGGCCAAATTACCAAAATGCCCTTCAGCCCTCAGTCGCAATAACAACATCAGAGTTGTTAATGGCGAATCATGAGTTGTTAATGGCGAGGTGAGTGTTGTTATTGGCCCTGAAACTTGTTAAGTGTTGAAAGAAAAAATTGGAGTTGTTAATATCGAGTCCGGAGTTGTTAATGGCAATTTATATGTTGTTATTGGTCCTGAAATTTGTTAATTGTCAAAGAAGAATTGCAGTTGTTAATACCGAATCCGAAGGTGTTAATTCCGATGATCATGTTGTTATTCTGAAGTGTGCATAAAGGGCATTTTGGTAATTGGCCGAAATTTCAAAAGGACAGATTCCTCCTTTTTCTGACACTCGCCTGATTTGTCATTTTTGAATTTCGTTGTACTGATTTGTCCTTTGTATATTTTGAGTGTAGTTTTTTGGAATTTTCCCTAAGATTAAAGTAAAAATAGTTATTTTTTTCTTTTTGACCTGACCTCGTGTGGCATTGAACCCTGGTAATTTTATATTCTAGTATTTTTTTATTTGATTAATTACTTATTTTTTACATAAAAAATTAAAGTAAAAACAAAAATTTAGGAAAAAGATAAGAAAAAATATTTCATTAAAAATCTTATTGGTTTATATGTTGATAAATTTTTATTCATAGAACTCGTATTTTGTAAATCTTGTATACATAGAATACTAAGAAATATTTATATACCTTAAGAGTGTTGTATCATCTAAATTCGATCCAATAAAAAATATAACAACTTAAATCATTTTAATTTTAATTAATTGATGACTTATGATAAAATTCAAATTTTATTTTTTTACAAAAAATATAAATTGATCGTTTTGTTTTATTTTTTTAATTAAAATATTTATTTTTCTTGAAAACAAATTAAATGTGAATTTTTTCATATAAGTAATCAATCAATTAAGATTAAAATGATCTGAATTATTATATTTTCATTAAAATGAATTTAGATGATGTAGTGACTCTCTTAGAATACTAACATACTAACATTTTGATTGGAGTTATTCTCATCAATAAAATTTACACGAGGGATTCCAATTTTCTTAAAGATTTATAGACTTACAGTTAAATGCATGATAGACTGAAAAAGTTGACGAAGATAAATATTTTTATTTTATATTTATATGTGACTAAAAAAGAATTTCTTTATCAATAACACTATCAAACAATGTATCATTAAAAAAATCTTAAAAAATTGCTCACATTATTACAATGTTCTTGAATCCGGACCAGACCGGCCGGTCCGGCCTGGAAACCGGCCAACTGGCCGGTAAACCGGTCCGGTCCGGGTTCACATTTAAAAAAAAAATTAATTTTTCATTTAGAATTTCATACTATAAGTCTAAAATTTTTAATTTCTCATCGGTTTAGCTCTGGTTTGGCCCCGATTTGACTCATTGACCCTTAATCCAGTACCTCAATCGGTTCAATGCCCGGTCCGAGTTTTAATACCTTACATTATTATTATTTTTTTGTAAAGTATAGTTTAAAATCATGTTTATAATAATTTTCTTAAAACTTAAAAATTAAATTGCTTAAAATATCACACTGAATTTTGCCCCTAGTCACTTAATTTTTAATTAAATTTGATTATGATTATAAATTTTTCCATTATAATTCTTAATAATTTTTTGGCCACCCGATTAGAACTTTAATAAGTTTAGGGCATATAAATGTAATATTTGCTTTTAAATATGGTGGACGCATTTAATAATCCACGTGGTGTGGTCCCACTTGCTTACGTAAAGGCCAATCCATGCATTTTGCAGCTCCATGCCTCATATTTGACGCTATAGCCTTTTAGGCTTATAGGTAGCTTCTTCCCAATTTCCCATTCTGACATGCAAACCGTGTGAGTTGGTTCTTCTGAAGTTTTTGTGAATCAAATATCAATGATCATTAATTAATTATTAAGAAAATGATAATTAATTTATATATTTTCTCCCTTACCATATATAAAATAGATAACAATTTAACATAAATAAAAGTTCATATTTTATCCTCTAATATTATCCAAGCTTTTTTAGATTTGTCCTTTAATTTTATTTAGTATGTTTTCAGTCTTTTAACCTTAACATCTTTAATCTCAAAAGTTTTCTAATCCAATTATTATTTTTAAAAATTAAACTTAACCTATTGAGGATGTTTTTGTCAATATCTAAAATTTCAATTTCAGGATTTTTTTTATTAATGATATTAGGGTTAAATGAATAAAAAGATACTTTACCAAATTAAAGAATCAAAGTGAAATACTGTGTGAAGTTAAAAGATTCATTTCTACCTTTAAAAAACTTTAAGATTATTCTTAGCTTTTAATATCTAAATCTAGATGAAATATATTTAAATTTTTTTAATAATGAAAAAATCATATGAAAATAAAAAAATTATTGATCATGGTTTGTGAGGCAATAAAGTTTCATATAAATTTAATAAAATCAAAATATAATTGAAAAATAGAATGATTAATCACCTATAATTTGTTCAAATATGTTCTTTGTTTAGCTTACGTAAAAATATTTTTTGTTAAAAAATATTTGATCCACATGTTTTATGCAGCATGTCTTAGTGCATAAATTATATGTTTTATAACGTTAATTCCTTAACTTAATTTACTTTCAGTTGAAATAAAGGTATATTATCATAATTTATATTTAATTTTAGTTGGAAAATAATTTTTTTTATACATGATGGGTTAGAAAATAATTTTTCTCATGAGTCTTGTTCACCAAATGTGGAATAAATTTTGTTCTTGTAAACAGAACTATATTAAAGTCAAATCATGGGGAAGCAAAGTCAAATCAAATAAGTTTGTTGAAAAATTTCATATATGCATGCACAAAGGAGCTTACCTTTTTAATAGTGTCACATCAAAATTCAATGTATCAATAAAAATTCAAACAAATTCAAATAGACCTTTACTACCGTGGATTATAAATATAAGATTTTTTTTATTTAATTTAGAGATATTAAAAAAACTAAATAAATTATTTAATCAAATCAAAAAATATTACTCCAGTTTCTTTCTTTTTTTCTCTATGCAGGGTATCCATAGGAATGAGCCCGATAACTAATCCCTCAGATACTGTTGGATCCAAAATGGGGGCGACCCTTCCAAACGGATTTTCTTCATACATAACGTTCCAAAGATTGAATCCGGGATTAGAGCGCTTGAAGAAACACAAGCCCCTTATCACTTGCACAAACATGCGTTGGTAATATTGCTCCAGTTTTTTATTATATCTTTTTAGTGGTTGGAGTAGCCCAAATACTATATATATTGGAGATATTAATAATAAATTCTATGTGCCCCTTTAGTCATCTGGGAATGTAATTAAAATAAAGGGAGGTTGCATCTCCCATCATTACTGTGATGAAACGCTGCTGATTTTTATATTATAACCTTTTTTTTTTCTATGGGGTCCAACTAAGACTGGATCGTTCCATATCAGTATATCACCATGGGAAAAAAATATCAGTATATCACGTCATGTCTGCTTGATAATTCAGATTTTCTAACATCCGTGCAAAAAGGTGGATACAATTTACTAATAGGGTTAACGCTAACGGAAAAAGTTAGTATTTTATAATGTAACCAATTAAAGTTTGAATTCTATATTTATATGTTCGTTTATCTCAAAATTATGATTTCAGAAGTACTTTTTCTTAAATTGAGATAAAACTCCTCTCATATATTTATCTTATAAAATGTAAAAACTATTTTTCAAAAGTTAATCCAAACACACACTCAACAAAAAAAACATAAAACAATACAATTTGACACAAGAAAGGAGCAGACAAAAAAACAAGTAGAGTACAGTGGATAGGGTCTTCTTGATTCACTTAAAGCAAATTACTAGATATATAGAGTCTGACGGAGAGAGATAGACGAGGGAATATCAAATGATATTTTACCGTTAAATAGTTGAGATGGAGTAGAAATTTTGTTCAGGGTTAATTTAGTAATTAAAAAATTAATTGTTAAGTTTTTGTCCTTAAAAATAATTATAGGTTTTTAGTTCTTTTACAATAAATATTTTCTTTCCCGCCTCCTCCTAATTCTCCCCTTGCCATGTACTCAAAGCACGACGCCGGCACAAGCAAAATCTCCCAAATTGTAAAATAATTTCACTTTATTTTGTTATTAGGTCCTTTTTATCAATTATATATATTACTCCATATATCCGTATATAATTTTTTAATTTATTAAAAAAAAATACTCTAGTAGCCGATGGTGTGACTCTCACTCAATATACACCTAGATTATTTTTGTCTCATGAATTTAAATAAAATCAAAATCAACCAAATTACAAATTATATATAGATGCAATGAGAAGATTTTATGTATAATAAATTTTTATTTTTTATGTTGATAATAACAAAATTTTACTCCATCATTTTATTTTTTTTAAAAATCTCTTTTTATTTTATATTTTGTGGCAACTTACAGTTTGTTTCGTAAGCATTTACATCTGTCTTAATTGGCGCAGAAAGATTAATAGTGCATATAATTAGAAAAATGTAAGTATTTAATAAAAAATACAAAGGTATAATTAAAGTAACTAAAACTACAAAAAAAAAATAATACTCCTCAGGTTCTTAATATAAGACATATTTAGAGAGTTGATCTTGATCCTAAATATAAGACAAAATTTGCATATTTATCAATTTTTTTACTAATTTATTTTTATTAATGCTCCTTCAATAATAGAAAAGAAAATGAGGGGATTAAAGAATATGATTATGATGTTTTATAAAATGTATATCATATTAACTAATTTAACTAATTTTTTTAATATACTCAAATTAAATAAATATATTTTATAGAGAGAAAATTAGTTTTATATGCGACAGAGGTTGAAGTGAAATTTGCTTTGGCCATGACATATAAAAAGAAAATGAAGGAAAATATGGTCAACAAAGAAAGTAGGATGGTCAAAGAGACAGTGGAAAGATGACAAGGACCCTACATGGAGAGGAGCCGTGTATGTTATCTATTCTTATTGCGGTAGCTTTATTCCTTTGTCCACATTCATTTTTTAATTTTTTTAAGCCCATGTGTGTATCTATGCATGCCAAGTGATTTAATGTCTACTAATTTGATGATTGTTGAATTAGGTGAGAATCAAATTCTAACACACAGATAAGATTTGTGATTTGATAATATATAGAGATTAAGGGGAAATTTGCCTTAAAAATTTTCACCGGTTCAAAATTACCTCTTGAAAGGTTTTTTTTTGTTCAATATTGTCCACCAATTAAAAAAACTAATGTTGATTTATAACATTTTTAACGGTAAAGAGTAATATTGTTATATTTTAATAATTCTAGGGTAATATTGATGAGCCTAAAAAATTTTTAAGGCAACATTCCTCCTGAGCGAAAATTTTTGGAATAAATTTGCAGCTTAATATATATATTCATATAAGATTATAATAATATGAATTAATTCTAAATAAAATTTATGATTACAATTACTTTATGGTTTATGTAATCACGGAAGTTTTTGTGTAAGAGCTGAGCGCATTGAAAGTGTTTTATCAGTATTACTCTAAAGTGTAAAAATATGAGCAAAATTAAATCACCCTAATCATTAAAAGACTAACGTTTATCAGTTAAAAATCAATAACAATTTTAATGGTCAGGGGCCATATTACTCATTCTTTAACACTGAGGCAATATTGATTAGAAAAAACTTTTTAATTATACCTTCATTTAAGAATGAGTATTTTTCAATTTTTTTAATATATTTTTAAATCATTTTTTATTGGTACAATAAATAAGGATAAAATTATCACAATCTCATTTACTTCACTGAAACTAGACTTATAAATAGAATCAAATTTTTTGATTAAAAAAAATTGATATAAAGGATCAAAGTGATACTTGCTGTGGTTAGATCATGCCACGTGGCATGGTTGTCTTTACTATTTGATCGCATGTTTTTTTTTTTTTTTTAATTTTTATTTTTAACAAAACAAAACACATCAATAGTATATTAAATAAATAATTTATATTCGTAGGGCACAGGTTCGTTACACGGCAGCCCCTTGCTTTCGTGGCCGACGTGTAAATTGAAAAAATGTGAGCTTTTGTGATAAGATTGAGTTATCCACTTATCTTCTGTCGACTTCCTCCCTATTTCCTCTTATTCTTCATATGCTTTCATATGTCATTTGTGTGTGTGTGTGGGGACCCGTACTCAACTAGGACATGCTAATTATATTCATAATCAATGTGTATATTTGGTATCATGTTGAAATTGTTTATAAGTTATTTTTTACGTAAATCAAGATAAAATTCTTTTCACATGTTTATCTCGTATACCATAAATTACGATTGAAAAACTATTTTTAAGTATTTAAATCGCTATTCCAAACAAACACAATATCAATATAATAGTCAGTAGAACGTAAAGTTCATATATTATTAGGTTACCCCCTGTATTATATATATATATATATACTATTTCCAGTCTTAAATATAAAACCTGGTTGATTTTTTTTTTTGAAAAATTAAGAAAGTTAAATAAATTACTTAATTATAATATATGCTGTATGTCATGGGATTATACCTTAGTTTATAAGTTACGCAAATTAATTTGATGGAAAAAACAATAAATATAGACACTCTAAAGTAATTTATTTAGTTTTTTTAATTTTTTTAAAAAGGTCAACTGAGTCTTATATTTATATTTGAAAGTGGTATACATTAAAAAGTTAATATTTAATTTAAAAATCATATAAAAATACATGGAAATTGATGTGAGGGCACTACATATCGTATCGAGAAGTTAGAAGACAAACCGACCAAACAAACAAAGTCCTAATGAAACGGAGCAACCCACCATGTGGACAAGGAGGAGAGGCCTGACGGGTTGAGTAGTTATCAGTTATGAGTAGTCACATTTTGTCCCCAAATCACACAAAAAAAGGGTAAATAATAAGGGGTCCCATTTTCCTGCTTCTCCTCAATTTGTTTTTCCAAATAAAACTTTGTGGTTTGGCAAATTTTTGAGTTGAGTGAAAGAGATAGGATTTCATTTTTCAGAGGAAAAAAAACAGAGAGATTGGATTTTTCTTAAACACTTAAATAAAGTTGGTTGGATGCCCACGGGTCGGTCAACAATCAGTACAGTGCAGCATGTGATGGTTTAAAATAGTGTCTCAAATAAGATTGTCTCTAATAAAAAGATACTTATGCTTAGCCAAAAAAAAATTAAAACTGTGAAGGAAAAATTGTTACCGGGCTTTCAAAAGAAGTTGGGTTTATAAACACGCATTAGCCTCAATAGAAAGAGCTTTGAATACTTAAGCATGAGGTCTCGAGTTTGAGTTTGTATTGATACAAAAAACACCTTTAAAATAGTTGCCCTCAATTGAGTTGATAATATTAATAATCGAATGTGACCCACTCTCTCTCTCTCTCTCTGACACACACACAAAGGTCCCAAATATAAGACACAATTAATTTTTTTTTTTTGTCAAAGACACACGCACAACCTCTGATTTCAAATATAAAACACAATTAACTTTTTTTTAGGTCACACACACATTCAATCTCTGGTTCCAAATATAAAACACAATTAACTATTTTTTTGTCACACACACACACACACACACACAACCTCTGGTCCCAAATATAAGACACAATTAACTTTTTTTTGGTTGAGAAATTAAAGAAGCTAAATAAATTACTTAATCATATGATATGTTATGTATGATTAAATTACATATCAGTTTATAAGCTAAACAAATTAATTTAAAGAAAAAATGATAAATATAAATATTTTAAAGTAATTTAATTAGTTTCTTTAACCTTCTAAAAATAAGTTAATTGTGTGTTATACTTAGGATAGGAGGTGGGATAAGAAGTTGGATCACATGTCCCCTACTTGTGCAGATTTATTTGCCTTGTTGATAGGGTCTTGGTTTATACAGATTCATTGGAACTTGGAAGTTATTCAACTGAGAATGACTGATGGAAGATAAAAAGCTTTCAATAAGATCACAGATAAGAAAGGTGAAGTAACATACCAATATGCTTGGTTTCAGTGAAGTAACAACATGCATCAAAAATTTATCATACCTAACAACATGCTGGTGAAGTAACACCTATCTACCAATATGCTTGGTTTCAGTGAAGAGATTTTGACAGCTTAAGTACCTCGTCTTGAGTTCGAGTATGTGTGCCTAAAGTTTTTGGGAGAGTTATCTTTAACAGTTAGGGTAAAAATTTGTCTTGAAAATTTTTGTTCAGGAGTGATATTGTCTTGAAAGTTTTGTGAGGTCCAATGTAGTCCCAAAAATGTTAAAATAAAGTAATATTGAAAAATTAACGGTTAACGACAACTTTTAACTATCAACATTAATTTTTTAATGGAATAAGGGTAACATTGATATATTTTGAAACTTTCAGGATGACATTGCACTTGAAAAAACTTCTGAGGATAACATTGCTCTCCAACAAAAACTTTCAAGATAAATTTATAGCTTAACCCTATCATGAATTACTCTGACAATCCTCGAATATATCCCAATTAGATTATTATATATTATATAGTAAAAGGAAGGAAGTGACACCGAGCTAGTCCCAAAATTCTTTACTTGTTAATAGGGGTGTGCAACATTTTCCCGTCCCGATCCTAAGCAAATCAGGACGGGAAAAATTCGGGATTGGGAATGAGATTTCCCGATCTTAACTTTTTCCCGATCCCGAAAATATATCTATAAATGTAAATTTTTTAAAAAATATTTAAGAAAGCAAGACTAAATGTAAAATAAAACGTGAAAATCCCTAACACCCTTAAAGTAATATCTATTCTTTTAGTTTATTTAGTTAATTTGATTTATTATTTATTAAATAATTCAAATTTTTTTGTTAATGTCTTTATACTTTTTGCAGCTGAATTGACAACTTTGAGCATGTATTAGACTGATTATATATTTGTATTGGACTAATTTAGTATAATATGATATTAAATAAATTATATATTTATACTAGACTAAAAAAAATACAACAAAAAATTTAATATAGAGAATTTTTTTTAAAAAAAAAGGAAATCTGGATCAGAAATGAAAATCATTCTTGAGATCGGGAATAAGATTGTCTGATTCCCAACACCCCTACTTGTTAATGTGAAAACCTATAGGCCCTATTTGGTACGAGATATTTGAGGGTAGGGATTGGGATTGGATCAGGGATTGAGCCAGAATACATCGTTTGGTTTGAGGGACTACAGATGCCTAGGGATTGGGAGTACCACGAAAGTGGGATTGCTGCAAAGCCACCTCCCCCCTGGTATTGCGTTTTCAATCCCGGGATTGCAAAATTTAAAGACAAAAATATCCTTATTTATAATATTCTCTTGACAAAAATACCCTCTATTAATTTTGCCCTAAATTATAACTCTTAACTTTATTTAATTTTTCATCGTCTCTCCCACGGTTGTTCTTCTCTGGCCATCAGAATCACCACTGGTAGAGAATAGCCGCCGCAGCCACCGCCGTCGGACCCAATTGCAGAATATGAATTTCCGGTGATATTCCAGGTATGTGTGCTTGCTCATGATTTTCTTTGGATAAAATTACAATACATGGTGTTTACTAGAGACACGGTGGATTCAGGGCCAATCCCCATAGTTGATTAGGAGGGACAGTGATTCGAAATCCATAGCCATTGTTCTAAATCCATAGCACCATTACAAAACATGGTGTTTCGCCATTTGCCTTCCGCCATAGGGTTGGGCGTAAGAGATGAGTAACTTATCCTCAACAGCAATATAGGCTCCTCTGTTCACTCCTTCCTTGGGATTTTTGATAGGGGTATTTGGGTCTTTTTATAATTAGTAGTTATTTATTAAATAAGATTAATAAAATCAATCCCTTCAATTATTACCTCATACCAAATATATTTTTAAAACACCAATCCCAGTCCCTATCCCAATCTCAATCCCATCCATCAAAATTCAATACCTCATACCAAACAGGCCATAAAGTCATCGGATGTGCTGAGGTTATCCCGTGAAATGACATCGTTTTGTTTCACAGGACGAGCTCCTCGACTCATAAATGTGTTGAATACCTAATGCGGACCCATTGAATTGGAACATATAAGGGACAAAAAAATGGCAATACATCCAACAAGAACCGAACCTGTGCATGTAGGGTGTAGGATGTCACTCAGACTGTCTCCTATTCACGTGTATGAACAGAACTCCCCACTCACTGTGACAGGACGTGTCCCCCTAATCACTTTAACCTTTATGAACATCTTTTCCACATGGTGATTGAGGTGCCAAGCCAATGATGATTTTTAATGTATGCTTTTTATTTGATTTTTTTTAATTAATAGTATGAAATATGAGATCGCTTGAATTTTAGAGACAAACATGGGATATTATTTACTAAGATACAACTCACTTTTTACTAGAGAATCATATATTTATTATGTGTAACTAACCATATGGTTTATTTGGAATGACCATTAGAGCATTTAAAAGCATAAAGTAAAACAATGTGAGGAGTTTTGTTTCGGCTTAAATGAACATGTTCATGTAACTTTAAATAAACACCGTAAATGTTCCTAGATGAAATTGGATTGCAATTTCCCAAGAAAGCAAAAGTTATTCAGGAACTGAGTTTTATATATTTTCCTCAAACCTGCTCATCATCTATAATCTTATAACTCAATAATGCTCTGTCATCACAAATTATAAATATTTTATACAATTATAATGAATATAATGTACTTGCATGAAATTTGAAATGAGCTAATAATGTTTATGACTCAACTACTTACAACTTTATGGATATACTTGTTTGGATCACCTTATTTTAAATGGCTTTGCATTGTACACGGTAAATAAAGGGGGAGAAATTTTGTCTAATAAATCGCAAAAGCACTTATTTTACCTCTACTAAAGAACCAGAACAACTAGTAGCTAAGTGGGAAACCAAGGGAAAAACTACAAAGGCAAGGAGTTCAATTCATAATTAGGCAAAATGGTAACATTACTTCTTTTGGTGGTAATATTTGTCTAGCAGCATCTCTGAATACTCTCCAAAAGTAAGGGCAGCGTTTGATGGTATAAGCTGCAAAATAGGAAGAATAAGCATGATTTGGCCTCTAGAAATCCAGCATATTAAATTTATACACAGAAGACAGAAGGTTGAGGCTTGGTGATCTGGATTTGAAAGATATACTGTACAATATTTTCTTTATAGAAGTATTATGCATAAAGTGAACACTACCAGGTTCAGAATTTGATCAACTTATTAAAGAAAAGCCAAATTGGTCATATGGGTTTTGTGAGAGAATATAATAAACTATTCATGGCTCTACATTTAACTGTTTAGCCGTTTGAGTCGTGCTTTAACATGGTATTACAACCTTTATGACCAAGTTGTATAGTGTTCCATCAGTGTTAATTCTCTTACTTCAAATTAAGTTTTAGCATACCATAGAATAGACTAATCCGTTGTCCTTGCTTCAAGTCCAATGGATTTTTGCCTAATAGAGCATGTTAGAGGTCATAATAAACTATTTATGGGACTTGATGGCATAAGCTCTCTTAGCTGAAGTGGCCTATGGCTGAAAACACTCCCTGTCTGTCCTTCCCCTAACTTGTGAAATTAGGGAGATCCTAAATATATTTGGTGGCACTGAAAATATTATAAGTAGACAGTAGCATTCCCTGAATGAAGCATTTCATTGTCTTAACTGAGCTCTAGACATGAAAGTCTAGCTTTTAAGGTTTAATCAATGATATGGTAATTCCCAAGGTGAGGGTCATGGCTTCAAAATTCATACCTCGTTATGAATATGAACATCCTCAGGAAAATTGAGTTTTTCATCCCTGAAAAGCCAAAATGTTGAGTAAGCCAGGATTCATAGTTAACCTCAAGTTTGCCAAACATTCAAGCAGCACAGAATTCAGCATGTAAACTAAGGTCTAAAAAGATAACTTTAGTATCTGATTATGCATACCAGTCAGGTTGCATGAAGAGAGCAAATGTTGAACGTTCAATACCAGAAGCCTCCTCTCCCTTGGGGGCCTAAAAGTATCAGAAAATTCATATTTAATAAGATTAGATGCCTGTAGAAACTGAAGTTAGATCTGATACGCTACAACTCAAGAGACACATGAAGATACTAGATACCAAGGACATGCTGAACATCAAGGAAAATGTTCATTTATTATCCACCTTATATATCACAAAATTACTTTACATTATCTTACGATTAAACCATAGCATGCCAAGTATCCATGTTTATCTTCTAAGTTGGCTTAGCAGAACATCTCATATTCAAACCATCACCATCCCAGAAAGATGATGGGGGAAAAAAGAAAGATGAGCTTTCAACTGAAAGACCCCAGAAAGCATTTGTACATTAAGCAAATGATAACAAAAATTGACAAATGTGAGTGATAACCGGTCCACAAGAACACTAAATGTACAAAATGAAAAACTTCGGGGGGGGGGGGGGGGGATGCTGATTTGTAATCAACAGTTAGCATGGGGAAAATGAAATCAAATCCGTACAATATAAAGAAAGGTAAAAGGAACATATAAAACATAGTTTGATATAGTGAGATTACCAGAACACATGGTATGCTTCAAAATAACAACGAAGTGATTCTGAGGCTTAGAGTTACCTGAACACAGTGAGGTGTTGCACAAAGATATCCTCCAGATAATATTTCAGTGGTTTCACCAATTTGGTAAGCTATATCATCTTCTCCAAACACAACCTAATGGGTAAAACATGAAATGAGTACATACAATGTATTGAAGCATAATAATTCTAAGCTTCATGAGCCAAGTTCTTGAAAAATAACTAAGGAAGCTTCATTGTTTTCAGTTGAATATACATCTGCACTTAAAACCAAAACAAAAACTAGCAACATTTTTTTGTTAAAAAGAAAAAAGGTTAAAGATTACTGGACAGATGCTTTCACACTTTAAATGAAACCGTCATTTCTACTCAGAGTAGTGTGTCTGTTATACATGCTTTCATCTTGTTCATCCTAAATACAAATACAAAGGGAAGAGACTGCGAAGTGCAAGTTTTTTGACTAAGTTGCAGTCCTTTGTCATTTTACCCTTCTTAAATAAAAGATATGGTCTTATCAAAAAAATTATGGATTGATGTAACTTGACATTATAGATGTGTGAATTTTACCCCTTTATTTCAACATATTTTCTGATATAGAAATAAATAGCACAGTTTCGACTTTTGGAGAATCAACATTATCTGTGGATCCATTAAAGAATATTTGAACACTTATGCTCAAAAAGAAATGGACCAAGAAGTAATTGAAGGTTTTGATGACGATAATTTCTTATGAATTGTATCTTGTGTCACTTCAAATACAGGAAAGGAATGACATACTTTCACAACTTGGTCACTTCGTGTTTGAATATATAAGCCAGCAGCACCATCTGGGCAAGGCACTTCCACGCCATTTCTCTTAAACATACCACAGGTCAGACCTGCAAATTAAAATTTAAATAGAAAATGGAAAAAAGATGACACATGAAGAACAAGTTTTTCAACAAAACCACAGTAGAATAAAACCTCCCTGACAAAAAACATAAGATGGTCACCTGTTAGTGAACCATGGTCTGTGTGCCAACCACACCAATCAGACATGGAGCTCCCATCCTGACCACTGTTAAAGCAAGAGTCATTCATAACTTTTAAATATTGTTACGCATATATAAACTTATCAACTATATAGTGTAGCTAAATACGAGATTAATTAAATTCAACTTTAGAAATAGTGTATTCTCTAAAGTACACTTTGTACTTTATCATGAAAGTTTTGCTCAAACCTGAAATACTCGGGTCCACAAACAGAACTAGAACAAATATTTAGGAGATAACGTCCTTATGAAGAAATGTTGCGCTTTTATCCATTGACTGAAAATGTGATTTTTCTTCCAATATTATCAAATCAGGGCTTCAAAAGGAGTTGAAAAATTTGGCCAAAAAAAAGTAGAGTAAAAAAAAGATAAGCTGTTGAGCTAAAAGTAAAAGACAAAACAAATGAATGTCAAGAGTATGAACAAAAGGTTTGAGTTCTTAATGATTCACTATGTTGTTCTCTAGACCAAGAAATTTGGGGTAATAAAATTTAGCAAGTGAAATGATTTTACATCGCACCTTTCAAAAGTTGAATGAATGAATGAATGAACAAAGGACTCTAAATTTCATATTATCTCTCAAGTCACAATTTTGTTCATGTCTTCAGTATATTAGTGACAAAAAAGATCAAACTTCAACGTTAGGTTACTGCTTTCAGCAGATATTAACATGGAACATTTGAATGAGCGAAAGAAGAATATCAAAATTACCCTTGTTTTGCAGGAAAATAATAAAGTAAACGCCCTTTATGACAACGGGAGCGGCGAAGTATCGGCTCCAGACCTTCATCCTGGTGCTTTTTCATCCCTTTAGATACTGACAAGCAAATTGAAGGTAACAGAAAATCATGGCCCCGGCAAAAATGAGGATAAATATATAAAATGGTCAAAAGGCCTATTTCAGGAACAAAAGAAAGCAGTTACAATTTCCATATCAGCAGCATCCGCTAAGATTAAGCACACAAACGCTCACAAATGATCCACACAAGCCACGTCCTTAACCTGATAAGGGCATTTGGCTAACATCTTTTACTTGGCCGATCTTTGAACTCAAGATCAAAAATCCTAAAAATGGGCCAAAAATCCATTTTTAGGAAATCCTAAAAATCCACATAGAACATATAAACTATTTCACATATTATTCGAGATGCTGTGTGAGGATAGATCTTTATTTGATTTCAGCGTGCACAGAAATAGAAGGCTTGGGGCTCAAGAGGCCATTGGTAGAGTATTTTTCTGAAGAAGAACATATACAACTAATTGTATTACCGTATTGATCACAGTGGTATGCCAACATCAGCCCAACATCAAACATCAGCTTCCCCAGTGCTTTAAAAGCTACACATTCGGAACAAGTGAACATTGATTGAGTAATCATGTAAAAATATGGCAAAACAAAAAGATCACAAAAAGTATCTCAGATTATAGTAATTTTCAAGACAAACATGAGAATAGCATGCTCCTAACCAAATTTAAATGTAAGATCCAGTAATCCAGGAAAACAAGGAAAAGAAGGGGTTGCTCCATAATAAACTGCAGTGGAAAATATATAGTAGCATGAAGAAAAGTGTCAGGCTATCTGCTAGAAAGAACCACAAAAATGGATAAAGATGTACGTAAGCAAACAGCAATAGTGCTGCACGCACATGCACAAGGCAAATCCAGAGAAACAACTTATGGTCTACAATCATCAATTACAGGATCATTCAAATAATATAAAGGCAAATACTACCAGCAACATTCAATAGAAAACTGATGTACATGCAAAATTGGTTGAGGACATACCCACTTCAAGTTCAGGTAATGCATTGCTGGGCCATATATTTGATCCACAGTATGATGGATACCTACAGAACAAGCAAAAGCCGAGGTGATACATATGTTCAGAAGCTACAGATTTGAAAGCACTTCCCATTTAGGTCATGTAAAGATAAAAGGGGCTTTTACTGAAGTGATAAGAAAACAGAACTTAATGACTCAGATGATAACTTGACATAATTATGTGACATATTGTGTTAAGGGTATTTCTTAGAGAAAATGATCACTCATTCCAAAAGTTGAGAATACAGTAAAGCAAAACTCTGTTTTTATTTGGTTTTACCGTTGTATCAAAGATTCCTCTGTTGTAGGCCTATCTAGTATAGGATTTGCATAGAAAGAACCTTTTAATAGATCTGCAGTTGGGGGAGAAAAAAAAGTAATAAAGATAAAAAGAAACCTCAGTCAAGAAAAAAATGGAGATAATTAATTAATTTTCTCATAAAATTGTGTGTGCAACCAAATACTAGCAATTACACTTTTCAAAGATACAGTTAGCATAATGTTCGAAAGAGATCACATAATTGGATTAGGTTCATTTATGATAAAGGTAGTTTATGATAAAGTTAGACTTACATTCATAAATAGTGTAAACCAGAAATAACATAAGTCTTGTGGTAGAAAGTTAACTACCCATATAGGTGTAATAATATATCTTTAACGTTGATGTCAGATAGTCACTTTTAGAACATATTACAGCCATGTTAAAATACATATCACTTGATTCATTTTGAATCCTTATTCAAAGCCATATACGGGGGTTAGTTCATGCTGAATAAAGCAGGGCATCTAATCATCAGCCACAGCTGCCTTAACATTTTCTTATCTTGGATCACAGATTAACCCAGCGGGAACTCAGTGTGCATTTCTGTTGTATAAGACCATGTAATCCCAACTTGAACTTACAGAAAGTTTTTGTTCAGTCATCAGAGGCTTGGATAACATTTCAACCTTTCTGAGGCAGAAGCAATGCCCATTTTCCATGTACAATGGTAAAAGTACACCAACAAACAGAAAAGAGCTTTGTAATTTTTATTCAACTTTCAACAAGCTAAGAATTTCCTGCGATCCAATGCATATGACAGGATGCATGTGGATAAGAATGTAGGTTTGTGCGCACACATGACAAAACATGAAAAGCATTGGTTGTTTCCACCTCATCAAGCATCTCTCAGAAGGATATAATATAGCCTAGGGGTATATTCAAATTATTTATGTTTTTATGCAGATATTTTTATCGCAAATTAGACTTCAAATTTACACTAATTTATATTTCTCACAGATAAATAGAAAACATAGGTTCACTAGTTCTCCTTTGACCACAACTCACAAGTCATTTTGAAGTAGAAGACTTCAAAGATCGTTTGAATTGCAAATAGAGTTTATTTTATCTTATAGATGAAAAAATTTACCAGGCTTCCCAGATTCAAGTTTCTCTTTCCCATGACTCCAGCCAAAATTGTACCTGCAAATTCATGGCGGGTAGAAGGAAAAATTAAGAAAAAAGGGGATATTTTTCTCAGTCAGATATCTAGAAGTAAAGGTATTGGGCTGATGGCAGACGATAGTGATATATCAGTGTGACTATGTAGAACATATCATAAAAAGTGAAAATCAAAAGGTAAAAACTTCTAATAACAGAGTAAGTTACCTACTATGAGGATTCTCAAGTTCCTCCTTCACCTTTTCAGGGAGACCAGCCAATCTGACAGAACGTATAGAAAACTTCTCATTAGCAGAATGGCATGCTTCTATTAATCATCTTCAATGCAAAACTAACACGTCTATAATGATAGTTGAAATACTATTTTGAAGCAGTTACCTGGGGGCAAGATGCAAAAGATCTGTACGTAATGAAGAGAATCCAGGGACCTGAAATCAATTAAAGGGTTATGAGGACATAAAGTATAGTTCAGCGAGCAGACAAAATATCCAGTTCCAGCATAATTATCTAAATCATATTTTATACAGATTGATTTAGAAAACAAACAGGAAAAAAAAACATCGCAAAAGATAACGCATTATGATTTTAGACACAATGCACCCATTCTTACATTTCTCATTTGCCATTTCCTCTATTTTCTTTCTTTCTCTTCACTTTTGATTTCCCAAACTAGGCTAAGAGAACACTAACATGTCTAAGTACAATACCAGCTACTATTCTAAGTTCTTGCAGTTGATTGGTGCATGCTTGACGACTAAACCCTCTATTGATATCATCTATTGTTATGACTTAAGGGATCCCGATCCCAGGACTACGTCTGAGAGCATCAAAGCTCAAGTACCATCCTTGGCCTCAAAGGTTAAGAAAGACAGGACATAATGTTGCATACCCCTTCGAAGGTCAACATCTCGCAACTTAAGCCAAGAGGAGAGCCCCAATCTAAAAGAATTATCAATCTATCAGATTAGGTGGGAGCGCCTCAAGGATTAGTTATTATCTCAGATCTTAATGGTACCCTATAAGGGTAAGAACACTGGCTAGCCTAACCCAAGTGATACAAGTGGACGGATTCCTTAGAAGTAAAACGAAAATATATTGTTGCGGTTGGGAACACAATGCCCCAAAAATTCAATGCCAATTTATGTGCAAAGCAACACAATGAACTATATAAAACCGCCTAAATCAAAATCTTCAACCCCTCCAAAACCAAAAAATGTTGTAGTTTATCAAGGCTGGAAACAGGCTCATGAATAGAAGATATAAAAAGCAACTTTGCACGTACATCTGTGACCGATAGAATTCCTAGCCCATTGGGCCCAAACCCTTCTTCAATCTTCATCGACAAGTCAGAGTTCCTATCCTGCCACAGCAAATCAAAACGAACCAAATCAAAAATAGAAAACACCAGTCGCAGTACACTCTGGGCAACACAATTGCATCGAGAATATCTCCAGGGTTGCACAAAACTAAGTATCAATAATTCAATAACCACCATAGCATGCCCACAAACAAACACATTCAAACAACCGCTATTTGCATGGAGGTAATTTGAAATCAATTTCAGAATTAGTTCACTCGCTAAGCACAAGGTACCTATTGAATAGTAATCACGGTGAAAAAAGAGAGAGCGAGAGAGGGGAATTACTTTGAGCTCCGAGAAAGGTATGCTGACAGTAGTGAAGGTAGGGACGGAGGTTTGAGAGACGCAGGACATCTTCTGGCACAGAATTTGACACCGTTTGGAAGGGAATGAGGAGAAAGATGAAGCGGGAACGAGAAGAGGATCACCACGAGAGTTACAGAGAAAGCGCCTTGACGACTCGAAGAGGAGGGTGGAAGAGACGTGGGAACTCATGGGACTGATTGTTCTCTGAATGTCACATCAAATGGCGAATAATAATTTTCAAACGGAACGCAATTGAGAGTATTTATAAGGGAACATGTCAGGTAGGTCCCAAACTAAGGAAAAAATGTTATAAAAGTCCATTTGAAAAGTTAATTGTCAGAAAAGTCTTAAGAAGTTTTCTGACATGGATTCCCAATGACCATTTACCAAAATACCCCCAAGCAATTTAACCACTGTCATTGGTTACAACATGTTATGCTATATTTACAACTTCGTAAGTCATATTAACAACATAGTAAGTTACATTTACAACATGTATATAAAATGCGTGATTGTGTTGCGTTTACAACCTCTTCAGTTACGTTTACAACTCATTAAACATAACATAACATGTTGTAAACGTAACTGATTATGTTGTTAATATGACTTACGATGTTGTAAATATAGCATAACATGTTGTAACAAATGACAGTGATTAAATTGCTTGGGGGGTATTTTGGTAAATGGTCATTGGGAATTCATATTAGAAAAGTTCCCAGGGACTTTTTTGACAGTTGACTTTTTAAAGGGAGTTTTTTTAATATTTTTTCCTAGCTTGGGACCTAGCTGATATTTTCCCTATTAATAATGACAATGAGTCAAATCGAGTAACGAACCTGTTGACCAAAAATTTAAAAAACAATAGAGTAACGAACCGGAGGTAGAAATGGCGTCTGACGTGGCTAAAGAGACGCATTCTGTTTTTTCATATCCTTTGTGAGTCGATCCTCTGTATACAATAATATTGAATAAATTTGATGCGATGAAAAATATTGGGAAAATGACAACAAAGTTCCAATTAAAGAAAATGTTTAATTAGGACCCACCCCATTTCCTCCCATTTTTTTTATGCATAAATGATTAAAACCTCAAGAAAAGTCAATTTGCCTACTGTACGCATTTTTTAAAAAAAATTAAATAGTAGTATTTAAAAAGTTGTTTTTATTAATTTATGTATATTTGTTTTTTAAAAATTTTTTTTAATTTTTTTATATTACACTTTAACGCTTTTATTTTTATATTAGATTTTTAATTAGTTATTAATAATGTATGATTTATTTACCTTCTTTTATTATATTTAATTTGAAAAAAGTATCCACTTTTTATTTTTTAACTTAAAAAAACATTTTTGTTAAATTATTTGGTTTTTAAATATATCTTTATTATTTTGAATTATTTGATAATGTTAGTATTAAAATGATTTTGTCATTGTGATACCTAATTTAATTTTAAATATGATTATTTCAATATAGAGGTAAGGATATTTTAGTCATCAAACATTTGCTCATTTTCTTTCCTTTCAGTCTTCTCCCACTCAACCAAGTAGGGAGAATGATAATGTTTTCTCCCTATTTTTCTCTTCTCTTCATTTTCTCTCTTCCTATTTTCTTTGGCCCCGTTTGGTTTGCGGAAAATGGAGGGAGTGGAAATGAAAATATGGATTTTTTAGTGGCAGCAGCCGTTTGGTTTGAAAGTTTTGTTGGAAAAAAATTTCTCACCTAGCCGAATTTTCAAGGGCATAAGTGAAAACATGTTGCCTCCAAAAAAGGTGGGAATCCATTTTGCAGTGACGGGGAAATTGATAAAAAGTCACATTTGCCCCCTGATGTGTGTAATGCCCCAAATTTCGATTAAGGGCTAATTGCAATTATTGAGAATGATTTTGTGAATTAAAGTTGATTTGAGATACGAATTAATTATTGAAAATGCTCAATATCTTGTGCTTAGCGTAATTATGTGACAAAGTAATTTTTGAACTAAAATAAGGGTAAATGACGCATGTAAGAAGGGAAAGGATTTAATTATGTGTTATGTGGCAATTTAAGTTAATATGCCATAATCAGTGGAAAAATTGAAATAATGGAAAAAATTATCAGTCAAATCAGTGATTAATAGAGAAATTAATTACTAACTAAGGGAAATGAGAACGTTAACTAAATGGCTAATGGAGTAGTTAGAGTAACTAATTAGTTACTTACTTTATAAGAAGTCATGAGATTGAGTCAAGTGGCATCATTGGATGAAGAGGGAATTGTTGGAAAGTCAAACAAATCATTTTATATTCATTTCTCTCTCTCCATCTCTCTTTGTGCGAATGAGTATAGGCATAGGGGCAGAAATTCTGCCATTCTTCATCATTATCATCATCTCGAAACTCTCTCTCTCTCTCTCTCTCTCTCTCCAAGCTCTCTTATTTAGCCATTTTTGAAGGAAGAAAGAGAAAAGGAAAGCTCAAGATTTAGGTAAGATCTTGGCCTTGAATACCAAAATCTCCTTCTTTAAAGTTGTTCCTCTTGTTAAGAGCTTTCATCCTATTGTTTTAGATTCTCAAGAGGAGGTGTTTTTATGCCTGAGAAAAGTTGGAAGTTGGTGAAGCAAGAAACAAGTTTGGGAAAGTTGTAGAGGTGAGTAAGATAAACATTTCTACCTATGTTTTGTGGCATTTGGTTGAGCCATGAATTTCTAGAATTTTTTACCTATTTTTTGAAAATTAGGGTCATTGATAGTTTGGTATAATGTGGTCATAGAAATGGTGCTTTGTATTGTATTTTGGAAAGATAGTAGTAAATTGAACCTTGATTGTAAAGTTTGGATATTTTGGATTTTGTGTTGAATGTTGCCTAAAATAGAACATGATAATGGAATGAGAAGTTGGTTGTTTTGATATTTTCATTGGATTCCTTGTGGAAAATTGTGACGGAGTAGTGTTGGATGTAAATTTTGAACCATTGGAAACTTAGGGTTTAAAAGTTGTAAGTTCTGGTTAGTGAAAACTTTGTGCAGGCAATTAGTTTACATGGACGTTTTGAATGGGTAAATGGTGACTAAAAATTCTGAAACTTTCTAATCTAATAGAGCACATGCTAAGCTTCAAAATAGATATCTAATGTTTGACATTTCAATGTGTGCTCTGGGAGATATGATTTTCCAAAGTTTGGTGTCAAAATTGGACTTAATTATGAAATAGTATGAACATTTGTTGAATTCTAGATTTTTGTGGTTATAGACATCAATGATTCATATTTTTCCTGTAAAGAGGACTTAAAAAGCTTTAAGTAGAACTTGGGATTACCTCATTCGATTTTTCTAGAATTAGTTATGATTTTTGGAAGTTCAACCCAGAAACTAAAATTTTCTTGGCCGCAGCCCAAAGTCCTTGCCCGCAGCCCAAAAACTTCTGACATGCTTTTGGCCGCAGCCAGGAGACTCTTGGCCACAGTTAAAAACTCTCTGACCTGATTTTGGTTGTAGCCCAAAAGTTTTTGACTTACTTTTGGCCACAACCAAAGATTCTTGGCTGTGGCTAACACCCAAAAATCAGAACTTTTCTCTATCATAAGGTGGTCTTTGAGATAGTACTTCTCATCCCTTTATGCATTTATTTGAGCTTCT
Organism: Inga laurina; assembly: GCA_963855925.1. NCBI lineage: Eukaryota > Viridiplantae > Streptophyta > Magnoliopsida > Fabales > Fabaceae > Inga > Inga laurina. The sequence goes on from OY979707.1 coordinate 10,662,677, forward strand.
AGTAGCCACCTAAAGGACTTTAATGATAACCAAATCTAAGTGTTCTAGAGTCATTTGAGTATTGGGATAAGTGATAACCTGTCGTCCTTAATTATGACTATATGATTTGATATTTGCCTGGAGCGTAGAAGGTCTGTGCCTGAACAAGAACGAAAAGATCAAGGTAGTGACACTTTCTCCTATATCATGTTTAATGTATTACTTGTTTGTTTTTATCATTGAATGATCGGTTGGGTAGTGGCGGGTAGCCCAACCTTGAATTCTTATGAGTTGTGACCTGCGGGCATATGAGGGGATCAACCCATGGTGGAGGATTGTACCTGTGAGGCGGTTGGATTATAGGGCATAATAATAAACCTTGAATCTTTGTGAGTTGTGACCTACGGTCTCATGGGGGGATCAACCCATGGTGGAGGATCTACTGGATCGTGCCTGCGGGGCGGTGGGATTACGGGGCATGACAATAAACCTTGAATATTACTGATTGGGTAAGTGGCGGTTAGCCTGGCCTTGAATGAACGAGGGGACGTGGCGGTTAGCCCAGCCTTGAACGAATGAGGGGACGTGGCGGTTAGCCCGACCTTGATTGAATGAGAAGTCGTGGTGGGTAGGCAGGCTTTGAATACTGATATTGCTGCATTGTGATATGTGCTTACATGCTTTGTTTAATTATGCATCATATACATGAAATGTTACTACTGAGATTCTTTTGCATCTCACTCTTTCCAATTAACAATTTTTGCCAGGGCAAGCGGGTCAAGGGATAAGCAAGTGAATAAGGGCGACTAGGATTGCCAGTGGTAGTCTTAACTTTTGGTTTTTAGTTATCATTTTGTACAATTGTATATATTGGATTGACCATAGACTTGTAGTTATTGTGTAATCCCTGGTATGGGAAATCGAGATGGGCAATGATGCCCTGTAAAACTCTTGGATTAATGATATTATCCTTGGTGAATGTCAGGAATTTTGCTAGCCCTTTGATATTGTGTATGTGACAAACCGAACAGACCAAATGTTTTTATTTCAAAATGAATGGAGGTCTTATTTTACTGATTTTGTAAATAGTTTTTAATTATCCTTGACCTCTTATTTATTTATTAAACGTGTTTAAACACTAATCATGACCTTGATGACAACGAGGGTTACAATGTGACCCTGAGGTTGTATTAATAGTTGGAGGAGCAGAGGCGGATGTACATGATGGGAGGTCAAAAAAACAAAAGGCGGTGACGAACCGCTTTTAAGGCATAATGGATCCGAAGCTTGTTGGGAAATTCGAAACAAGAGAAAGGTTCATGTGGAGGTTTTTCACATTGGAGGTAACTAATTCAAACTTTTCTCTATGTTTGTAGCAAGTCCCTTACAGGAACATGGCACAAAGTTTGACTGCCTACTGTCTTTTGGAAAGTCTATCCATTGTTGTTTTGGTTATATATGTATGGGCAATTCGAAGGTGTAATTGGAATGCAAGTAGCTTCATATTTTGACTTTGTAATATAGATGTATGTAAGGCACATGTGTAAGTTAATAAAGCACATCAGTTGTATATTTTGTCAAAGTTATGTTTGTAATGGATAAGTACATATGTAGGTTAAGGAACGAATGACACCTTTATAGCTGAAGAATGTAATGTGTGCAAGTCACAATTATATAGCCTAATGTTCTAGTTAGGGATGAAGCTGTGTGTCATGCAGACCACAAAGAACAAACTTGCTCTATTGTGGTGATAGGAAATAGGGTCCAACAGAATACATGTAAATCGGGTAAGAATAAATGGCACCTATGGGTTCATGCTGGTTACGGATACATTTAACTATTATGCCGCCCATAGGCACGTCTTGGTGAATGCCACTTTCCCCTTCACCATTGGAACCGCGTAGATGCATGTTATGTTGTTCGCGACCAATGTGAAGGTGATCATTTTCATTTTAAATTACCATAACCATGGGTTGCATATGGGTACTGAGTGGTTATGCGAAACGAATTTAACTTCAAAACGTAAAAGACAATGACGTGTATGCGCCATGTGCACGTCATTGGTATGCAGTGGGTGATGAAGGAATACACCGCTCATCTATAAGCTACATTTTTGTCATGTCCATCCATCTCACTGACTCTGGTTTGGAAAAGGTTATTTTTTCAAGTAGCATGTGCAGGTCTTTTCGATAGATTGGTGACCTTGCATTATGTGTACATAGTCGTTTGTTAAGATTCTTGGCATATAGTTTATCATCATGTAAGGTCGGTGTCCATTTCAGCTTCGTTTCTCTTTAGGAAATTTGGTAAATTAGCAATCATCCCATTTAAATGATAGAAATATGAGATCAGGGGAGCAGTATTGAATTCTCTCCCCCCTCTCTATTTTTTTAGGGGGTAGGGGTGGGGGGCACTAATATTTTTTACAATATGTGCTTTCATCATTACTTTCTTATCGAGGTCAATTTTTTTTCTCTCCTAGATTTTTGATATAATTGGTTTTTTCTATGAATACCTGGAGTTGTTGCGTCAAATTCCTCCCTAATAATGGATATTTGAGGAACTTCAAAATATTGGAAACATGGAATTTAGATTTGCAGATGAGCAGCCTCAAGATGATTATGCTTCTGAGCTTGCAGGTTTTGATTAGTTCTTTTATCTTTCCATGCTTATTTATTATTATTGTTATCATTATTCTTTTATGCTGCTTAGTTTATAGGTTTCGAGAAGTTCTTTTATCTTTCCATGCTTCTTCTTCTCTTCTTTATCATCATCATTTGCTATCAGTTCCTGGCAATTGATGCTAACTTGTTTCTTCAATTTTGTTTTTTTACAATGAGGTGTTTAACCTCTTTTCAACTTGAGTTTTGCTTGACGGTCTTTCACCTTATTGTGCAAGTGTTATATATGCATGCATGTATGTATGTATGGTGAAAGAGTTAAAGGAAACAAAAGTGAAAATTGGATAAAAATAAAGGAGGAAGTGAGAATAAGAATAAATTTCAAAATATATTTTATTGAAGTAATCATAATTTATAACTTGTATATGAAAGGTACTTCCTTGTTTATTCATTCTATATGAAGTTAGATAACCATGAGCCAGCCATCACATACATGTAGTTAAATTTGTTTATTCATTCATGTATAACCACAAGAGACTAGTGGGTATCTCATAGTTGTTGCTCTGTTGCTTTATTAAGAAACAGGGCCAAACAGAGTACTAATTTTGTGTTAGCTCCACTCATTAAATCTTGAAACAAAGGGTTATTTGATTAAAAGTTATAAATAGAAGTGAAGAAAGTGAGTTTCAAATAGGCTATTTCATCAAATTTTTGTTTGTCTCTGCCTTCTCTTCTTCTTCTTCACTTTCTTCTTCTTTCTCTTCATTCTTACCATCCGTACCACCACTTTCACCCATTTCAACTGGAGAAAATAAATACTAAGCACAAACAGAACAAAAAACAAAATGAACCACTTAAAATTTAAGGATTCATTCAATAATATTTTTTTAGAAAAGGAGATGTTTTAATCCTGTCATTAATTTTATATTTAATTTGCTACATAGTATAGAGTCTTTGGTTAAATGGAATAAGTGCTGCTGGCAAAAAAAAAAAAAAAAAAAAAGAAAGAAAGAAAGAAAAGAAATGAACTTGTGGTGGGCAAAGTTTGATAGATTTTGTGGTCCCTTCCATTTTATGGTTTTAAAGGTGAATGTATATATAATACTATATTTTTTAACATGAAGTATGTATAGTACATGGAAAGTTAGTAAGAAGGACCCCGAATGATCAATTTCCATTAAAATGCGATGACCTGTGACGATGATGCAGAGTTGTTAAATAGTTAAATACACAAGATATAATTACATGTAAAAAAATAAATAAAGAGCGGAGAGGGTTGCTACACAAAACTAAGATCGTGTCTACTTATGAGTCATGAGAAATGATAGCGATGCGTTAATACTAATCACTTTAATTTTCTTTTTGCCTTTGGATGCTAATAATAATTAGGTTCATTGCTTAGTAGTGAATGAGTAACAATATTTGGGGTGCGTTGGGGTTTTTTTTACCTTGAAAATAATGTTTTTAATATAGGGGTAAAATGGTCTTTGGCTCATTTTCCTATCTTTCTTTCTTCCAACAAAATAAAAATTTTCCTATTAACCCATTTTTTCCAATGTGAACCAGACGCATCGGTGGCAAAATATTTTCCCTTCCTCTCTATTCTTTTTATTTATTTTCCTTTCCATTCCTACTTATTCTTTGAACCAAACGGGCCCTTTCTTCCCTACTTTTCATCCCTACTCTTATATATATATGTCTTGAGGGAGAAAGACAAAACAACTTAATGGCCCATGTGCGATATTGGTTGTTATATATATATAACTACAAAGTAGCATGTGTGATGTGGATACTCCCATATGTGGGTTTTCTCCTAAGTGAGACTCTGATAGGGTTTCTCCCTTGTCCTCACCAAACTAGTGTATTCGGCTGTTGATGCTGAGACCTACACAAAGTAAGATAGATACGGATAATAAGTGTAGTAACAGAAGAGATAATGGAGAAAGGAAGACTGGATATTAAGCTTGAGGGAGAAAGACAAAACAACTTAAAGCGCACTCTTGAATTTTGAACGCGAGTGACAACCCGAGATGAGAGTTCATGGTGTCAAATACAATTTCACTCGAGTGAGAGGAGGCTCACTCGAGTGAGAACCCATAGCACTTGCAAGTGAGGCAACACTCTTGCCTCTCGCCAGGAAGTGCATCATGAAAACTGAAGCAGAAAATGAATTTATACACAGCACTCGAGTGAACCCACCCTCACTCGAGTGATGTTCATCCTTCACTCGAGTGAACTCACTCTCACTCGAGTGATTTTATTAGAAACCAAAAAATGCAGCAAAACTGATAGCTCTTCCCAACAATTGCCCAAGTGATCCTAATGGACCCAAAAATTTTACTAAAGCTACTCCCACACAAAAACACCCAAGGAATTCAATGGAATCATCATAATTATCCAAATCCTACTCCATTATCATACTTTGGTTTTGGGCAACATAATCATCCAAATTCCAAAATTATACAAACATACCATTTCAATTCCAAATCAATCTATCTATCCCAAACTCACCATTATATACCATTTTCACACCAATGACATACCAAAAACCCAATGGCCATCATTTTTCGAAAATATGCCAAAAATTCCAAAAATTCAAAGCTAATCCATTTGACATGATACTTAGATAGATAGATCAGTCTCACTTACCTCTTTCACTTTGCCAAAGAGATTTCTTGATTCACCAATTTCCAAAATTTCTTGTGGGCACAAATCAACACCAATAGGCACACTATACACATCAAAATAAAACTCTTCATTCAAGGAACAACATTAATAAAGAGAACTTGAGCAATAGAGACCATTTGCTTACCTCAAATTCCAGCTTTTCTTATCCTTCCTTGGCCAAAAATGGCTACACGTATGAGAGAGAAAGAGAGAGAGAGAAGAGTGTGAGAGATGGAGTGAAGAGGGATGAAATGATGAGCCTCCAAGCCCATGCCTAGCTTCAGCCAAAAATGTGGGAGGGAAGAGAGAGAAAAACATTTTAAAATTCCCCTTTGACTTTTCTCTTATCTCTTCCTTCCTCTACACTTGCCACTTGTCAAAAGCATATTGGTTCCCATACAATAAGCTACCAATTAGCTACTCTAATCCCTCCATTAGCCATTTTAATTATACTTCTCATTTTTCTCTTAGCTAGTAATTAATTTCTCCCTTAATTACCAACTTATGGCCAAAATTCCATTCTTCTAAATTTTCTACTAATTATAACATATTAATTAATATTTCCATAAAACACATAATTATTCCAATTAAATTCATAATTATCCACAAAAATCATGATTAGCCCTTAATCAAAAATTGGGATATTACATAGAAAAACCATTGATCCTTGGATTCTCAACCCCTCGTCCTGATGAAAACCTAGAAGATGTATGGATTCAGTTTAAGTATGAGAAGCTAATTCGGTTTTGCTATAACTTTGGGAAGTTGGGTCACGAAAGCAAAGGTTGCGAGGAGGATGTAGTAGAGTTTATGGTGAATGGGGTATTGAGAGGCTATGAAGCTAGTTTGTGTGCCCAGGCTTATAAAGTTCCAGCGAGTGCTCAGGGGGGCAGCTCTCAGGTGAGATCATCGGAGGCCAGAGATACGCATAGGGAAGGAAAAAGTAATAAATGCATGTACGGGAATATGGGTCAAAGGTATGGGAGGAAAGAATTTGGTGAAAATTTTAGGCCAATATGAGAAGAGGGAGTAATCATGTTAGCTGTACAGCCGTAAACATTAAATACTTCCCAAATCATGATTGTAATACCCCGAATTTTGAGACTCGAGGTTAGAGAATAAGCCTGAGAGAAGTGGACTGTTAAGCCCCATTTTAGCAAGATCCCAAATTGTGATTAAGGGTTAATGACTTTAAAAGTGGATGTGGTTAGTGATAAATAACCCTTTTGGAGAATATGATGAGATTTGGCACTCGAATGTGATTCGTGTGTGTTGTGAGCAGCACTGAAACCCTGTATTTGAGTTCAATTGTGGATTAACATCCAAATTGACTTAGAATAGAGGGAATAATTGAATGGGGTATTGTGATGGAAATGGTGTCATGTTGTGGTATTTAATCATTGGAATTGATTTAAATTGGATTGGACACATTGGTTGCAAAACTGGAAATGTTGTCCAGTGTGAATTCTGTCTGGGCAGTCTTCTCGTGTGGACGTTTTTACTAGGCAAATGATGTTAGAAAATTATGAACATTTCCAATCTTAAAGGTCACATCCCAAGCTTCAAAATGGACATATAATTTGTGCCATTTTATGTTGGGAACTGGGAGATATGACTGTCCAAAGTTTGAGGTCGAAAATGGACTCTGTTTTGGGGCAGTGATGAAATTTGTGTAATTCTGGAATTGTGTGATGATTTCTAGTATTGGTAAATATTTTTCCTATAAATAGGACTTAAATAATTTTCATTTGGCTTTAGAATCACCTCATTTTGATTTTTTTAGAATTAGTTATGATTTTTCAAAGTTTGGGCAGAAAATCTGCCAAAAAAATCCGAAAATGGGAATTATGACATCATCTCAATAAAAGATGACATCAGCATGGAATTAAATATGTTCTCATGTTCTTCAGCTCTCATTTTCTGTCGTGCTGAACCAGCTGAAACTAGTGAGAGAAATTTGAGAGCTCTCAGAGAGAGAAAGAGGAGAAATCTCGCAAGGTAAGCCGATTTCTCCGACGATCTAGCTCGTAACGCGTATAACCTTGCTTCTAAGCTTCTCTTTCATGTTCTTTAAGGTTTTGGAAGCTCAATTTTCATGGTTTAAAAGGGGCTAGGGTTCAGCCATATCGAGTAAAAGCCAGAGGGAGCTTGAGGTAACTTCCAAAACTTCAATCTTTGATTGTTCTGGCTGCTGTGGTTGATTTAATCGGTTAAATTTCACCGGATTGTCTTTGTTTGTAAATTTGGAAAATGGGTTGGCCTAGGTGTTATGCTGCCCAAATTGATACTAAATGGTAGTTCTAACCCAATGTAATGGTCAATAAAGTGGTTAGGAGTAGAAAGGAACACATTTACGAAGCTGAAACCGAAAAACCCCAATTTTTCCTGGGGAATTGAGAATTTCGGCCAAGCCTAGTTTGGAGGGGTTAGAGATGGATTTTCAATGATTTGATGATTCCATTGAGTTCAGGAGCAAAAATTAGGTGGGGTTACAGTTGGTCACTTTTTCGGAAAAGGCCAAAAAAGCATAATTACGAAAACGCCCCTGAAACCCTTAAAGTGGGGTTGTCAAGGGTAAATTTGTAAATTGACATTGAATTTGATAATTCCGAGTTCGGAAATGGATTCCTTGGGCGAAAATATGTCAGAATAGCCCATGTCAAAATTTCAAGAAAAGTACAGTCGAACCGGGTACGGCGGGGCCAAGCCGGGTCCCTGGGGGTATTTTAGTAAATTTTCAATATAGCCTCATATAACCCCCAGAAACACTATGGAAGTGTCTAAATAGTACATTTGACATTGTAGGATCGAATGTGAAGCCCCGAGTTGCTGGCACCCAAATCGAGGAGAAAGGACTGGAGGTAGGGAACTTATCTCTCCTGCATGCTCTGATAACTGTATTACTGTGTTGATGCATGTTATTGCTTTGCTTGATTATGTGGAACATGTATCGATGATTTGAAGCTATGTTTCAATATATGCTATGGCCATATGTGTATCGTTCGAAGCATTGAGCTTATAGATTTGTCATTGTATGTGTGCATGAGTTATGTGATACAAGCATGTCATGCATTAAACACTTATCTTGCCTGCATATTGATAATGTTTCCCTACTGAGATTCTCTTGAATCTCACCCTCCCCTACCAATAATTTAGACAGGGCAAGTGGCTCGTGGAGGGAGTGGCTAAGACTCCTTCGAGATGAGAGTTGGTTACCAATGAGTTGTGAAGACCGTATATAACTCGGTTGAATATATGGTTATGAATTTGAGATGAGATTGTGTAATCCCCATTTGAAAAATTATAATGGGCAATTGTGCCTTGTGTATCTTTAGCAAAGGTATGTACCCAGGATTGCCGGGATGATTATGTTGTGCACTCCGATATTTATATGAATGTGATTTATCTTCACGTAGTAATTGTATTTGAAATGTGAATATGAGACCAAGTTAATTAGATTTTAAAAGGTATTTGTGAAAACCCTATCTCAAGGATGGGATTTTAAATGAGTTTTGATTATTATTGGTCTCTATTTCACTTTAATCGCGTATTTCGGATATAATTACGGAGGGGGTTACAATGATGACTATGCCCACAAGGCAAGTGGAATAGATAGTAGACCATACATAAAAACACGTGGGGTATAAGGAAGAAGTGGGCCATGAGAGTGGGTTTGGGCATAAGACGAAAGAGCCAAGTTAGATCAGATTGGGCTGGAGCTTCCATGAGCTTAATAGAACCAATAGCCTGCTTCGGACCAAAAGAGAAAGGTTGTTGAAAACCCAAAACAAATATTGGGTCGAGTTAGTAGAAGATGAGGAGGATAGGTAGAGCCGTTAAAACGGGCTCAACCCGTGGGTTGTGGGTTTTGATAGGGTTAGGGTTGGCTATTTTCAGGCCCGCAAAACTGCGGGTCGCACAGGCCCGCACCGCTTAACTCGCGGGTTGGCCCGCAATTTTTTTGGCCTTTTGATGGCCCTCTTGTTTAGTTGGGCTCGGCTTGGGCTTGGACTTGGACTTGGAGTGTGAATATGATCCCTACAGGCTTGCTCCACTGCTTCCACACTCTACAGCTCAAGATCTCAACTCCTCGAATCTCGATCTCTAAAGTCTAAAGTCTAATCTATTCCCTGCTCCAGTAGTCCAGTGCTCCGAAATCGACCAGACGACCACATCGCCCCCTAAACCTAACCCTAAACCTAACCCTAAATGACAAGATCCGGACGGCGTCTTCCTCCCTCGCCTTAGCCCGTCGCCCTGTCGCTCGTCGCACGTCGCTGTGTATGGTGCTCCCACAGTCCCACTGTTCCAGCTTCTCTGTCACTCCTCAACCTCAGCCCTTCTCGTTCTCGATCGCTCAGCCGTCGTAGCTCCCTCCTCTGCCTTCGTTGCTCCTCCGTGCTCCGATTGTCAGCCTTCGTCAAGCCAGTGCCCAGTGGCCATAATATAAGGCAAGACTTTATAATTTATTGCTTTTCTTATTTGCTTTTATTTCTGTCTCCTTGTTCAGTATATCGTGGTCACTTGGATGTTGTTGTGGCCTGTGAGGATGATGATGATAATGAGTTAATGACATCGACATCCCTCAAGTATGTATTTATTTTCGTTAGAGCATACAAATTTTGGTGCATCTCCATTGAGGGAAAGGGTATGGGAGTAGATTTATCATCATTTTCTTCATGTATTGTTTTGCCCAAACTGTTGCAAGTTATTCTTTTGCTTTGTTTCGTATTCTGATAATATCACCAGAATCATATGGAGGATCTGATGTGCCTAAGACATATCCTAGATGAGAGAACTATCATTGTAGCAAGTTTAGCTCTACATATTTTACATTGGCTTCACTTGCTTTGTGTGACTGTGTCATTACCTCATTAGTATATTTTGTTGCAGTTTATTATAAAAAGAAAAAGATGGATTCATGTGCTATGCTTGTAAAGGAAGTTCAAGTACTTTGGGTTAATCTACAAAGTAGTAAAGAAACAGTTGTGGAAGGCCAAGCTGCACAATCACAAGCACAACCAGTAAGGGCAGTACCTATCTCTACTGCCTTTGGGCAAGATTTGGAAGATGATTCAAGTAGAAAGCGGAAAAAGAAAGCCACATTTGAGGTTTGGCAGTATTTCACTAGAGTTACAATAGAAGGTAAAGAAAAGGCAAAATGTAAGGGGTGTGGGAAAGACTATATAATAGGAGGTAGGGATTATGGGACTTCAACCCTTAGGCACCATATAAGTATTTGCAATTCACTCCCAAAGTATAAAGACATTGGTGCTATGATGATAGACCAAGAAGGAAAACTTAGAGCTAGACAAATTGATCATAGCATAGCTAGGGAAAAGCTTGCTTTTGCTATCATTAAACATGATCTCCCCTATTCCTTTGTTAAGTATGATGCAATTAAGGATTTCCACACTTATCTAAATCCTGATTATAAATGTATTTCTAGAAAAACTGCTGTTATGGATGTATGGAATTTTTATGTTAATCAGAAAGAGATCTTAAAGAAAACAATAATGAACAGCCCTGGTAGAGTGTGTTTAACTTCTGATTGTTGGACTTCAATAACTAGTGAAGGATATCTTTGTTTGACTATTCATTTTGTTGATGATAAATGGAAACTGAATAGCAAAATTCTTGCTTTCTCTAAGTTGGATCCTCCTCACTCCGGTCTTGAATTGGCTACAAGGGCTTATGATATATTGGTTGAGTGGGGTATTGATAAGAAAGTTTTTTCTATCACTCTTGACAATGCTTCTGTAAATGACAGTATGCAAAATTTATTGAAAGAAAGGTTGCTTTTGGGTAATAGCTTGATATGCAATGGGGATTTTTTTCATGTGAGGTGTTGTGCCCATATCTTAAATCTCATCATTCAAGAGGGTTTAAAGGTAACTAGTGAAGCTGTTCATAAGATTAGGGAGAGTGTTAGATATGTGAAGCAATCTCAGGCGCGTTTGATAAATTTCAAAAAATGTATTGATCATGTTGGGGGTATTGATGCTTCAGTTGGTTTGCGATTAGATGTTGCAACTAGATGGAATTCTACTTATACAATGCTTGAAAGTGCTCTTAAGTATCGTCGTGCTTTTGCTTATTTGTCTATCATTGATGCCAATTATCGCCATTGTCCAACAAACCCAGAGTGGTCTAGAGTAGAGGCAATGCGCTCTTTCTTGGAGCCATTTGCACTTATAACAAACTTGTTTTCTGGGTCCTCATATTCGACATCTAACATGTATTTCATGCAAATATCAAGAATTGAGTTAATGTTGAAAGCTTATGTGGACCATGATGATCCTGTGATTCAAGATATGGCAGTGAGAATGCTTGAAAAGTTTGACAAGTATTGGAGTGATTATAGTGACATTCTTTCTCTTGCTATTATTCTTGATCCTCGGATGAAATTGAATGTCATTCAATTTTGTTATGCGAAACTTGATCCCTTAAATTGTGATGCTAAGGTTGAACACATTAAGAGGAAGTTATACTATGTGTTTCATCAGTATAATGATATGGGATCTTCATCATCATCTTTAGTCTCTTTTGTTGGGTCTTCTTCAAGTGCCAATTTCCAAGAATCATGGGAAACATATTCAACAACCACTCATCCCTCTTCCTCTTCCACCAAAAGTGATGAAGACAACTACTTATTATGTTTTGCTGTAAGCTTGTAATTCTTGAATATTTCATTCTCTTTCTTTATTGTTATTTTTATTTGATTAGCATTATACTAATACTCCACTTTTAACATTATATGATGTAGGATTATCTTGAGAGCATGAGCAAACACACTGCAGCAATGTGTAAATCTGAGTTGGACAATTATTTAGAAGAACAAACACTTGATCCCACATTGTATGTCAAATTCAATATTTTGGAATATTGGAGAACTAACTCACCTCATTTTCCATGTCTTGCAAGAATGGCTTGTGACATTCTTAGCATTCCTATTACTACAGTTGCTAGTGAATCAGCTTTTAGTATTGGTTCACGAGTTCTCACAAAGTATCGAAGTAGTCTCCTTCCAGAGAATGTTCAAGCCTTAATTTGTACTCTTAATTAGATGCTTGGTTTTCCTAGTACTGGTAATATGTGCCCATTTAGTATTTACCTTATATCTACCAAAATACTAATTTTGTAATTGAGCAATATAGGAAACTATGAACTATTAATCTAACTTTTTTTTTTGCATTTTGTGGGATGTGTGGCAGATGGATTTGAGGATGAGGCAAAGGAGGAAACTATTAATGTTTCCCCTGCTGTAGATGCTACTTCAATCCAGAATTCCAATAAATGAAATGGGTAAGGCAACCAGAATTGGCATTTGGGAACAAAAATGCCTCTGATGATTAATAAAAAAAATTTGTGTTGCTGAATTGCCATTTGTAGGAAGTTTATAAAGAACTGATTTGAGGAGGCTTCTTGTATTCCCCCACTATTGCCTGCCCTTCTGAAATCCTTATAACTAACCAAGCTTCAGAATTATTTGCTTAAATGTGGTTAAATCTTGGAAGGGAATTTGTTATCTGATTTATCTTATTTTCAATCTCATCTCCTTGCTTTGTTGCATATTCTCTCATATTCTGTATTAATTAATTATGAACTAGCTCACCTTTTCATTCTTTCCTTATTACATAACTAGTCCTATCACTAATAAGAATGCAAACAATTATGCAATATTTTTCAATTTTGATTCTTAGGGCACATGCAATCATTTCAATTCTAACATTTACTCCTTATTCTTCACAATTCATCTGTTTTGGTTTTAATTTCTTATTTTGTTATCATTTATTTTAGTTGATTGTTCCCCTTCCAGGACAGTTCCTGCGATATTTGGAGTCTGCAGGAAGACAGAATCCTACACAGGTCGTGAGTGAGCTGATATTCATAGAAGTAGACCTCAACTAGCACTTGTTTTGTATGTTTTGAAGAATTTAAAAGACTTTCATTTGAATTATTTAGGCCCAGCGAGCTGTAAACTGTTAATTGTTATGTAATGTATTGTATATTAATATGGACTTGTCATTAGTGTATTTCTAACTTTACTACCTTCTGCCTTCTGTCAGTTCTGTGCTAAAAAAAAAATTTGTGCGGGCTGTGGGCCAGCCCGCAAACCCGCAGCTGTGGGTTAGGGTTGTTGTTTTTTCAGCCCGTGAGAGTGCGGGCTGCACAGGCCCGCACCGCATAACCCGCGGGCTAGTGCTGGCCAGCTCGCGGGCTGCGGGCTGGCCCGTGTTACCAGCTCTAAGGATAGGGCCAGGATTCAAAAGCTGTGGTACCCATCCAGTACATGGCAATTGACGAATTAGAACAGGGAATAAGGGAAGTATCATTGAAAAGAAAAGGGGAAGAGGAAAGTAGCCCCTGCCCGACCAAAAGACGCAAGGAACACAAGCAGGACTCACCTGAGTGCTCAACCAGTAGAACCGTAGCACAAGAACAGCTGTAATTGTAATCTCCTGAATTGTAATTAAGGGCTAATAACTTTGAAGTGATGTAATTAATGTTAATTAAGCACTTTTGAAGTAAATAATGTAAATTGTGATGTGAAATGAAGTTGATGATGATATGAGTCATGACAATCAGGGGTAAAATGGTAAATCATTGACCGATTAGTCAGTTACCGAAGAGGAAACTCATTGGTAACTGAGATCAATGGTTAGTGTTTGGTGGTGGAATAAATACTAAATTGTGTTTTGGAGTCCATAGTTTTGGTTTGGATTTGAAAAGAGGAAGTTTTGTTATTAGGTGATTTTGGTTGCAATGTGGTTAGAAGTATTGAATGTGTCATTGTGGTAAGATTTTGATTATTTTGAGTTTACCAATAGGTTCCATGTGGAATTTTAGAGGGGAATGAGTTTTGGTATTAGTGTTGGGGACCAATGGAACCAGTTTTGGTAAATTTGGAAAACCATATTAGTTGCTGTGATATGGCTTCTGATAAGCTTCACTCGAGTGAGGTAGGGTCTCACTCGAGTGCAGTATGAAATTCTGGGTATTTTGGTTAAATCTTTAGGCAGAAACCACGAATGCACTTTTGTTCCCGCGAGTGATATAGGTCATCACTCGAGTGATCTTGGTTTCACTCGAGTGAGGGAGTAAGTTTAAGACTTTGGAGTTTATGGTTGCTCTCAGGTAGTCACTCGCTGTGCCTCATTTCTTGGTGCTCGAGTGCATTTGAGGCTATCACTTGAGTGCAGCTTCCTATGCTCAAGTGAGTGTGAGAGATATTTTGAGGTTTGCTCTCGGGCAAACACTTCATGTGTCTCACTCGTTGGGACTCGAGCACGGGTGAGGGCAACACTTGAGTGAGCCTTCCTTCACTCGAGTGAGGCAGCCCAAAAATTAGTGTTCTTTATCCAAAAAAGGTATCTTCAGGGTAGTTTCTTTTACCCCTTTGGGGATATGTTTAGGCCTATAATAGCCACCTAAAGAGTTTAAATGATAACCAACATAAAGTGCTATGAAATTGGAAAACTTAGGAAAAGAGATTGACTGGTTGTCCCTGATTTGGTTTATAGGATTTGATATTTGCCGCCCTCGAGAGCCCACGGTGCAGAAGAACGTCAGGAAGGAACATGGTAGTGACTCTTTCTCTTATACTGTGTGTGAAACATTGTATGTATGTTTGTCATGCATTGAGAATACATTGTGATGCTTTGAGATCGTAGCGAAAGCTGACGCATAGTGATACTTTGTGAATACATAGAGATCGCAGTGAAAGCTGACGCATAGAGTTTACAGCCATGAGTGCTGTCGTTTGTGGCGTGAGCCATGATACGTTGTGATACTACTTAACATGATCATATATGCTGTGTGTTTGTGCACTGTATGAGTGATTTGTTACTACTGGGATTCTTTTGAATCTTATTCTTTCTAATGACTAACATTTCAAACATTGTGATGTTTTGAGATCGCAGCGAAAGCTGAGTATAGTGATACTTTGTGAATACATAGAGATCACAGCGAAAGCTGACGCATAGAGTTTACAGCCATGAGTGCTGTCGTTTGTGGCGTGAGCCATGATACGTTGTGATACTGCTTAATATGATCAAATATGCTGTGTGTTTGTGCACTGTATGAATGATTTGTTACTACTGGGATTCTTTTGAATCTTATTCTTTCTAATGATTAACATTTCAGACAGGGCTAGTGGCGTTAAAGAGAAGCGGGCAACTCGGAGCGATTAGGACCCTACGGGGTATATTCGACTTTGGGAGTTGGTTATCTACTTTTAAACTCGGGATTACTATATATTTTGTGATGTAAATATTACATTTGATTTTGGATATGTAATCCCCTAGTGGAGACTTATAAACCCTCCGATCACATATGGATAGAACTCGGGAGTTGCGGGATTTGGTTATACACTCTGATATATGTGAATGTAAATTAACTGTACAGGTAATTATATTCGAGTTTTGAAAATTGACACCAGGATAGGAAAGAATTTTGAAAAACTTTGTGAAAATCCTATTGTAAAGTAAGAAGATGAAATGAGTTTAAATTATCCGACGGTCACTAATCAAACTTAATTATGTAATTTCAAATTATAATTATGCTAATCAAGGCAGGGGGTTACACAAGTATTAGTTAAGACTGACGGTTCAAGAAATTTCAATTATAGATATGAGGGAGAGACGCTATTCCATCCCGGTTGAGATCAGAGAGTGCACGAACTTCAGAAGAAGAAGGCAAGAAGGGTGTTGTTCAGTAATCCAAATCCGGGTATGCAGATAATATTGAGTACTGAAGCCTACAAGCATGAAGAATCCGAAAGAGAAATACAAGAAAAAAGCAAGAAGGCTAAATCTAAAGGGCGAGGTGGCTGGCTTGATGCAGCCACCAGGGAACAATGGTTTGCTTGGGATGGAACTGTTAAGGCCTTGGAACTACCTTGACAGTTCACAACCTAAAATTCCAATATGATAAGCTCAAACCAGTTATAGTTTTTCTTTCTGAAACAGAGATGAAAACAGTAAAAATTGAAAGAGTTAGAAGGAAGCTAAAATATGATTTTGGGGAGTACCAAGAACCAATGGTAAGTCAGGGGGTTTAGCGATATGGTGGAAGGAAGGGGTAAGTTTGAAAATTGGGTTAATTAGCAAAAACATAATTCATATTGAAGAGGTCAGTATTAATGGAAGATATATAGGTAATATGTCGATGGTTTATGGGCCTTACGAATTGGGTCAAAAAATTAAATGGTGGAAAGAGCTAGAGCAATTAAATCATGGTGAGACTATTCCATGGATAGTTTTTGAAGACTTTAATGAGCTACTATATTTGTCAAACAAGGAGGGAAAATACTTTGTTAACAAAGAAATCTAGATAGATTATGTAGTTTCATGATAAATTATGGATTGATGGAGCTCAAATTCAATGGCTGCAAATACACATGGACGAATAATAGAGAGGGTAAATATTTCATAAGGGAAAGGTTGGATTAGGCTATTGTAAATCTTGCGTGGGAAGCTTAGTTCCAGAAAGCACAAGGAAAGGTACTAGAAGCTATAGGATCAGATCATTGCCCTATCCTAATAGAGTTTGAACATGGGGAGTCCAAAACTCCAAAATTATTCAGATTTGATGCATGATGGTTGGGACATCCGAGACTGCTGAGTTGATCAAGGAAAATTGGAAGGAAGCCAATAACAGAAGTGAGCTTAAGGAGTTTGTAGAGCTGCTAAATAAGTTAAGAGGGTCTCTAATGGAATAGAGTAAGAGGGAATTCAGAAATAACCAGAAAGAGATAAACCGAATGGTGCAAAGAGTTCAAAAAGGCCTCAATTCAGAATGGAATGAGAACACTAGGAAGGAAGTAGTAGAAATTAAAAAGAAACTTAGTGAGCTCTTGTACCAGAAGGAGATGTACTGGGCACAAAAGGCAAGAGTAGAGTAGCTAAAATGCGGAGACAAAAATTCCAAATTCTTCCACATGACAACAATTGGAAGAAAATGGTGGGTGCAATCCGTCGCATACTCACCTGAAGGAGAGTAAGAGTAAGCGAGTAAAGATATAGGGCTATGGTTGTTGCATCACAGGCTCGGACTTCTTTTTCTTTAAACTGTTGTAGTCGATGTCGACGTCCCTAGATCGGCAATGGTGGGTGCACATTTTTGGTTTCTAATCATGTATACTGATTGAAAATTGTGGTTTTTTTTTGTAATGTAATATTAGTATATGGAGGTTGACTAAAGCTTTAGTCCCTTTATTCCAAAATTATGCTACTGTGCACATTTTTTGTACAAGAACTCAGAAAATCAGGAACGATTGTGTGAAAATCAGGAGTGATTGTGTGAAAATCAATAATGGTATTAACAATTTGTATAATGGGTTTGACAAAATGCATAATGGGAATAACAAATACTGCATGACATATTGACCAAATGTGTTAAAGTGTTTAGAAAAAGGTGTGGCTATGACAAATTGAGTAATGAGAATGTCTAAATGAATAATGGTTTTCACAAAAAATTTCAATGGGAATGACAAATACTGCATGACGTCCAAATGTGTTGAAGTGTTTGGCAAAAGGTGTAGGCTATGACAAATTCAGTAATGAGAATGACTAAATGAATAATGGTTTTCATAAAACTTTCAATGGGAATGACAAATACTGCATGACGTACTGACCAAATGTGTTGGCAAAATGTGTAGGCTATGACAAATTCAGTAATGGGAATGACTTAATTAGTAATATCTTTGACAAACTTCATAATGGTTTTCACAAATGCCAGAGGTACTGACCACGTGTGAAAGGTTTGGCCAAGAGGTGTGGGCTATGAGCAATTCAGTAATGAGAATGTCTAAATCAATAATGGTGTTGACAAAATTCGTAATGGTTTTCACAAATGCCTGACATATTGATCAAAACAATTATTGCATTCACTAATTTTGTTAATGGGAATAACTAGTTTAGTAATAATAATGATAAATTCAGTTATGTCGTTGACAAAAAACCTCAAATGTTCATGACAGCAACTATCGCGCAAATGGTCAAATGGCTTGTGAAGATCACCTACACTTAATGCATACAAGTCATGAACCCCAAAAAACATGTTTATTCACGTCTACATTACTTACAAAAAAGTGTCACCATTAAAGTTTATTAGTGACAGTTTGCAACTTTTGTTAATGGTGACAGTTTTATTGTAAGTAAAGTATACCTGAAGGAATATGTTCTTTTGAGTTAACTTTTAAGGACTAAAATGAACCCTCAGGTAAAATTCAAAGGACCAAAAGCATACTTTAGCCCAATAATTGGGAAAATGATATTAGAGCAATTTAATTTTATTTTAAGATAAACAAATTTTTGAATTCCAATTGAGGATTTGACATTCACTATCTGTAATTTGCGAAAAAGTAATGAAAATCTTGCCTTCTTTTTACATATATAGGTGTGGGGATTTAATAGCGACCTTCCAAAATCTGACACTCGAGTGTGAATAATTCCCAACTCATGCTTGTTATGTAACCTTCTAATTTTAATTTAAAAAATTAATGACATTAGGATATAATATTATTGAGTAAATTGAGGTTTTATGGTAACATAAAGTATACATTTATTCGTGTATATTTACATCAAATTTCATTTTAGTTCTAAAAATTTCTAAAGTGTATTTCTAGTCATACAATCTTAACATTGTTAGTGTGTTCGGATTAACTTTTGAAGAATAGCTTTTATAGTTTATAAGATAAGTATGTGAGAGGAGTTTTGTCTCGATTTACGAAAAAATTCTTCTGAAACCATGGTTTTGGGGGTAGGTGAACAAAAAAATTCCAGCTTAGTAAACTTAAATGGCGAGTGTTCAATTAATTGTTAACAAAGTACTCCCTTTCATCCTTTTTATAAGATACAATTGTTTGAATGGATATGTTTCTTTTTATAAGATATCATTTGGAGATGTCTAATGTAACGCCCCAAATTTTGATTTAGGGCTAATGTTGATTATTGAGAATGTAATTGTGAATTAGAGTGGATTTTTATATATTTTATGGCAGTATTAATTAATATGCCAAAAATATAGGAGAAATTCAAAGAATGGAATTATTGGCTTTAAGTTGGTGATTAATGGGGAAATTAATTACTAAAAGAATGGAATTAATGCCAAAAATAAAGGAGAAATTAATGGGGAAATTAATGGGGAAATGAGATGTGTGATAAAATGGCTAATGAATGGATTAAAGTAGCTAATTGAGTGTTTACTTTATGAGACCCAATGAGGGAAGGACACTTGGCAACATGTATGATGATAGTTGTTGGAGAAGTCAAATGAGAATATTATTATTTTATCTCATTCTCTCTCCTCTCTTCCCTCTTTGTACACTGAAGTAGTATGGGAGGGAGTAAGATCATCATTCTTTATCCTCTGTATCACTCAATCTCTCTCATTTTCACTCTCTCATTTTCTCTTTCTGTCTTGGCACCATTGTTGTAGAAAAATAGAGGAAGAAAATCTTGCGAAAAGGTAAGGAAAATGACCACCATTGCTCAAACTCATTTTTTTAAAGTTGTTCCTTGAGTTAAGAGCTACATTTCTATGGTTATAGTTTGTCATTTGTTGTTGGTTTGAGACTTCAAGAAATTGTGGAGGTTGGAGAATCAAGAAGCTCCTTTGAGAAAGTTGTTAATGTGAGTTTGAGAGACCTTTCTATATAAGTTTTGTGCCAAATGCTTTAGCTTGAAAATTCTGGAAATTTGGTTTGAAATTTCAAAAATTAGGGTCTTGTGGTGTTTGAATTGTTGTTGTCATGGATATGATGCTTTGAGATGTATCTTGGGTAGATAGAATTTGATTGAAGCTTAAATGTAAGGTTTGACACCTTTGTGTTGGTTTTATGCATTGGGCAAAAACAGGGCATGTAATTGGGTTGTGATTTTGGTCATTTTGAGGTTACCATTGTGTTCCTTGTGAGAAATTGTATGGGAATAGGTTTGGTTATTGATTTTGGAGTCATTGGACACTTTGGTAGAAAATTGGAAATCTGTCAAGTGTGAACTCTATTCTGGGCAGTCAGTTTACACGAAAGTTTTGAATGACCAAATGGTGTTGAAAAATTATGAAACTTTCCAGTCTTAAATTTCATATCCCAAGCTTTAAAATAGTCATATAATTTGTGTAATTTCATTTTGTTAACTGAGAGTTATGCTTTGCCAAAGTTTGAGATAAAAACTAGACTCTGTTTTGGAGTAATATTGAGTTTTGGGTAATTATGGAATTTTGTGATGATTTCTAGTTATGGTCCATATTTTTCTAGTAAAGAGGACTTAAATACCTTTCATTTGGCTTTGGAATCACCTTATTTCAATTTTTCTAGATTTAGTTATGAATTTTGGAAGTTCAGCTAAGAATCAGGGAATTTCTTGGCTGCGGCCCAAGGTGGTTGGCCGCAGCCCATGGGTGGCTGGCCGCGGCCAGTGACCTTTTGACCATATTTTGGCCGCTGCCCAACGGAGGGCTGGCTGCGGCCAACCCCTGTGTTCCAGAACTTTGAGTTTTTGAAAAGTGATATTTAACCTATTATTTCCCAACCTTTTAGAGCTTTTATTAGAGGCATTTGTGGCCTCTTAAGGGTCAATTATGATAACCAAATTTAAGTGTTATGAAGTAAATTAAGTCTTGGAATAAAGTATAACTCTTCGTCCTTAATCATGATTCTAGGATTTGATATTTGCCCTACTCGGGAGAGACCGATGTCAGAATACACCCGGAAGGACCAAGGTAGTGACTCTTCTCTCATGTTGTGTATGATGTTTTGGTATGCATAACTTATCATTGAGCTGTGCGAACTGCATGTGCCATGGTCCATTACGGCATAAGCACTTCAGCGTGAGCCGTTTAGGGATTAACGCTGGTCATCTCTAGTTTGGCTGTTGAACTGCCATCGTAATCGACATGGATCTTTGTGAATCCAACCCATGGGGCGGCGTTTGTGAATCTAACCGTGGGCTGTGTGTTGATCTTGCCAGTGTGGCTTGTGTATGAAATGCTTTATATGAATCCTAGCTGTGGTGAAATATATTGTGTGGGTTGTGTTGTGCAATGCAGTGTGAGCAAACTCAAGGGTGACATGAGTTATACCTGCCTTTGCCGTTTTAACTGCCGTTGTAGTTGCAATGTGTGTGTGATGATTTGCTTTCATGCCTTATTGTTGTGCATACTATGAGTGATTTGACACTACAGGGATTCCTTAAAATCTCACTCTCCCATAAACCAAATTTTTAGACAGGGCAGAAGGATCGAAGGGAAAACGGGCGACGAAGAGCGGATAGAGCTCCGGTTTAGGAGTTTTACTTTGGTTATCATGTAAAAACCATTTGGATATATTTTTGGGAAACAATTGTATATGTTTTAGATTAATGTATAGTTTTGGTGTAATTCCCAAGAAAAAGGGAAAAAGTGTATGGGCTTTGTGCCTCTGTATAATCCCTTTATTAATTAATGGAACCGAGTGTGTCGGGAATTTATGCTGTACTCTGATATGTATGAATGAAATCAACCGGTACAGGCCATTTAGTATTGAAATGTGAATATGAGACCGTCATGAACAAGTTTTGTAAAAGTTTTTGTAAGCCATGATTTTGGGAAGTTTGATTTTATTTAAGTCCTAAAATCATCGAAGGTCTCTAATTCTACATCAATTATGTATTTATGAACTAAATCTCAGCCTACGGTGGAAGGGGGTTACATCTAAACATTTAATACATTTTTTTACCCTCAATTAATTATATGTCTTTCCCTTTACTTTATCACACTTATTCCCTCTCATCACTTTTCTACTCATTATCTCTTCCACCCATTGACCCACATTCTTTATAAATAAGGGTGTTTTTGAAAAATGAGTTGCATTTTTTTATATTTTTATCATTTTCAGTCAATTTTAACTAAATTTTTTAATCTACATAATTTTATTATTGGTATCTTATAAAAACGAACCGATAGAGTATTCACAAAGATGGAGCTTTTTTTCATTTTAATTTTTTTATTTACACAAGTTAAAATATGAAAATATAATATTATGAAAAATATAAGCTTGATTCGTCAACTTTTAAATGCACAATTATCACCTAAATTTGATGAGTTAGGATTTTTCATTAGGTGAAGCTGATGGTATTAAGATTGAATGACTAAAAATTTACCTTATAAAATTAAGAGACTAAAATGAAATTTGAAGTAAATATAGGGACGACAAAACGTGTATTTTTTTATTTTGACCTTATTTCATGTTTGTGAGCTAACACCAGCTACAGTGAGTCGGTGACGGCGTGACGCTAATTTGAAGCGCGGGAAAAAAATAGAATTTGGCGCAAGCATTGCCTACAAATAGCCAGATAGCATCGCATTAGCTTCTCTCTGCTTGAAACAAATACAG
Organism: Inga laurina; assembly: GCA_963855925.1. NCBI lineage: Eukaryota > Viridiplantae > Streptophyta > Magnoliopsida > Fabales > Fabaceae > Inga > Inga laurina. The sequence continues at coordinate 10,685,321 of OY979707.1, forward strand.
AGCAAAAGAAACGAGCAATGGAGGATTCGGGAACAATTCTTTCTCACATTTCATCTCTAAAGGACATGCTCGATCAGGTTCTTCTGCTCGTCTTCATCCATTTCGATCGCTTCGTTAATTTCTTGATGCAAAAGCTAGGGTTCTATTAATTAATTCGTTGTTCAACGATTTCCTTTTGAGAATCAGGTTAATGAAGAAATCGAGGCTACAATACAGGTCACGCGAGAGATAGAATCAGGAATCGTGAAATGTGAGGAAATTGAGAGCGGTTTTGCTGCAAGAGAAGCAGAGTTGATGAAAACAATTTACATGCTGCAGTTCGAGACTGTTGGATATGCCACCGTTGCTGGTAATCTCAGTCCTGCTTATTTGTTTCTTGATGTTGAGGTTGATAATTTCATTTGAATGATGGAATGCGCTGTCTTAAGAGTCTGTTTTTAAATTCTATCAGTTTGTTTTGCTTGAACGAAATGTTATTTAGGGGTAAAGAACTCAAAACAGGCGAATCAGATATTTTCAGCGGCACATTTGAATTGAATTATACTGTCTTCCATAGTTATTTTACTCAATACCTAATATAACAATACTGATCTCATGCACGAAATGGTCATAACTCATATCTCGCTGACCAATGAATCCCCACGGGGATGTTAAACCGAAATGAATCAGTGGTTCAATTAAATGTTATACTTCATTTTCTCAGGATGCTTTATCTTTCTTGTCTGGGATTTGGAATTTATTCAATTCGGAGTTAAAAAAAATATCCTATTTGTTGAACTGACAAATTATTAAAAAAAAAAAAAACACGTAAAAAGAGTACATTGATTTTAGATTTCAAACAGAGAAGTTGTGTTGGTAATCCTGCAATATTATGAAGCAGATAAATTGATATTTTTGTCATAACTTGGTTGCCAAAATTGAGAAAGGGTAGGATACTTTTTCTTATGACGAAAAATATTTATAAATACATAAAACCCTGCGACTCTGCGATAGGCATAAAACTACTGAAACCTTGTCATGCTTTAGTAAAGTTTCAATAATTACCGTTTCTCATACATAAAGACAACCCTTTAAGAGTTTAAGTAATTGACATGTCATAGAGATGCAAATCAAAAGATAAAAACTTAAGAAATACACGGTCCACTAAACACATTTAATAATCAAGTTCATCCGACAAATTTAACAGAATCAACATAGGACGCAACAAAAAGTAATGCATCAATAACTTATGTCAATTAATATGTTTCGTTTGGAGTTAAATAAGGAACTATATATATATGTGTGTGTGTATTTGCGCTTTCTTTCAATATCCTGTCATCTTGATTACAAACCCAGTGATCGTTAATTAATATGAGATTGGGTATAATAAACTGTGAACTTGAGAACCATGTATAGAAATTGTTTTTAAAGAGGTTTGTTAAATTTTCATGGTCTGGAGCCCGTCCAATTGGAATCAAGGTTCCGGAATGTTTTCTTCCTGGAAAAATTTGTTATAGCACAAACCCACCGGCTATTTGCTTGATACTTATTAGGACGCCAAACTAAGGCACCCTTTGCGCTGTTTGTTTTTTCCCCTTCATTGCTTTTAATTCTTGTGTTGCTGGAATGCTCTTAGTATCCAGGGCATGCCAAAGAAACGTAGGAAGAAGAAATGTGTTCTATTTGAATTTGAGACTTAGCAAGCAACCTGATTTTATATTAAAGATATCAAATATAATTTTGGGTTAAGGAGCAAATTTACCAATGAAGTTTTAAGGAAGGAGTGCCTGGAACAATTATATTTTAAAGGGGGCAAAAATATATATAAGGTTTTAAAGTGGAGCATCCAGCACAAAACCGTTAAATTTGACCTAACGGCGTTATATTATTAGAGAAGAAAACCACTAACGGCGTTAGGTTAAATTTAACGGTTTTGTGCTGGATGCTCCACTTTTAAAACCTTATGTGTATTTTTACCCTCTTAAAACATAATTGTATCAGACGCTTCTTCTTTAAAACTTCGTTGGTAAATTTGCTCCTTAACAGTTAACCCTATAATTTTCACAAAAATAAAAAAGATATCAAATATAATTTGTCATGAAAATGCAATTTGCTCTGCGTATTCAAGTTGCATGATTCAAATGTGCCTTAAAAACTTGCATGAAGATTGAGCAATATGTGCATACTTCTGATGAAAGTGGATCGTTCCTTCTCAGATATCCAATCTATTTGCTGCTTCCATAAATTTTTCTGGTTTCAAGTTTTATTTTGCGTCTGTATGATGTTTTTCTTGACATGCAAGAATGCATGACAAAGAAAACTCATGTGCCAGATTCTAAAAGCCCTTGTATATATTTATGTAATGAGTCCTATAAGCTGGAATCAAAATTAAATTAACTGAGTGTTGCTTTTCTTTACCAGCAATTGGATAGTAATTTTATCTTTACTGTTTCAGTTTTCTTGTTCTTTGTGGGGTATTCAAATTTTCCGTTTTCATTTCCCTAATAACTATTAGACAAGTTGAAGGCCTCTGTAAGTTCTATGGAGAAGGAGCTATGTTGTCTTAAAATGAAGCGGGCCGAGATTGTAAAAAGAATTACTGAAAAGAGGTATTGAAAACTCCTCATATTTGTAGACGCAAATATTGATCTCTTATTTTGTTTTGGGCTTCCCATTTGAGTATTTTCTGACTCTTTCGGCAAAGGCTGAAATTGTGACACATGGATGTCTGTATCTCCCTTTAAAGAAGCAGGCTGAGCTGGCTGTCTTTAAAAATTATGCTATTTTGTCCGAAATGAAGCAGGCTAAGATGGGAAAGAAAATGAGCGATGACGGAGTTAAAACAATTCTTCATATTTGTAGATGTTGATATTGAATTCTGCTTTGTTCCGGGTTTTGAAATTTCTGCAATTTCTTAAAAGTCAGAAGAAGGTGGAATTAGGTTAAAAAAATGAAGATAATGTCAGCTATTACGTTGCGTAAAATGCCAGTTTTGAACTAACATTGGAGCTAAAAGTTGGCTATGTGCATAATATCAATTACTCCAGGATACTTTGAGGAATATTGAAATTTCCAAAAAGAAAAAGCGATAAAAACTTATTCAGCCTATTTCAGGCCAAGTTAATTTTCCAAAATTTCATTTTGGTTCTCAGCTTATTTTTCCCTAAATCAAGCGTTTATTGGGCTCGTGGAACTACATACATGATGGAATCGCACCTATAATGTGACAATATCTTTGTAATGTTCCCTACTGCTAATGGAACTTTCCTGGTTTCATATAATATATACAACTGTTAAGTTGGTATAGTCTTGTGCTGCATTGCATTTTAGATATTGATGACTGAGTGATTGGTTTCTGGGCAGGGAAAATTTTATGACCGTGTGCCTAGGATTTCAGGCTGATATTGACGGGAGAGAAAATTGTGAAGTAAGGACATTGTTGTCGGAGAAAGTTTCCCTTGAAAATGAAATTCAGCTTATGGATAAAAAACACAATGTTTTAAAAAATTCAGTATTGGCGTTTGTGGAGGAAATTCTCAAAGATCTTAATAATTCCAACTCAGGTGATATTATTTTCCTTTCATCTCTATCAACTTGCTATGTCATTGTTGACGTCAGAGTTACAAGAAGGAGTTCATAACCATTAATTCTCTCTTTTGATGCCTTTATTTGATTGTGTCTGGAATCATTTCCTGGACTAATATTTGAACTATATTTTACATACAGGGCTTTCTGGGAATTCTTTTTGCTTTTTATTTGTGTTCTTATTTCGGGTCAAGTGATTTTGTCATGATTACTTTATATTTATTTGGTTCATAGTGTTCCTTAATGAGGAGTACTTGATATGATGTCATCTGTAAGTAATCAAAAGACAGATATTGACCTCCAGGAGGTCAGGACAAGAGTAATATTGCACAGCTTTTCTTTCCTTCTATCTTGAGAGCTGGACTGCAAGTTCATAACAACTTAACAGTAGCTTTTACTCTTCAATTTTTTTGGCCTAAGTGGATGATATAAATATCAAGTTATATACAAATATATACACGAATCTCCTAAAGACTTTAGGAAGTTAGTCTAATATGTGATCTCAAAATATGTATAAATTTATCTTACATCCTTAATGAAAAAAATTCAAACTTTAATACTACAACTACAGGTATTTATCATGGTCCACGGAGAAAATTTAGTTTTTATTAACTAACAAGGATTTAATTACTGTGGCACAAGTCTGCCTGCATGGCAGGTTGCTGGAGTAAGTGACGTGGTACCAACGTAGCATCTTAAAGTAGGTCACCTTTTCCTGCAGAAATTGGAAAAACTGAATTACTATGGATGTTCATATTCATATTTTATCTGAACGTTTATGCTGAGTTGTGGAATTCAATTTCTTGAGTATAAGATGAGTGTTAGATGTGACTTCCCATGCTCTAGTCTCCTCTCCTGAATGGACAGTGATGTATTGCAACCTTTTCTTCCCCTTCCCGCAGCGTTTGAAGTTGAGATGCAGAGGAAGAACTGGGAGAATGAGAAATTGCTCAAGGACATAAATGATTTGAAGAATACACTGCTTTCAGCTATTGGGACCAATGATGATATACTTTAAAAGCTTTCCTTGAAGCTTTTGATTCATAGATCTTTAGTTTCAGACGTTAATACTGTCAAGTAGGTCTTCATAGATCTATCTAGTGGTCATTGTGTTTTAGTTCTTATATTTTCCTGGAATGACTGATATGACTCAAAAGTAGATGTCCGTCTGGTTCAACAAAATTTAGCGACGTGATGTGTCATTTTCATCCATGTGACCAAGCTATTGATTTCTTTTGGGATTATATAAAGAGATTCGTGATTGGCAAGAAATGGTTGCTTGCTGCATGTATGTATTTGGAGCAAAACTAAGTTATGATCCCCAAAAACTTGCAATATAATGAATCTATAACTGTTGCTCTGTAAAAGTTGTCAGGTTAAAGTAACTGCAACTGTGCTGGTCAAATATATTTTTTTGGTTGAATTCCCTGTTCCACACAGAGTGAGAGCTTTCCAGGCAACAAGCTTCTTGTAACGATGCAGCTTTTCCTGGGGATACAGTTGGCGCCTGGATATAATGTTTTCAGAAATGTGTCCAGAGGTGGAGGTCAAACTTCAAACTCCCGAGACTTTTTTTCATGCCTTTTCATAATTTGGTTGGTTGATACAATAAATCTCTCGATTTGGTGCCTTCTGCATAAACTGTTTGGATTTGTTCGTACTTGGAAAGAGACTTACCCTTAATATATATTCTGGCTCTCAACTTGGTCATTTAAGTTGCATGGGTGGGGTCCCGGTACCATCCCCTTGAGCTACTTTGTTTTTTTTTGCCCATTTTATTGCAGAGACTATATGTGATTGTTGTGTCACTATCCATTCTAGTTTGGGGGTCCATTGGCAATATTGCTCCAGGGCCTAGGAGGAACAGGGTTTTTCAGCTTATTATAACGATTAAGGTTATTGATAAATGATAAATCTATAAATCAAAATCACTAATCAATTAGCCTAGGCTGCAATTGTTAGGTTATAGAACTTGAGTAAGCTTAGCATACACCTCCATTAATCTTGTACATTCAAGCTTGTCACTCAGGAATGGGTTTTAACTTTTTAAATTGAATCATTTAGTCGCTTGAGCTGGCCTGGAACAAGTAAAAAATTCAGTCAATTGAATTCCAGTTGTATTGTATACTTGTATAGTTGTAATGTCTCTATTTGTTTTTTTTTTCTTCACATTACTCGGAGTTCATTTGTAACTTTGTATGATTGCTATGTCTCTTCTAATTATTAAAGTATTCAACTGCTCATATCCCACCAATGCAGATTTTCTAGAGTATAATTCAACTGAAGTTAGAAGTGGGAAAGAGATGAAGAGGTCAGATTAATTTTCTTATTTGTGAGTTCCACAAAAATGGCATTTTACTCTTTTTCCTTTCTTTTCACTTCTGTTGAAGTGAGTTTAAAAAGATCTATTTGGGAAACTCCACCATTGAGTTTTGGCATGGCGAGTCACTATTAGGACAATTGATTAGTGCTGGTTTGAATGTTTGCTGAAGTGATTTTGCTTCTTTAATTTGGAGATAAACTTACATTGTTGGTAGGTAAACTATAATTGAGCAATTGATTTTTGCCTGGCGTGGAAGGAATGAAATAATAATAAGCCTCGTTTGATTGCACTATATACACTATATAAAATATTTTTATTGCAAATGTTTAGCATAATTTAGAATTGATTTATTTTTATATTCAGATAAAAAACTGTTTATGTATGAAATTATTTTTTTTATTTGATTGTATTTTATTATGAAACACGTCTTTCATGGACATGCCGCCAATCCATTTAAACTGTTGCAGGAACAGGGCAAGAGACAATGGCGTGAATGGTCGGTCGGTCTGTCTGTCATTCTGGTTTTCGACTAAAATAAAAATATGGCTTCAATCTGTACAGTGATTGCAAGAGTAAGAATCCAAGATGGCATATTTGTCAATTCCGTCCCAAATCATTGTAAAGTGATCACACGGCAGCCCTACAAGCTACTAATGCAAAGCCTGGAACCCGACAGAAGGAAAACAACATGAAGCTCCCTCACAGCCAAGTTAAGTAGCGTGTGGTTTACAAAATTTAAACTAGAAATGCAATCATAACAGCACAAAACAATATTATAATAATACTGAGTTTTATTCTTCCAAAATAAAAAAAAGGCAAATGAGTAATTAATGATAAAAATTTTAAGAATTATTTTTTACATGCACTTAGTTACTTATTTAGTTACTTATCTTACTTCAAACACTCTTAATTATTGAGGGTAATTTAGGATTTTTTTTTTTTAAAAATTGCTGTAATTCCACCAATTACAAAATATATTCTCCAAATGTATATAAAATGTATTTAAGAATTCAGGTGCAACTTATCTTTGGCAGGTGCAACTCTTTTACAAATGTGTGCAACATATCTTCAACTATATGTAATATTATACGGAAAATATCTATACATAGTTAAAGATATAAATTACATGTAGTTAAAGATAAGTTGTAAGTGCTCAAGAACTTGAATCTTTAGTACCTTTGGCAATAAATTTATAATAGGGGATTTTTCAGCAATTTTTTTCTTTTTTTGTTTTTAAATTTTTGTGCTTGGTCAGTGAATCCTATTAAAATTTTATTGTGAACTTAAACTGACATATTGCATATAGTTATGAATTCTGGTGATTGAAAATGAATTCAGATTCAATAATAATAAACAAAGGTTGCCTTCTGTGTCACAGAGTGTGATCGTGCCTTTCACGTGAACATCACGTGCAGAGATGGATCTGGTACCGTACAACAATGTCTTATCTATTTAATCTGTGCCAAAAAGATTAGCTGGGGTCCTTTTTTATTTGCAGGTGACCATTGAAAAGAAAGAAGGAGCCAAGGAGGTTTGAATTTTGAACCACGAGCAGGTGATTTTTATAACATTCTGTCTCTCCTATTCTCCCATATTTTCACGCTTCCTTCCATCACTTGTCCCCCTTTCATATATATCAGCCATATATCTGAAATTAATAGGAGAAAAACAATACCTACATAATAATTTATGAATAGAACAAATAATTCTATTAGTTTGGGATGTGCACGAGCACTAACACAATATGTGGAGAAGGCACAGTCTGGAACTATATACTAATGATGGATGGAAAGAAGAGTAGGACTAGTGTGATACTATGATGTGATAATTTAATTTGCTTTATGCCTCTATAGTATTAAATTTAATTGTGTGTTTTTATCAAGGTATTAAAACTCGGACCGGTCATTGAACCGGTCGGGGTACTGGGTTAAGGGTCAGTGGGTCAAACCGGGACCAAACCGGTGAGAAATTGAAAATTTTAGACTTATAGTATGAAATTCTAAAGGAAAAATAAATTTTTTTTTTTTTTGAAAAAAAACCCAACCCGGACCGGACCGGTTTCCCGGCCGGTTCGCCGGGTCCCGGGCCGGACCGGCCGGTCCGGTCCGGGTTTAAAAACCCTGGTTTTTATATAAAAGAGATTTAGTAAATTGTGGTTGATTCATATATTCAGGCCAAAATAAAAATAATTATGATGGATTCATATGAAGCTTCTAATTAAAGGTAAAAAAAAATTTGAAGCTTCTAATTCACCATTAGCTAGTCATTATCCGGACTAAACAAGTCTTTCGTTCAAGTATCTCCAGGATTAGACACCTTTAGAAAAAGTTATTCTTGATAATTATTTGTCACGAGTTGTAAGATTCTAAATGTAAGTACAGGATATTCGCTATTTCAGTTTATTGTCATTTTTCACCATTAAAATATTGAATTGTCTCAAGAAAAAATTATTTAAATTTTATTTTCATGGTTCAGTAATAATTGATTTTTATTTCTTATTTAATATTCAAAAGTTTGTATAAAATTTTAGTATTTTGCCCAATGTCATTAAAAAGCTAATAAAAAAAGAGTGCACAATTTTGTTAGTGAGTCGATCATATTAAATTATTATTAATATCATTATCATTATTACAATATGTAAAATCTATAACAAGTCACAATAATGATAAGTTTTAAATAATTCAACTATTTTAAAATGCAATACAGAGACTAACTATTGGCTGGAAAATAACGTTGTAACTGAATTAAATGAATCTTTAGTCTATTGTTTTACTGCTTGCATAGTTGCATATGTTTTGGCTAATCTGACTTCTATGCATTAACAATTAATAAAACATTTATGATTTCCCTCTATTATATTTACCCTTATTAAACCTTGTATTGATGCTTTGAAAGAGGGATCGGTTAAATCGATTGATTAAACAAAGAAAGTAGCGGTTGAAACTGCTTCTTATCATTGAACGGCTTTGATAAATTCACCAGCTTAAAATACTTTTATTCGTTGTTTTTTGGGAAAATTAAAATAAAGGACCTAGAGAAAATAATATTTATTATAGAGGACCATAAAAATTGTAATTACTTAGAAGGACTGAATATCATAATATAAATTTAAAATCACTAAATTGCCCCTAATCAAACCTCCTGTATTATCTCTTGCATTCATAATTAAAAAAATAACTAAAATTAAAACTAAAACAGTCCATCATGATGTGATCATACCTTTTTTTTTTTTAAAATTTTTAATATATTATTTAATTAACAAGGTTAAACTCATATTTATTAAATTTTTATTTTTCACCAATTTATATCATCAAATTGCCTAATTTATATTATCAACATTGATATGAATTAAGCTCTTTTATATAAAAAATAAAAAATAAACACATTTCATATTTTTTCAGGATATAATAGGTTACTTATATTTTTTAATCTTATTAACATAAATGATTTTTTAACCCACAATAATTACTTCTAAAACAAAAAAAAAATCATATATATATTTTTTTATTTAACATATATATGATAAATTATAAAAGACCTTGAGTTTTATTCAAATTACATAATTCTATTTTTAATTAAAATTTTTGTTATTTTTAAAAAATATATAATTTTTTACAAAATTGAAGAATGTGTAACTTTTTTTAATAGATATTTATTCAAGTTGTGAAAAATAAAAATTGAGAAAACTATTATTTAATTTAATGAAACTTAGAATTTTGTATTAGTTTTAAAAATAGAATGTGAAAGAAAATATAGAAGGGAATGCAGAAGATTTTATTGGGGGCATTTTAGTACTTTTAATTTTATATTTTTATATTTGATCCTTCTAAATAATTATAATTTTTTTGGTCTTTTTCCATAAATATCTTTTTCTCTATGTCCTTCATTCTAATTTTCCCTTCTTTTTTTGTTTTTTTATTGGATAACTAGATAGCCCCCTATTACATCAAATGTGCCGAAAGTGTTGAAAACATCTTTATTTCTTTTGAATTTCTAGCCACTAGGAGGAATTAATAAGCCTCAGCCACTAAGCACTGAGTCTATTATTATTATTTTTTTAAAAAACTAGATTTGATTATCATATAAGATTTACAAGGGTCAGTATTCTATTTCATCATTTTATAAAGTAACATAATGATGTAAAATGTGATTGTGGCAATGGAAGATGTTCTCCGTAATCCGTATGTTTTACACGTGAAAAACTTTAAATTTATTAACTCTATTTTAAAATTCAACAATCTTTCAACTTTATCTTTATTTATGAAAGGTAAAATTGCATATTCATACAAAAATTTTTTATCTACCTTATAAATAGGATGAAAAATTTTCTTCTCTCCCTATTTTATAAATAGTATAAGAGGAGTAGTAGATAGTCTCATATAATAGATTAATAATTATCTGGTAAATTCGGTGGCCTTTTTCAATGCCCAGTTGCTTAGAAGATAAATGCCCTTTCATGATTATAATAATCATTGATCCATAACTGTGTTATATAATACTCCTATTATAATAATGGTTTTATGAAATGCTTTATGTGGGATACGATTTTCAACTGAGGAAAAACTCTGGATGTGTAAAAGTGAACTATGAAAATCACATTAGAAACTTTATGAATAAACACAATAAGACATAGAATCAACCCAACATCAGTAGATGGCATGAGGGATAGTTGAGTTAATGAGTTTCAATAAATAAATATACAAAAGACCCAGCATCTAAAAAATCCAATATACAATTTTCTTCAAAAAAAAAAAACTTACAATATGATTTTAACAAGCATAAAATTTTCTACTGCTATAAATGCTGATCGAACTATTTAACCCTCCAGAAATGGAATTCATTAATCTAACTATTAGATTGGGTTAATGCCTTGAGTTTAGCTTGCATTCTTTTTTACTCTTTTATTTTTGGGTTAATAAAATTTTTTATCCCTGAAGTTTGATCCAATTTTGATTTTGGTCCTTCAAGTTTGAAATTAGTGGTTTAGGTCCCTGAAGTTTCACCCAATTTTGGTTTTAGTCCCTCAAGTTTGAAATCAGTGATTTTGGTCCCTGAAGTTTCACCCGATTTTAGTTTTAGTCCCTCAAATTTGAAAAGGACTTGGCGACCCGTTTTTGAAACCCGACCCGACCCGGAAAAACCAAGTCCTTTTCAAACTTGAGGGACCAAAACCAAAATCGGGTGAATCTTCAGGGACCAAAACCACCGATTTCAAACTTGAGGGACCAAACCAAAATTGGGTGAAACTTCAGGGACCAAAACCACCAATTTCAAACTTGAGGGACCAAAACCAAAATTGGATCAAACTTCAGGGACCAAAAATTATATTAACCCTTTATTTTTTTTCGCCTGTACTTTTTAACCTACTGTTTGCCACATCGTGCGGAAAGAAATCTAAAACGAAAGCATATTATAATTATGTGTGCGTGTTTCATAAAAATTAACATTATAAAAAGGATGTTTCCTTTACAATCTAATCCATGCGTATATTTTCAGCAAGATTAAACATTCAAGATTGTCAATTAGAGTATCCATTTTAAGGATGAAACGTGAAGTTATTATTACTTCTCCACCTATTATTGCTTCTTTATTAGAATGTTATTTTGCTTATCACTTTTCACCATGCTATTCATTATTAATTACTGCACCTACTACAATCACAAATATATGTGAGGTTATGAAAGTTTCCCCCTCAAATGGCCAATTATTTTTTTTTTATATGGACCTGAAAATTTGCATTCTCTTGGAATATTATAATAATTAAAGAAAAAAGAAACAGAAGAAATTATAGGGGAGCTGCTTTATAAAGTGTGTGTTTTGTATGGCTTTGAACATTCCTTTCTTGTTTTTATATAATTGTTTCTCTGCCAGTAAAGTTTGGGACCCAAAGTATAAGCTGTCTGCTTGATGAGTCTTCTGGGACATATCATATGATCCACCACAAGCCCCACGTTTGGTTCATTTATTAGTGACCAAAGATGACCATCACCATAGGACCACCACAAACCTCTTCTTTCTCTCCCTCCACTATATAACACCTTCCTTCCCTTCTCTCTCTTGTCATGCACTTCAATCAATCATCACCTCAAAAAATAAGAAAAGGGAAGGGAAAAAAGCCCTAATAGTACTGTGTATAAAGTGTTTGACCAGGAAGCAAAGAGAAATTAAAAGAAGGGATCAGATCAAGGTGCTAGCTAGCTAGCTAGGAGGATGGAGTTCATAGGAAGAGATCATCATCAAAGTATTGGAGTCTCTAAAAGAAGGGTTTTAGGAAAAAGAATGGGGGCTCTTCTTAAAGAAGGTAGGGGTAGGTTTTATATATTCAGAAGGTGTATTATATTCCTTCTTTGCTCTCATGATTAGTTTTATATTATTATTAGTATATAATCTTGTAAATGAAGATGGAAGGGATGATTATGAAGTACCTAGAAGTACCTAAGCCTGGGTTTTCTATATATCCTCCTTCTTCTCTTCTGGTTCTTTCTTTGTTTGCTAAATAGGAGAAGAATTAATGGAAAGAAAAACAAAGAGTTATATTCATCTTTATGACTTCATGATGTCCTAGTTATTTTTTCCTTCTTTCTCTCTGATCTGATAAAAAAGAAGCTCCTATTGGAAAATTTAAAAGCTTTAATTAGATCATTTATCAGACTCATATGTTTGTGCGTTCGTGTGTCCTATATGAAGTATTAATCTGTATATATGTAAACATCCCGTGAAGAGGGCTGAGGGAGAAAGCCTGAGTCAGGTTATCTTTTTCTTCTTCTTGTATTTGTTATTTTCTTAAAATGAAAAAATGGAAAGAAAAGCTAACAATTTGCATTGCATATAGTTCGACTAGACTCTCTTTATCTCTCTCTCTGACAAGAAATTTTGCTAGTTGTGAATCTTTTGCCTCACAGTCAGTACTTGAGAGTGTGGATGTGGCTATATATCATAGTTAGATTTCCTTATCTCTAAATATCTGATCTTATCAAACAATATTCTCCATTAATTTAATTCAGGCACCTTATATATATATATATATGATGATCAACTTTTGGAAATTATTTAGAGAATTGCAGGACTGATAGAAATTTAGCATGTGTTTGTGGGCAAAAGTATAAACTATAATGTATAGTATATTGTATCATTATGGGTGGCTGGATCTTCCTCAGACTTGACATATGGCAATATTTTGTTTAAAGAAAATAAGAAACAAAGTGGATTGCAGATGTAACTAATATTTTTCCCCAAATGAGGTAATCTCAGTTTTGTTATTTGAGGAAAAAGCAGGATTATGGAACTGATATATATAAACTGTGTTGCCCATGCTTTTCAAAACACTGAAACAGCTCAACAACAGAAGAAGAAGAAGAAGGAGAATAGCTTTTGTTTCTTTGACTTTTTGCTCTTTTTGATCCCTAGCTTTCTGTTGAGTCTCTCAGCTTAAAAGTTTTAGCCTACACACACACCCAAAAACAGGTACGAAGAGGAAGCAGTGAAAAACTGAAAATTTAACAATACTGTTGAATTTACCCTAATTAAGAATGTACAGATTCTACATATAATGTTATCATAATAAATAATCTTGCTTAAAAAATACCAATAATGTTCATCATAACATCCCAATTTTACTCATATTATTTAAGCATTATTAGGAAGCAATTTATTAAGTTATTTGAGGTGTAGAGTAAACTAATGCATTATTTCAGACAAAAAAAAAAATATAGGAATAATAAAATATGATTGGAAATTTGGAGTAGTATATTTATTAATAATAAGTTGAATTTAATGAGATTAGTTTATGTGAATGGGAAATTACCATATAATTATTTGAGTATAAAGAGTTTATCACAAATGGATTAAATTTTATGATAATAATCCCATATTATAAATTTAGAAAAAAAGAGAGAGATAACTTAATAAGAAGTGGAGGGATTAAATAAAGGTATTTAAAATATCTTAATACCAAAATGATTAGGATTATTTATATGTTATGAAGATTTTATTTGAGAAAAATACACAAATATAACTTAATCATTGGTACTATTCTTAAAGATTCAATAGGTTATGAATAATGTCACACCCTCATTTTATTTTCACCTATTTCAGAGTATTTGCGGAAATGATACGCAGTTCAATGGACAACACAGGAATAACATAGATATATTGATATTATGTGCGCGATTATGAAAATTCCCTATACGGTTTCGTACTTGATAATTACAATTAACGTAGCCTCATAGTGCTACGTGGGTGTCTAAATACGTCTCAGTGAACGGAGACATCTTCTCATCTTCGCTCCACCACCGCAATCCCCTTCGTATGGTTCTCTTTATTGTTCTCAGCATACGTTCTGTCTTTTCCTGTCTAAATTGTTGGTAGGGGAGGGTGAGATTATGGGGAATCTCAGTAGGAAAGTAATACCAATATGCATGCAAGATAAGTGCTTCATGCATGACATACTTGCATTACATAACTCATGCTCACACAATGACATATCTGCGTGCTCAATGTTTCAATCAACATACGTATGGCCATAGCATAAACAGAAACAGATTTTCAATTATCCATATATGTTTCACATCATCAGGCAAAGCAATAACATGCATCAATACACTAGCACAAATATCAAATACATGCAGGAGAGGTAAGTTCCCTACCTTAATTGCCCTTCCCTGATCTTCGAATAACATGCCTTGATTTGCGTGCCAATACCTCGGGTTCTCTATTCGGTCCTAGAACGTCAAATGTACAGTTTAGACACTTTTATAGTGTTTTTGGTGGTTATATTAGTCTATGGTGAAATTTTACCAAAATGCCCCTGGGACCCCGGCCCCGCCGTACCCAGCCCGATGGCATGTTTTCCCAAAATTTTGACTAAGGCTATTCTGACTTATTTTCGCCCAAGGAATCCATTTCCGGGCTCAAAATCACCAAATTCAGTGTCAAATTACGAAAATACCCTTGACAGCCCCGATTTAGGGATTTCAGTGGCGTTTTCGTAATTATGCTTTTTCGGCCTCTACCGAAAAAGTGTCCAACTGTAATCCCACCTATTTTTGCCCACTGAATCCAATAGAACCATTTATTTCATGAAAATCCAACTCCTTCCCTCAGATCTGTGTTGGCCGAAATATTGGTCAAAAATTGGAAAAATGGAGTTTTGTGTTTTAGCTTCTAAAACTTGTACTTTTTCACTTCTAATCCTTGATTAAATCATTTAAATACTTCATAATCATGATTTAAAGAATTTTGGGCAGCATAACTCCTTAGGGTTATAGTTTTCTAAATTTACAAACTTGACAAAAATCACTAAAACCAAACACAAACCTCAACAACAACACCATACTAGTTTAGATCTAAGGTTTGTAAGGTTACTTTTTGAGATCTTGAATCCTCTCTCTTCTTGAGCTAAGAATGGTGTCTTCAAGATCATGGATGCATGAAGAATCACGGTTTAGAGAAGGATCTAAGACAAAATCACAAGAAAACTCTTAATAAATCACACTTACCTTAAACTTCTTCTTCTTCTTCCTTCTCTCTAGAACTTGAGAGCTCTCTCTCTCTCTCTCTCTCTCTCTCTCTCTCTCTCTATCTTCTCTTCTTGTGTTGGATGAAAATGAGGAAGGAAAGGAAAGGGATGTGTTTTATGAAATCTCTCTTCTTTCATTCTAGCCCTTGATCTAATCAAGCGATGATATGGTGGCACTTGTCTTGCACCATACCTCCTCCCATACTTTCACCCATGCCTCCCTCCATGCTTTCACTTTATGCCATACTTCCTCGTAATTTATGCCATGCCTTCACATCATTTGGGTCTTATTGCCTCTTAGCCCTTGATCTCATCAAGTGATCATAATGTGGCATTTGTCACAAGCATACATCCACCAAGAATATTCCAATTACGCATTTTCCTTTATTTTTCTTGATTAATTGAAATTAAATCCAATTAATTGGAAAATAATTAATCTTGGGCTAAATTGGCAAAATTATGATTTTGCTATCACCTTTGTAATTTAATTCAATTCTTGAATTAATTTGCCTATTTCCTTATGAATATGAATATTTCAAAATTCATAAGTTCCAAATTTCATGAATATTTACCGTTTTATTGAATTTCTCAATTAATTATAATATATTTTTGGGGAATAAAATTTAGGATGTTACAAATAATTTTCTATGTTATGAAGAAAACGTAGAAGTGGAAATTAAAAAAAAAAGGAAAAAAAAGAGGAGAAGAAAATGAAAGAATAAAACAAAAACAAACAAACAAACAAACAAAAAAAAGAAAAGAATTAAAGGAGAATGAAATAATATAAAAATAAAAAGTGGGATCCACATCACTCTTTTATAATCATCTTGTTAGTTCCTTCACCTTCGTGCGCCGCACTGCCCCCCGTCTGTTTCGTTATTCGTCCTGTAGCTCCATTACTCCATTAATGGAGAAGTTGAGATGCTTTTAAGCTTCATTTCTTCCCCATAAAATCCCCTAATCACCACACTTATTTTCCACATATTTTTCTGTTCATTGAGAGCTTTCTAAAAGTATAGATTGTGATAGGAGAAAAGCAAGTTTGAAGATTAGGGCTTGAAGTAAGTATGAGGTTTCATCTTTGACCAAAAAAAAAAAAAATGGTATGAGGTTTCAACAAATGGGAACGATAAGCTTGTAGAGGTGAGTAAATATTGACATTTAATCGGTTTAGAATTTTTATATTACATTAATTGAAAGATTTAGAGTTAGGGTTTGATTGTTAGAGAAATGTTATGATGTAAGCTGATAGTTTTACAGATCAAACTTGAGTTTAATGGTTGGGTTAAATTTATTGGAGGTAGAATTGATATTTAATCGGTTTATAATGTTGTTTAAGCTTGTAAAATGGAAATGGGTATTTTGGTTGGAACCCTAAATGGGAGAAATTGGGGATTTTAATCAATTTGAATTATTTTGAGTTAGTTTTTAGTTCAAATGAATTATTGGAATTTAGAAATGATAGGATTGGTATTAGAACGAAGAGTTAGACATTATAAGTGAGATTTAAAAGTCAGAGGTAGAGTTAGAGACTTTAAGTCTATGTAATTATCTTGAATATTTATTTGGTAATTTGAGTAATGAGAAATTGTATAATAATTATGTAGATTGAAGTTAGATTGTTTGGTGTTGGCAAATTGGAAGCACTCAAGTGTTGGTAATAATAAGCTTGGAGTAGAGGTAACCTTGGTTATTTTTTTATATACTTGTCAACTATATATATACACACTAAATTGTTTTGGGATTTGTTGTGCCTATGGAGGGCTTGATTTGAAATTGTATATTTAATAGAAACTAATAGTATATTTAGAAACTATTCAACCATGCTTGTGTTTATTAGAACTCACGGATTTGTATTTTGGAAATTTTTAAGCATGCTTGTGTGTGATAATGGAAAGATTTGGAAATGATGTTATATTTTAGATGATAAACACATTTGTTTTGATCCCTTGAGTTGAAATAGTATTATTATCTTCATGATTATTGAGATAATGTTTTTTTTTTATCAATATTGTTTGGAGCCATACTTATGATTTGGAACTCGAATATACATGCCATGATTGTGATTGATTGCCTTTGATGCAATTGGATGGTTGTGGATTTGTGATGGGAGATTTTGTATAAGTTAATACCACGTGGCATGTCATCACTCGGTGCACAGTGGATGACACTTGTCAGGGCTCTTCTTTCATGTTTTCCTTTGGTCGGGATTGCATTAGAGTTGTGAGATATGTGACACCTTCTTAGTTTTGTTCTTTTAAGGAGGGGAGCCATAGTCTAGACTTGAGCTCTGCACCTTTGGCCAGATACATTTTAAGAACTGGTGAGCTTGAGACAATCCAGTTAAATGAATGAGTTTCTATTGGACTATGTGTTAGCCTATGGCTCTAGTCAACGGTTATAAGGCTGATCCGAGGTAATAAGGATGATCTGTGCATCAATCATTTGCTTGGCATATTATATATGTGATTTATGATTTGAATATGATAAAGTTTTTGTATAATTATTTTTTGTAACAAGGTTGGCACACATTTTTGTGAAATCTCTTGTAAACGATATTTGGAAAATGAATTTTGATTTTCAATTGTTTTGGAACCTATTTGGAAGGGGGTTTTGATAACCGAATCGAGAACTAGTTTGTTAAATGTTTTATGTAAAGAGTAATATAAATTAATTATTGTAAGCTGAACTTGATTTTAGAGCTGTATGTTCTCGATCTTGGTTTGCATGTATATTTCTGAATAACCAATGTTTACTGAGATCTTTGGATCTCACGGTTGCTATATTTATGTTTTTTTTCCAGGTGAAATATGAGTAGGGTTGGAGGGAAGTTGGTAAGAGGGTGAGTCTAGTTGTAGGCTCTCATTAAAGTTTCTCTTACTTACACATGTCATCATTTGTCATTCCTATTTACATATGTAATGCCATGACCTAGGAACTATTTAAATCATGATTTGAGAATTCTATATAAATTGAGTATTGTGAACTTTGGTTTTAGTGTTTGATTGAGATATTCGATAAATGTTTGTTATTATTGAGAGGAGCCCCCTATTGCTGTGATTTTGTGATAATAGATTTGGATTAAGAGATTTAATAAGTTGTTATCTGGGCTTGTGGAAGGACTGTTGTATAGTTGGGTTTCGAATGCCTGAAGTCCTTGTTTATCAAGGATCCCTATTACTTACTTCCGTTGTGTTCAGAAAATGATTTATCAAATTGTTTTGATTACGTTCTATTAATCGGGGTTGACATTCTACTGTTAAGTTTTCCCATGTTCTACCTTGATTAGCTTTTCAAACTATTGTTTAGAACTTTCCACCATGGAAATTTTTATTATTTGACTTTTAACTTTGTATTATCACGGTATGTTATTTAATTGATGTGTTAAATTTGGTTTAAAAAGTTGGAATGTTACATTCATGAACAATGCTTATCTATGAATATTTGTACAGCTTCTCTTTATTTATTTCTTTTTGGTACAACTCTCTTTATTTATTCTATATATGCATGGTTTTGCTATATATAGATCCCAAAATGAAGATGGATAGGAAATAGTATTTTAGTTTCTTAATATGTAATTAAAGTTAAGATAAAGGTCTTTGTGCTTTAAGCCTTGAAAGAGAAAATCCTTGATGAAATAAAAAAAATTAAAGTTAAGATAAAGGGAAGATGATTGTTGAATCTTAAAAATATTTGCTAAAAAATAAGTTGTAAATATCAATTCAAATAATTATAAATATGGGAATCTTGATGGAAAATATGAAATCTCTTTTATTATTTTTTTAGATTTAACTGATATTAAATTGGTGAATTTTTTGAACCTAATAACAGGTTCCTCCAATATAATGCTCAAAATGTTTTTCAGTAAAACTTTGGCAGCAAGTCTTTTAGTTTTTTTTTTCTTTTGACCAGAGGCGGTAAGTCTTAATCACACCATTTAATTGAAACTTGTTTATTTTAAAAATATTTTTTTCTTTATATATATATGAAGTAATTTTAAAATAGGATTTAACATATGATATAAAGATTAGGCTAAAGTATACATTTAATCCTTTAAATTTATATCAAGTATCAGTCTAGTCCATTAAGTTTGTAAAGTGTATTTTTAGTCCTTAAATGCTAACACCATCTATTTTCACTAGCGGAAAATGCTGAGTCAATGATAAAATACATAAAAGATATTTAAATTTGGATAATTTAATATTTTTATATTCTAAAATTAAAATAAAGACAAATTGAAAATACCCTTCTCTTCTAAATTTCTACCCTACACGACAATGGCTACGAAGATTACGATTCATGCGTCGAATCCATCTCCGCCTTTTTGAACAACCCACCTATCCACATCATCCCTTCACTGGTTCTAACCCCAGCCTCAGCACAAACACATCCATATATGCTAGACCCTTTGTCGAATTACTTCGATCCCCATTCCAAGCCATTGTTGCGCAGGGTAGAAGAGAAGGGAATTTTCAATTTTTGTTATATTTTAATTTTAAGATATAAAATTATTATATTAAAATAATCCTAATTTATATATATATATATATATATATATATTTTTTAGAATTTTATCGCCGAGTTAGCATTTCCGTTAGTGAAAGTTAACGGTGTTAGCATTTAGGGACTGAAAATATATTTTCCAAACTTAAGAGACTAAACTAATACTTGATGTAAACTTAAATGACCAAACATGTATTTTAACCTAAAAATTAACATTATTTGTAAATAAAACTATTATCTTATGTTTTCACACCGCATATGTAAACCTTTTGGATGAAATTTAAGTATCGGAAAGAGGAAGGCTGCGTGATAAAATGATTCAGCTCCATGATTTCAATTTTCATGGCAAGTTATATAACTTATAATGGCTATTTCAATTTTAAAGATGTAGAAATTATAAGAAACTCATGGACATAGCAGTGCACCAAATGTTGCTATATTGAACGAGTGGGTCGGTCGGTGGGGTGAGATTGGTACTTTTGATGTCGCATTATCATCACACCCTTTATTATTATTGTTATTATTATTATTATTATTATTATTATTCACTCTTCTTTTGAACGCCGGATTTCCCAACCACAAATTAAAAGAGTTCTCGTGTACATTAGATTACAAGATTATTGACTTATTTCTAAGGGGAACAAGAAAAAAGAAACCATTTAATCTTTATCTACACATGATTTTACGAGTATTGATATAGAGTCTGAAAAATAAATCTTAAATAATGCAAGATATCGTTACTTAAAAACATTAAATTATTAAATGTTTTGTATTAATTTACATTTAAATCATTCTCATCGGTAAAATCATTCCCAATTTCCCCCTTATTATATGATTAGAATGACAAATTGGGCATTTTTTTAATCTTTTTCAATAAATACATGCCAATGCACTAAATTTTATACAAATATTAGAACATGCCGTTGAAGTTCAACTCCGCCCTCACTTTTTTTTCCCGATGAAACATATAATCATATATTACCAAATAAAAACATAATTTATAAAGTTTTGTAACAATTGGTAGACATCCTGCAGAAGATAATAGGGTTGCCAAGGTACGGACCTAGGTTCAATAATAATTTTCTGATGAGAAATCTTAACTTATTTACATATTAGCGGAAAGGATTGAGAGTGCAGAATCACACGTTGCTGCAGAATGAAAAACATTGCATCTCTTAGAGCCATTAGTTGTAATTGCAGTGTATCCAATTTTATCGAGGGAACAAATGGTTATGAAAGTGACGCTGGTCAAAGAGGTATTAATATTTCGTCTTCTACCAGGAGCTTGGGAGAGTGTAAAGAAGATTTGCCAACGACAATTTTGAGATTGCCAAACCATTGCACTTAGCATACAAACCAAATCAGTAGCCTGGCTTGTTAAAGATCGCAACATCTTGTACCCATCTCTTACCGAATATACTCCAGATTGATTACCACACCATCTTACCGTGTTGGAATATACCAGTCCATCCTTAGTGGATTAGGACCCACGCCTAATTCAAGAGGGGTTTCATGGAGAGACACGGGTTATAAAGAATGATACCTTTTGTGGTTTAAAGGTTACGTCTATTCTTATTTAACCGTATGTTTAAAGGTTACATTTATTCTTATGTAACCATACATACATTATATATATAATGTGTGGGATTAAGGGAGAAAACTAATGAAGAAAAAACATACTGAATATTACTATTCTCTCTCTAAAAGATTCTCTCATAAGAATGTTGTCTTCTCTTCCTTTCTTTGGTGTATTTGCTGTATAACGTGATCGGGATCCGCATCGGTGCTCCGGTTTCGTGTGGGTACTTCAATGAGTCAATCGGATTTTAAGTATGCCCAAAATCCTTACATACCGTATCATGAGCTTGAGACAGAGGAAGAGAATGCAACGCAAATGGTTGGACGACCTACTTGGGATAAAGAGAAAACAATAATAACAGATAGGTCCATTTCCTCCTTGAGCACAGTATAAGGTCAGCAACCCTCAGTGAGGGATATAACCGACTAGGCTGTTGTAAAGGACACCAAAGGCTACTACTAAGTGGAATGACAGATTTGTCTCCAACCTGCCATGTAAGATGGTCTGAAACCACCTTTCCCTCTCTAACAATCTATCTCCAAAGAGAAGAACTGTTATAACACAGTTTGAAACTATCGTTCTGATCACTATCCATGTATTTATCAATCAGGATTTTACTAAGCAAAGAAGATTGATTATGGATAACCCTCTAAATGTGCTCAGCCAAAGGAGCAGAATTAAAAGGTTCAAGCTGTATTATTTGCAGCCCCGGCCGCCTCCATTTATTGGAAGACACACTTCCTCCCATATCAAGCAATGGATTCTGTTAGAAGTAGAAGAATAAGCCCAAAACAAATTAGCCATTTTCATGGCTATCTGATGACATAAGTTCCTAGAGAATTTCATACTGGAAAAGTGGTAGACCAGAAGGGAAGATAAGGAATTTTTAATCAATACTAGATATCTCTCTCTCCCGTTGCACGGGGTGATTAATTTGTTATGATCAAAATCCATCATAACATTTGCAAAATGATTAATTTAATATCTACTTTGTCTAATCTAAGGACTTTCTTTTTTCATATTTGAGGTAGATGTTATCTCTTCATTCATATTTTTTATATTTTATTTTTATCGTAACTTTCGGAGTTGAATTAAGATTTAAATGACATGACTTCAATTTCCATAATTAATCATTTTAACTTATTCAAACAAAATAAATAGCTGGTAAGCCCAAAATGTAAATATGCATAAACAAAGGTAAAATGTTTGGAAGAATTTATAAGTATTGTTTGTACTTTGTATAACAACAAACACATGCATATAAGGTTGTGAAATCATTCTCATGGCAAATTAGTCTTGGCGGTCCATTTTAAAACAAACCAATTTCAAATTAATATTATCTTGTCGCCAACGTGCTGATCCATCAGTAGGTACAACTGCGATATTATAATATCATCACACATTTTTTTCTCATATGCAATCAACCCCCACTAAAGGGGGCAAAAAAACAAAAAAAAAACAGCACATATGACCTTACTTAACACATCATATGCATCAAAACAGTTGAACAGATTGTAAGCAACGTAAACAATATTAATGTCTATGAAGCAAACAAATTGAATGAATAAATATTGATGCATAATTACTAATAAAATAGCAAAAAAAATTAGAGAAAATAAATAAATTCAAAATTCCTAATTTTATTAATTTTCATGAAGATGTCTCAGAGCTGATAGAAATGCTTACGATGTTATGAGAAATAATTCAAATCAAGGAATAAACACAATCCATTATGCACGGACAGATTAAACACAATGACCATATTTTTTTTTTCCAATGATAAAAGATAATTAAAAGAAAGTTGCACGCTTATTATAAAAAAAGATTCCTATATATTACGTAAATAATTGAATAAAATCCTTTTGCTAAAAAAATTGTATAAACTGCTGAAATGAAACAGGAAAATGACATATATATGCTGATACTATAGTGCAAGCAGTTTCAGCTCAATTTGTACCATTTAAGAATAAAGATGCTGCTACTTCATCAACCAAGTTGTTGCAAATCCGAAAAAATAAACAAAAACGTGAGGGTAATAAAAAAAAAATACCAAAAGCACGGAGAGAATGCAAAAGAAAAGGTGAAATAAAAAACATTATGTAAAAGTCTTACAAGCCACTGGTAGATAATCTATCACTATCATAAATTTATTTGGGATAGCTTAATTTTAACTTATAAGTGTTTTTTAATCGTGATTTATGATATATGAAATAAATATGTGAGAGGAGTTTTATGTCGATTTATGTAAAAAACACTTATAAGTGCTTCTTGCTATCCCAAACAAGCATTAAGAAACCCCATTTTGCGAAATATGATATTGCTGCCTCCAAATTGACTTTTGTTTCCCTTTCAGTTTTCAGAAACTAATTATCTAAAAACCTAAAGCACTTCTGAATAAAAATTACATTACTAACAACAAATAATAAACAGATAAACAATTTCAACTTCCACAATCTAACCAATTTACGAGTGCCAAACTCTCATGAATCAGATTGCTATATTATTGTGAAATTATGGCATGAACAATCATGTTTCATAAAGACTATTTCATGAAATACTCATCAGACTCTGAAGAACTACATAATCCAATTCTTATAGCTTACTGGTCGGTCGCTCTTTAGTAGAGAAATTAAAATAATAGACAAAAATTGTACTCTATGTGAAGTAGAATAAGTGTTTCAAGTACACTCAAGGAAAGAATCAATAAAATAAATAAATGCTTTAACAATTTATCTCTTCATGAGTAACATTAACTCTACATTAGGGATACTTTGACGCATGACTAAGTGATCAACCTAATAAATGCGAGATTATGATGTCATACTCCCTCTTCTCATAAAGAGATGGAAGAGCATAACTCATCTAATTTGCTTTATAGATTATATTCATTAACTATAGTAAAATTTTATCTTTGTTCAATTTATAGTAATTTATGTTCATGAATATAGAAAATGATTTTGTATCTTATTTCTCTTATATATAAATGCGACATCATATTTTCCCCCCTTTTGCTTCATACCTGTTAGTACAGTCTAAGCATGTCAGTGCATGCTGTAATGCCCCAAAAATGGGATTAAGGGCTAGTGACTTCAAAAGTGGATGTAATTATTGTTAATAAGCACTTTTGAAGAATATGATGTGAATTACGATCTGAATGTGTTCTGATCAGTGCCTAAACCTTGCATTTAAGCTTAATTGTGTGCTAAAGCTTAAATTGAACCCTAAAGGTAGGGGAGTGTGTAATGCCCCAACTTGTGATTAAGGGTTAATTATGATCTTAATGATGTAATTATTGTTAATATTGTTGTAAATATGTTGTAAGCAATGTTTAAGCTTATATTGGAGTCTAATGATGATTTGGCAAATGTTATGATAATCAGGGGCGAAATTGGAAATTCATTCACCGATTAGTCAGTTACCAAAGAGGAGACTCATTGGTAATTTGAAGATCAACGGTTGAAATTAAAAGTCAAAGGAGTCAATGGCTAGGATTTAATCATGGGGTGCAATCCTATGTAAATGAAATCATGTGAAATCAAGGGGAAGGAACAAGATTGTGCCAAGTGTTATTATGAGGACCCTTAGATTAAAGTCAACATTTCAAACTCATTTTCTCTTCCCTCTCTCCTCTAAGTCGGTTAAGTACTGTGGGCAAGAGAAAATCTGAGTTTTTACTTCTCTCTCCATTCTCTCCATTCGGTGCAGCTGAACCAAGAAAGAGAAAGAGAAAAGCTTAATTTTGAGTAAGCGATTGCTTTCATATGCTCAAGTGTTCTTCATTAATGTTGTTTATGAGGTTGGGAGCTTTCTTTCTATGGTTGTAGAACTTTGAAAGGTGGTGAATTGGTGTTTGCTCAAATTTGGAAGGTTGAGAAATAGAGATTTGGTTGTGGCAAGTGAAAGAGGTAATGATTTGATGTATTTTGATGGTTATGTCTTGAATGTTGGCTAAGTTTTGTAAATTCTGGAATTTTGCCCTAAATTTGGTGTTAAATGAAAGTAAGAATTAGAGAGTGTCACTATTGAATTGGTAGCTTATGGTATTTTGAGTTGATTGGTATTGATTTAAAAGTGGGGAATGAAAGTGTTGATGATTGGGTTCTTGAGTGGAATGTGGATATCTAAGGGCAGATTGTATTTGGAGTGTGATTTTGGGTATTTTGAGGTTATCAATAGGTTCCTTATGGAATTTTAGGTGAGAATAAGCTTTGGTACAAGTTTAGGACCTATTGGGATCAGTTTTGGTCACTTTGAAAAACCTTATCAGTTGCTGCGATTCTGGCTTTTGATGCGCATCACTCAAGTGGAGGATGAGCTCACTCGAGTGCTGCAGTAAATTTATGTTTTCCGTGGTTTTCTCAGTGGTGTTTTCGAGTGGAAATGCAAGAGTGCACTTCTTGACTTGCGAGTGAGATATGATCCTATTCGAGTGAGCATGGGCATGCTCGAGTGGAGTTTTCCCTTGGAAGTGGTCTGTGCTCTCGGGAAAACACTCTTGGTGTTGCTCTTCCTGGTGCTTGAGTGTAACGAGCACTTCTTAGCCAAAGGTGTTGCTCTCGGCCAAACACTCACGAGTGAGGATGCTTCTCACTCGGGCACAAGTGCCCCATCACTTGAGTGAGGCCATCTTCACTCTAGTAACGCGACCAAGATTCCACATTTTTCTTTTTAAAAGAGGGAACTTTGAGGTAGTGTCACCCAACCTTTTAGGCATATGTTAGGTTTCTAATAAGCACCTAAAGAAGTTTAAATGATAACCAACATCAAGTAAGATGAAATTAAGAACTTGGAAAAGGAATTAATCTAATGTCCTTTCTCTTGGTTTTAGGCTTTGATATTTGCCGTACCCGTGAGCCTACTATGCTAGAGGACGTTAGGAAAGTACAAGGTAGTGACTTTTTCTTTATACCACATGTGATGCATTGTATGTGTGTTATATCATTGATTTGTGATAGAATTCGTATGCTGCAACATTTATGGATATGCGCAAGCACCATCATACCAATAGTCCCTAAGTAGCTAACAACGGATCGGGTAATGGTTGTGTGCCTTCCCAACGGAGAAAGGGGATGAGGATGAGGTGTGACTTTGTGATTAGGTAAAAGCCTAATTGTGAAGGCCGACGGGCCAATTGTGAAAGCCGGGTAACTATGTGAGCTATAAGGCTATGTGTATGCACTGCCATGCCAACAGTCCCTGAGTAGCTAACAACGGTTCGGGTAGGGCGGTGTACCTTCCCAGCAGAGAAAGGGATGAGGGTGGAGTGTGATATGTGTTGCTGATGTATGATGATTTGCTTACATGCTATGTGTTTATGTGTGGTATGAATTACTTGTTACTACTGGGATTCTTTTGAATTTCACTCTTTCCTATGACTAACCTTTCAGATAGGGCAAGTGGCTCCAGGGAGAAGCGGATAACCAAGAGCGGATAAGACTTTTTAGACATATTTGATCAAGACCGTTGGTTATCTATTTTTGGAACAAGATTACTGTATATATTTGGGGTTGAAATATTGTTTTGATTTTGTAATCCCCATTTTTGTGAAATGTTACACCCTATATATATATATGTAACCTGGAAGTTGTCGGGATTTTAATTTATGCACCCTGATACGTATGAATGTGATTGAACTGCTTAGGTAATTATATTCGAATGTGACTGAGAGACCAGGTCACCTGTGTTTTAAGCTGTTTTTGTGAACACCCTATCTCCAAGATAGGTGATTCTAAATGATAATCGGTAATTATTGCTCTCTATTTCACTTTAATTTCATATTTTAGATGTAATTACGGTGAGGGGGTTACAGAGGGCGCATCAATGAAGAATGGTATGATATAAATGTGTTTGTTGGTGGTTCAGTAAGAATTGCCATAATCAGGGGAAAAATGGGAAAATGAAAAGTTACCGACCGATTGGTCAGTTATCGAAGAGGAAATTCCTTGGTAATTCAAAGATCAATGGTTGAGATTCATTGAGTAAGAGAGTGAAATTGTATGTGTATAAGCTTATATGTGATCATGGAAGGGAAACCAAGATCTTGACAAGTGTCCATATGTGAGCCATAGATCAAGTCAATATTTCAAACACCCTTTTCCTCTCTTCTCCCTCCCTCCAAGTCAGTTAAGTGTGCATGGGGAAAGGAAAATTTGCATCATCATCATCATCTCATCTTCTCTCTCTTAAGACTTCATTGTCTCCCAAAGAAAGGAGGAAAGAGAAAGAAAGAAGTTCAAGGTAGGTGCTCCATATGACTTTCTATGCTCAAACACTCTTCATTAATATTGTTTATGGTGATGAGAGCTACATTTTCAAGGTTTTAGATTTTTGAAAGGTGGTGTTTGAGAAATTGAAGAAATTTGGAAGTGTGGGAATAAAAGATCTAACCTTGGGAAGAGGAAGAGGTGAGTGTTTGATGATGCTTTTTAATATATTTATAGTGATCACTAGTTAAGTATTGAGATTTATGGATTTTCCCTTGATTTTTGAGTCATATTGGAATAAATGAATTGGTAGTGTATTATGTGGGAATTGGTGTTTTATGGTGTCTTTGTATCATTGAAATTAGTTTGGAACCTTAGAAGGAAAATTGATGCATTTGGGGAATATATGGGAATGTGGTGTCCAAAGCAAAAACTTGTTAGAATGAGAATTTGTGTAATACCTCAATTTGGGATTAAGGGCTGATGACTTCACAAGTGGTGTAATTATTGTTAATTAAATACTTGTGAAGAATATGATGTGAATTACTATTCGAATGTGTTCTGATTAGTGCCCAAACCTTATATTTAAGTTCAATTGTGGATTAACATCTAAATTGAATTAAATAAGTGTGAGCGCACATGTTAAGGCGATATGGAATGATAAAATGTGTTTAGTGGTGATTCAAGTGGAATTGCCATAATTAGGGGCAAAATGGGAAAAATGAAAAGTTACTGACCAATTTGGTCAGTTATCGAAGAGGAAACTCCTTGGTAATTTAAGGATCAATGGATAGGATTGAGTGATTAATAGGGTGGAATCATGTGCTTTGAGTCCATGTGTTTCCATGTAATAAGACTTAGGATCTTGACAAGTGTTTAAATGTGGGCCTTTGATTTGGTCAAACTTTCAAAATTTATTTACCTCTTTTCTCTCTTCCTCCAAGTCGATTTTGAGCATGGAAAAAAGGGAAAAAATATTATCATCTTCATCTCATTTTCTCTCTTCTTAGCCTCCATTTTCGTTGGGATTGAAGGAAGAAAGGGAAAGGTGAGATTTTGATGTAGTTATGGTTCTTTAATGCTCAAATACTCTTTTCTAATATTGTCCACCTTGATGAGAGCTTTATCTTGATGGTTGTAGAATTTTGAAAGAAAGTGTTTTAGAGTTTGAACAAATTCAAAAGTTTGGGAATCAAGAAACCAACCTTGGGAAGAGTTAAAGGTGAGTATTTGAATTATTTTGACATTTCATTGTGAGCATTGGTTAAGTTTTGGAAATTGTGATTTTTCCTAATTTTGATATAATTTTGAAATGCATGAATTGGCTAATGTATTGTGGTGGAATTAGTGGCATGTTGTGTCGTTGAGCCATTGGTATTAGTTTGAAATTTTGGCAAACCAAATTGATCATTTTGTGGTTTTTGGGGTTCAATGTGGTTAGAAATGTAGAATATGACATTGTAATGGGAATTTGGTTGTTTTGGTGTGTCCAATGAGTTCTTTATGTGAATTTGTGTAGGGAAAAGTTGTTTGGGAGATTTAGGAAGTCATTGGACACTTTGGACAAAATCTGGGGAAAATTTTGTCAGTTATTGCAATTTTGGCTTCTGATATGCCTCACTCGAGTGCACCAGGGTGTCGATTGAGTATATTATTATGTCTCCCTTTTTCCTTCAATGTTGGTAGTACTTCCTCGCCAAGGAAGCAGAAGTGCACTTCCTCAACTGTGAGTGATATGGGTTATCACTCGAGTGCTTCGGGTCTCACTCGAGTGAGTATGTATTTTGCATCTTCAGGCTGCTTCTCTGGTTGTCACTCACGGCCAAATTATCAAGATAGTGTGCTAGCACCCGCAAGTGCTAAGCCATTACCCCAATGGTAGAGCTGGTACTCGAGTGTACTTCCCATTCTAGGGTTTCGATTACTCTCGGGTAGTTACTTCCTGTGCCTCACTCGGTTAGACTCAGGTGAACATGAGGGCATCACTCAAGTATTAGGGTTAGGACTCGAGTGCTGTAATTGTTTTCTGTCTCAGTGGTTGCTCTTGGCTAAGCACTCGCATGAGTGAGCCACCCTCACTCGAGTGCAAACCATCTCCTTACTCAAGTGTAAGAGCTGAGAATCAGTCTGTTCTCTTCCAAAAGAGGGATCTTTGGTGTAGTGTTCCCAACCCTTTAGGCATATGTCTAGGCTCCTAGTAGCCATGAGTTCAAATGATAACCAACTTCAAATGTTATGAAAATAAGAATTTGGTAAAAGAAAATAACCTATTGTCCTTGATTTTTGTTTATAGGGTTTGATATTTGCCTTGCTCATGAGTCATCCGTGCCAGAGCACGTTCGGAAAGAACAAGGTAGTGACTCTTTCCCTTATACTATATTTGATACATGGTATGTTTGATTGATCATTGTTTGTGAGTTTATCACCTGCAGCCTATCGGCATTGACAGTAGGAGGATCGTGCCTTCGGGGCAGTGGAATTCAGGGGATGAGACTATGTGAAAGCTGAAAGGCTATACGTGAAGTTGAAAGGCTATTTGTGAAACCTTCACCCGCCGCCTATCGGTGTTGACGGTGGGAGGACTGTGCCTTCGAGGCAGTGGAATGCGGGGGATGACACTTTTTGATTATGTGTATATGTGGCAGCCTACGTGCTGTCTTATATTATGATGTTGTTTGATGATGTCATTGCATGCTCTATGATTACATGTCGTATGAGTGATTTGTTACTACTGGGATTCTTTTGAATCTCATTCTTTCCATTGACTAACCTTCAGACAGGGCAAGTGGCTCCAAGGAGAAGGAGACGGCCAAGGGCAGATAGAACTCCTTAAGGAGATTTATATTTTGGTGTTGATTATCATATTTTGATTGGAGATCAACG
Source organism: Inga laurina (assembly GCA_963855925.1). Classification (NCBI taxonomy): domain Eukaryota; kingdom Viridiplantae; phylum Streptophyta; class Magnoliopsida; order Fabales; family Fabaceae; genus Inga; species Inga laurina. The sequence continues at coordinate 10,715,893 of OY979707.1, forward strand.
TATATCTTGTAAATATTGTTTTGGAGACAATTGTGTAATCCCCTAATGAGAATTTATAAACCGTTAGTTATATATGAAACTCGGGGGTTGCCGGGATTTTTGTTGTACACTATGATCTATAAATATGAATTAATTGCACAGGTAATTATATTCAGAATATAGAATTTGAGACTAGGGAAGGCAGAAATTTCAAAAGAAATTGTAAAAATCCTACCGTAAGGAAGAGATAGTAAATGAGTTTGATTATTATTGGTCTCTATTTCATTTTAATTACTTATTTTGAATCATAATTATGAAGGGGGTCACAATTTGGTTATTTTAATGTTTCCAATGGGTTACATATGAAAATTTGAGTGAGAATGGGTTGTTTGTAGAGTTTGGGAGCCATTGGACATTTGGGTGGGAAATTTGGAAAATTCTGTCAGCTACTTCGTTTTGGCTTCTGATAAGCCTCACTGAAGTACACAGGGGTGTCACTCAAGTGCAGCATTATATTTTCTCTTTTCCTTCAGTTCTAGTTGCACTCCTACATGATGAAAGCAAAAGTGTATGTTCTTACCTGCGAGTGATTTGGTTCATCACTCGAGTGAACCTTGTTACACTCAAGTATGGGAGTATTTTGTATTATGAGGCTGCGTCTCAAGTTGCTACTTACATTCCATTTTTCAAGAGTGTATCTTAACACTGGCAAGTGTTAGGGCATCACTCAAGTGCTAGAGCTAGTGCTCGAGTGCACTTCTCATTCTAGGGTTTCTATTGCTCTCGGGAAGTCACTTCTTGTGCTTCACTCTGTAAGACTTGAATGAGTATGAGGCCATCACTCGAGTGTTGAGGTTGGGACTCGAGTGCTGTGATCACTTTCTGTTTCTTTGGTTGCTCTCGGGCAAGCACTCGCACGAGTGAGCTTCCATGCTCGAGTGCAAATTTCGTTATCACTCGAGTGAGGCCTTCTTCACTCTAGTGAATAAGTCAAAAATCAGTGTTATACTTCTGAAAAAGAGGTGTTTAGTGTAGTTCTCACCAACCTTTTAGGCATGTGTCTAGGCTTCTAGTAGCCACCTAAAGAGTTCAAATGATAACCAACCTTAAGTGTTATGAATATAAGAATTTGGAATAGAGAATAACTTATCATCCTTGATTTTTGGTTATAGGGTTTGATATTTGCCCTGCTCGTGAACAAACTGTGCTGGAGCACACCAGGAAAGAACAAGGTAGTGATGCTTTTTCTTATACTATATGTGATACATTGTATGTTTGATTTATCATTATTGTGAGATCTTCACCCGCAACCTATCGGTGTTGACGGTAGGAGGACCGTGCCTTCGGGGCGGTGGAATACGGGGGATATGATTATGTGAAAGCTGAAAGGCTATGTGTGAAAGCTGAAAGTGTAATATCCCAATTTTTTATCATGGATTAATCATGATTATTATGAATAATTATGGATTTAATGGGAATTATTATGTGTTTTATGACTATTTTAATGAATATGTCATAATTGGTGGATAAATTGGAAGAATGGAAATATTGACCATAAATTGGTAATTAATGGGGAAATTAATTACTAACCAAGAAGAAATGATGTGCGAAATTAAAATGGCTAATGAATGGATTAAATAAGTTAATTGGTGACTTATTGTGTGAGAGCCAATAGGAAATGGACATGTGTCAAGATGAGAGTATGAGAGAGATCATGGAAAAAGTCAAATGAGATAAGATATATTTTCTCTCTCCTCTCTTCCCTCATTTTCGCTGGATATGGAGGGAGGGGCATCATCATCATTTTTCTCATCTCTCATACTCCATCTCTCACACTTTTTTCTCTCTCTTTCTTCTTCCATTTCTGGGGACCAACTAGGCAAGAAAGAGAAAGATAAAACTTGATTTTAAGGTAGGTAAATGACCTCCTTTGCTCAAACACCATTCATTAATGTTGATCCTTGAGTGATGAGCTTCATTTTGGTGTTTTTAGTTTGACCACTTTGTGTTGTTTTGTGCCATACGGAAATTTGGGAAGTGGTGAATCAAGAACTCCCTTTGAGAAGATTTATAAGGTGAGTGAAACTAATCTATCTATCTAAGTTTCAAGCCATTTGAAGTAGTTTATAAATTCTGGAAATTTGGGCTTGAATTCAAAAATGAGTGTCACTGTTCATTTGGTATGTTTTTGGCATGAGAATGGTATCTTGGGATGAGTTTAGGATAGATAGATTGATTAGTGATTAAAATGTGATGTTTTGATAAGATTGGTATTTTTTTAATTTGTTGTCCAAAACCCAAAGCATGTTAATGGAGTAGGATTCTGATGATTCCATTGAGTTTATTGGGTTTTTTCTGTGGTAGTGGCTTTGGGTTAAGTTTTGTGTCTATTGGGATCAATTAGGCAAGTGTTGGGGAAAATGCCTCTGTTTTCTGCACTTTCTGGTTTTGATAGAATCACTCGAGTGATTTGGGATTCACTCGAGTGAGGGATGAACATTACTCGGGTGGGGTTGATCCATGCTCAAGTGTTGTGCATAAATTATGTGTTCCCTTCAATTTTTCTGTGTGTTTTCTGGGAAAATCTCAAGAGTGTGCTTTAACTCATGTGAGTGAGAGCTATCACTCGAGTGCAAAAAGTTGTGCTTGAGTGATCCTTTCCTTATAAAATTCTTGTGCTCTCGGGTGAGCACTTTCTATCCCTTACTTCCTATGCTCGAGTAAAGTATTAGGCTCCCACTCGAGTGAGGTGGGGCATGCTCGAGTGAAGCGAGCATTTCTGAATTATGAGAGTTTCTTGTACTCTCGAGCACACACTTTTATTCCTCACTCTCTAGTGCTCGAGTGAGCATTTGGTTTATCACTCGAGTGCTGCCTTCCGTGCTCGAGTGATCCTGTCTCTGAAAAGCTTCATTGTAATCTCAGGTATGCACTCGCTGTCTCTCACTCTCTGGTGCCTGAGTGTAGGCCGTACCATCACTCAAGTGAGGCCGTCTTCACTCGAGTGCCTCAGTAGAAAATGTTCGTTTGTGTGCTTCCAAAAAGAGATCTTTGGGGTAGTTCTTCAACCCCTTAGGGCTATGGTTAGAGGTGTTCTAGAGTTCTAAAGGAGTAATAATGATAACCAATTTAAGTCATTGAGAAGTTATTAAGTATTGGATAGAGAATGATACTTCGTCACTCATTATGATTATAGGATACGATATTTGCTCGACGCGGGAGAGACTGGTGCAAGGGAACGCCCGGAAGGACTTAGGTAGTGATTTCTCTCTCATATTGTGTATGATATCTGGTATGCATGATTTATCATAGTGTTTGTGAAATGTGAATTTGTGCTTAGTGAAATGTGAAGGAAAATGTGCCATGGTCCATTAAAACATGAGCACTTCAATGAGAGCCGTTGTAGGGGGTTGATGCTTATCACACCTTCCCCACCCGTTGAACTGCCATTGTAATCGACATGGATTTATTGTGAATTGTAAACCTGCCAGTATAGCTATATATTGTGAACTGTTATATGAAACCCAGCTGTGGTAACATATATAATTGTTGTGAACTGTGATATGGGCGATATAGCGTGAGCAATTCAGCGCAAGCAAACGTAAGGGTGGCGTTCGTCATACCTGCCTTTGCCGCTGTAACTGCCGTTGTAGTTGCAATGTCTATGTGATATGATTGCTTTTATACCTTATTGTTGTGCACATTCTGAGTGATTTGACACTACGGGGATTCTTTAGAACCTCACTCTCCCAAAACAATATTTTAGATAGGGCAGAAGGATCAAAGGGGAAGCGGGTGACGAAGAGCAGCTAGAGCTTTAATGTATGAGTTTGTTCTGATTATTTGGTTGTTGGTATCATGTAAATCCTTTGGATATTTTTGGGATCAAATGTATATATATTGAGATGGGTGAATAATTGTGTGTGATCCCCAAGTTAAGGGTATGAATTATGGGCTTTTTGCCTTTGTATGAACCCCTTTTGATGAATTAATGGATCCCGAGTGTGTCAGGAATTTATGCTTACTCTGATATGTATGAATGAAATCCACCTATACAGGCCATTTTGTATTTGTGATGCAAATATGAGACCTTTCTGAATATGTTTTAGAAAAGTTTTGTAAACACTGATTTTGGTTAAGTCCCAAATTAGTTAAGGTCTGTAATTTCACTTAATTACTTGATTATAAACTTAATCTTGGCCTAAGGTGGGAAGGGGGTTACAGAAAGGCTATTTGTAAATTCTTCACCCGCGACACATCGGTGTTAACGATAGGAGGACCATGCCTTCGGGGCGGTGGAATACGGGGAATGAGACAATGTGATTATGTGCATATGTGGTAGCTTACATGCTGTGTTTATGCTGTGATGCTGCTTGATGATATCATTGCTTGCTTTGTGATTATGTATGGTATAAGTGATTTGTTACTAGTAGGATTCTTTGAATCTCATTCTTTCCTTTGACTAACCTTCAGACAGGGTAAGTGGCTCTAAGGGGAAGGAGACGATTAAGGGTGGATAGGACTCCTTATGGAGATTTTGATTTTGGATGTTGGTTATCAATTTTGATATTGGGATTACTGTATATATGTATTTTGGGATGTAAATTTTAGATATGATTTTGTGTAATCCCCTAAATGGGAATTTGTAAACCTTGAGTATCTATATGCAACCCGGGGGTTTTCTGGATTTTGTTGTAGACTCTGATATATAAATGTGATTTGACTGCACAAAGTAATTATATTCGAATTTTGAAATTTGAGACCAGGTTTAAAAGAGATTTTGAAAGAAATTTTGTGAAAAACCCTACTATGAGGTTGGGATTGAAATAAGTTTTATTTAACCATTGGTCTCTAATCCGTCTTAATTACATATTTTTGAATCATAATTACTATTTATAAGGTAGGGGGTTACACATGCTTCTGAATTCTTTTATTAGATGGAGTAAAACAAAGTTAATCCCTTCCATAACTCTGACATTTAGACATGATTTATTATGTCCAAAACTAAATAAAAAAAATATTGATAAAAATGAATGGGTGACAAAATATGAAAGATGAGTGAAAGCTTTTGCACAATCAATCACATGATAAAGGCAACAGACACATCGCCCAGGAAAAAAATACTTCTGATGTAAGGGTAATACTTAAGAAGTATTTGTGCTTCTTATTATTGCGATGATTAACCAGAGGACTTAGATTGTCAGGTCTTGTTTGGTTGAGGGAGAGAATAACATAACAACAAATGTTCAAAAACTAAAGTTGTGCTCTCCAACAGGCTCTTCAGAGAAACACATGTACTTTGCTATATTTTAACATGTCACGATACAAGCCAGAAGTAAATTAGAAACGGAAGCTCTTTAAGTGAATTTTTTGTCTGTGATAAATCGTCGATACTAAAGCTAAGGGAACTATGAATACTTGTATAATGAGGTTAACTATCCATGGTCTTGAGTTTGCAATGTTGTAGCAAAACAAGCACAAGAAGGAAGCAAGGGATAGCTCTTGTACCCTTGTCCAATTTATCTGTCAAGCCTTTATGGTGGTTGAACCACTGAATTTTGTCTTTGGAGAATGAAATTTTGATGTCATTTTTCTCTTCATGGTAGTGGTTGTTTAACCAAAATTTGGTAATGAGAGATTTTAATTATTGGGTCACCAACAACATGTGTTTTCACAAAAGGTAGTAGGAAAGATAAGAGAAGAAGATATTATTGATAGTTCGTTGATTGTGCTTACAGAGCCATAAAAGATCAAAAGATGGTAGGAGAGGTTGAGTAATACAACATCGGACTAGAGGATAGAAATAAGTGAAGAATAGCAGGTGAGGAGAAGTCTTCATCCCCCTAGGTAAGTAGTATTCGATTGATTTATACTCGACTCTTCAGAATCATCGGTTATGATATCTTGGATCTAAGTAGGTGTTATTGTCCCTACTATCCTGGATCTTCAATTCTCCTCTAGGTTGGTGGGTTGACTGGGTATTTTGATGGAAACTATAACCCCCTGATTTTAAACACGTAATTATAATTCGATAACACATATTTAAATCGGATTAGAGACCATTGGATGCTTTAACCTCATTTTAAACTTTCTGTCTTACAGTAAAATTTTCACAAAATCTTTTAAAATCTTTTTCCCATCCTGGTCCCAATTTCAATATTCGAATATAATTACCTGTGTAGTTGATATACATTCAATCATATCAGAGTGTATAACCATATCCCCGGCAACTCCCGGGTTCTATACATATATAACCTGAGGGTTTGTAAGTATCCATTAGGGGATTACACAACCAAAATCGAATATAATATTCCTATTTCAAAATATACAGTAATCCCGAGTTTAAAATAAGTAACTAACATCTCCAAGATCAAATATACCCCTAAAAGTCCTAATTGCTCCGGGTTGGCTTCTTCTCTTTTGAGCCACACGCCCTGTCTGAAATGTTAGTCATAGGAAAGAATGAGATTCGAGAAAATCCCAGTAGTAACAAACCACTCACACAATGTATAAACACAAAGCATGTACATAAATCACAAACAGCAACAGCAGCAACAATCTCAAAGATACATGGTTTTCACCACAAATGACAGCACTCATGGCTATATACACAATACGACAGCTCTTGCTGTAATCACCATCACGACAGCTTACGCTGTAATCACAATAACGACAGCTTATGCTGTAAACGACAGCTATCACCAGCTGTAACCACAGCAGCATCAGACATCATCATAACACAGTGATACAACACACATACGGAGCATTACACAAAGTATAAGAGAGAGAGTCACTACTTGATCCTTTCCCGACATTTCTTGGCACAACGGGCTCACGAGGACGGCAAATATCAAATCCTGTAAACCAAGTTAGGCACAACCCGTCAATTTCTTTTCCAAGTTCTTATTTCTATACTACTTTAAGTTGGTTATCATTTGAACTCTTTAGGTGACTATTTTAGGTCTAAACATATGCCTAAAGGGTTAGGAAAAACTACCCCGAAGACCTCCTTCTTGGAAGAATTTCTGAATTTTGGGCTGGCTCACTCGAGTGAAAGGAGTCTCACTCGAGTGACACCCCCCATCAGCACTCGAGCACCAGCGAGTAGACCTCAGAAAGTGTTTGCCCGAGAGCAAACCCTGTTATACCATACACTCTCACTCAAGCACAAGAGGCTGTATTTGAGCATTTACCTCAGGTGCACTCGAGCACCAGGAAGTGAGACCCAGCGAGTGACTACCCGAGAGCAACCACTAATTCCCAAATCTTAAACTAATTCCCTCATTCGAGCAGGATCATATCTCACTCGCAAGTCAGGAAGCATGCTCGCGGTTTTTGCCTGAAGTCCTTCCCAAAATACCCAAAATTTCCCATCGTGCTCGAGTGAGTTCCTCCCTCACTCGAGTGATGTCCATCAGATGCCAAATCGCAGCAACTGATATGGCTTTCTAAAATTGACCAATTAAGCTCCAATGGTCCCAAAACTCATACCACAACTCATTCTCACTTATTCTAACACCAAGAACCCATTGGCAACCACAAAACAACCGAATTTCACTCAATCAACACATTCTCAACTCTATTTCACCAAAACCACACAAAACCACAATTTTATCAAACTACCTCATTCAACTTCTAATCAATCCCTATCAACTCTAAGTATCACAACCTACCAAATGAACAGTGACACTTTATTCAAATCCTACATTTCACTTTACATCATATCTAGGGTACAATTCCAGAATTTACTAAACTAAACCAAAAGCCATGTCATTTACATCAAAAGGTCACCAATGCTTACCTTTTTAACTTGCCAAGATCAAACCCTTGATTCCTTAACTTCTTAAACCTCTCAATCCTTCAAACACCACCAATAGAAATTTTGAAACCATAGAAGTCAAGCTCTCAACTTCTTGAACAACTTTATTGAAGATAAGATGAGCATTTGAAGTCAAATATTTACTTAGAATTCAACCCCTTTCTTCCTCTTTCTTGACTAGATCAGCGAAAATGGAGAGAATGGAGAGAGAAAGTGAGATAAGAGAATAATGATCATATTTCCCTTCTTCCCAAGCTTCTTCACCGACTTGAGAGAGAGAGAGAGAGAGGGAAGAGAAATTTGAGTTTGAAACTTTGACCTTGATCCAAAGATCTATATTTTGCCACTTGTCCCTATCTTATGCTTCCTTCAATGATTTCATATAAACTTGCATGCATAGGATTCCACCTCTTATTCTTTCAATCCTAACTATTGATCTTGATTACTAAGGAATTTTCTCATCGATAAATAACCAGTCGGTCAGTAAATTTACCGTTTTACCCCTGATTATTTCAATATTCATTAAACCATCACTAAGCATCTTTATATCATATTGCCCAACGTATAATTCAAAAAGTGCTCAATTAATATTAATTACATCACTTGAAGTTATTAATCCTTGATTACAATCTAGGATATTACAGAAACTATGGACTTAGTCGAGGCTTGCAGCCTAGTAAGTTTACTTTTAATGGGCCTCGCTTACTCTTGATAAGATCCTTCTTACTGGGCTTGCTCCACCCTCATGGGCCTAATGTGCCAGATTCTAGGTATACAATAAGTCCCCCACTCCCTAAGTCCAATAAGCTATTGGCTTGGAAGTGTGACTCAATCTCATCCGTCGAAAGTATCCACAGATCTAATAACCCCATTTAAACCTTCTTCTGCGCCAGGTGTTCTTTCCCGAGGTGTCCTTCCATGATCCTGGTCAGTTATTTAAATACTATTGGGCGGTTTCTTACACATATTTTCACTCTTTATTTTCTCTGGCGCTCATTCACATTATTAAAGCTTTTTCGGCTCTTGCAAGGTGGAACCAAAAGCATCCATCTTTCCTCCGTCGAGTCACCCTCAAAGGTATTTCTTTTCTCCTTTTTGCTTTACTTCTTCTTCAATTTTTTTTATGCAAAAAGCTATTATTCGTAGTTTCTTCGACTTTGCTCTTTAAAATTTGAGTTTGATAAGTTAAGGTTAGTCTTGATTTCTGATTTTTTTCTCCTTCTTTTCCTCTGATCTTGTGACTTGGTTGTGAAGTTGAACCTTCTTCTTTCTGTGTTTGCTTGAATTGATTTGGTTTTGGTGGGTTAAACTCTTGGTCTTGACATTCTGAACCATCGATGTTGAACGCCTTTAGATTTTGTGATGAAATGCACCCTTTTTGGTTCTGTCCTTTTTTATTTTCTGTTCTTTAACTGCTTTACATTTGGCATTGTCGCCTGTATGATTTTGTCTTCTTTATGCCTTTTCTTTTTGTAGGTTACTATGTCAGAATCAGAAAGTTTGTCCTTTAGTATCACCAGTTATACTAGGAGAAACCATGGAATCGACGTACCATTTGGTGAGGAAGAAGAGACAGACAAGATAGTGAGGATACTATCAAGGGAGACCAAGATTTAGATGTAATTTTTAAGAGCGCCAGTATGTTAGTAGGATTCATGGCTTCTACATAGGTGTAAGAGCCTTAGGAGGATCCGTAAAACCTACAGAATTCCTGAGCATATTCCTAAAAGGGCTCCTTCTCCAAACAAAAGAGTGGACTAGTATGTTGATGGTTGGGCATCCATGTATATTGAACTATTTAGATTGGAGCTTGCATACCTTACCCCCTTTGATTGTATGATTATGTTATCATTTCGACCTTGCTCCTTCTCAACTTATACCCCATGTCTGGAGGGTAGCTATGTTAGTAGAGATTTTTGCTAAACAACTATGGATCGAACTCTTGGTGGATGACCTGCTAGAATCTTACTATCTACTAATGAGGAACCCTGGATTGTATACCTTTTTTGGTTGGACCAAACACACAGTTCCAATTAAGAATTGCCAAGTCAATGATTATGGGTGGGAGGAGAGGTTTGTATTTGTGGATTCTCAGTTCTTAGTTAAAGAAGGTCTGGGAGTCCGCATTAAGTGGAATCTTATTAGTAAGTTCTTTTTCCCCCTGACTCGTGGGAGGTATAAACCATGTTAAATTTGTTGGAAATTATGCCCAAAGGGCCAATCATTATACTTTGAACATTATCAATTTAATGAAATTTCTCCATTCTGTTATCATATTATTTGCATGTTAACTATGATAATTGTATCCTTGGATAATTCATAAAGATTGTCTTAAAATGTCCCTGGTCGGTCATCTATGCGAGAGCAGAGATGAAACAAGATTAGTATGACTTTGATAAGATATGGAGATACAAATCAAAGTCTTAGGCACTTGTAAGAGTACAAGGTGCTGGACCGACCCACTATGAGAAAGCTACATGGATCAAGTCATAAGCTTTTCTCATGTATAACCATGTCATAATGCCCTTTGACCTGAGGTAATCATGAATTCCTACATGAGAGTTGCTAAGCTTTGAACTAGTCAAAAGTTACCTTTGACCGGGTGATGATAAAGGCTACAATTGGGCTTGGTGGTTTTTCATGCAGAGGAATATGAATGATCAAGATGGAATTTGTCCTTCACATTAGTAGAGAGATATTACTGGGCCCCTCGATGAGTAAGTCTGAGAAATGTATGGCCATACTACAATGAAAAGGAGTTTCCATTTATATTGTCAAACTACTCAGGAATCGAGAAAGTAATAGTAAGGAATAAGAGGATGACATTATCCATGCCTCATCCTTGACCGATATATCATGTGACAAAAGAGACGTGACATGGTTGTATGACAGGTTGCATCTTGTTAACGATCTTCATATGAATTGGGTAGTCGTGATGTCTTGCTAGAGGTCGCTTGTGACTTGTGGGTTAATACAGTTATTGGCCCACTGCTAACTTCATATGGGCCTACAGGGTCGCACACAAGAATAACCCAACACGAGATAATGTTTAATTAGGGTGGATGAATTATATATATATATATGTAATATAAAAAAATTCATTAATAATATTATATAGATATGTATTTTTGAAATACATACTATATATATATATATGTATATATATTATATGATATTATTATATTGTGTTAGTTTTAAATTTAATTTATTATGATGAATTAAATCTAATAACTAACATGATAGAGATATTGTATCTTAGATTTAATTTATGAAGATAACTTAAATCTAATGGCTCTTTATTTGGATTAAATAAATAGGTTAAATTAAAACTGTTGGACATATTTAATTTAAACTGAATTTATTTAATTAGCTCATCAAGATAATTAATAGTTAATTAATTTCAAAATTAATGATGATTAATTTTGAAATTTGAAAATAGCCCTTATAAGTTATAAACTTGATAGAGCAGATATACTGAGATACATATTAGAATTGAGAGCCATAAGAGAAACCCTATGAGACATTAGAGGCACTAGCACGCAGTCTCGGTTGGAGAGTATTCGTGTGGATACCGGTAGAGGGAGCAGACCTGACGTGTTGGCTCTTAGAGATCGTGAAAACCTTGAATCATCAAAAGGTATGAATCCTTCCAACTTGGTTTAAATGCCGTTGATAGATCCTCGATTAGGATCTGTGAAAATTTTTAAAATTCTTCCATTGTGCCTGTCTATTCTAACAAAATTCTTATATCATGTTCTAGCATACGTGAGCAAGAATAAGAAGGCACCAGAAGGTGGTATCGGGAAATGAACAAAGCATCTTTTGGCTATCTTAGCCATTGATAGTCATTGAGGGACACACCAGCTAGTATCGTACCAACTCATCTGGTTGTCCTTGGATTTTGATTTTTACTGACCATATGTTCCTCTTTTATGTGAAATCCATCATGAAGGCTAAACTAATCAAGGTTCCAAACCTGGAATAAGCTAAAGTAAAGCTTTATCTAGGGCTATTGATCAGTCAAGCGCCCCTCCTGTGTAAGTGGTGCCAGCGTCAATGGTTTTTGAGGGCCTGGACAAGGGTAAGACTATGACTGGGCTCAGCAGGAAGCGCAACAGCATTGGTGGTTCATTTGGGGGTAGAGGTTTCGTCCTCCAGTTTCCCAATGAAACTTCTCTATTTTTTGACACTTATCAGGCACTTCCTATAGTGTGTCACCTTTTGTTCCCTAATGACCTCGCCATACTTGAGGCTCAGGGCTTGTCTGACTCTCTACACTTTTGTGTCACCCATACCCTCCAGGTATTGCAATATTTTTGGCTTTTTATCCTTTATTATTGATACACCGTATTTGTCTTACCATTTTCCTTTAAATTGCAGGGTTTCTTGAGCTTGCAATATCTAGAGAAGGAGTTTCTGAAGTTGGTTCTATAAGTGTCTAAGAAGGACAAAGACATTCAACAGTTGCAATGAGAGGTATTGTGCTTGTCTAATTTACGATCCAAGACTAAGGCCTAAGTGGAGTAATCCTCCAAAGAACTTGCTGAAGCCAAATATAAAATGGCAATCCTTGAGACTTAAAATGGTGGCTTGAAGCAGCAGTTGGACAAGATCGCTCTGGAATCAATTTTCAAGACTTGTATCCAGCTCATGAAAGAGTTTAAGGATGGAAAGTCGGCCAATTAGGACCCTGATCAGACTATAGATGAGTATGAGTCACTATTTGATGGTAAGCTTGAGGATGACAACCCTACTAGCGGCACAGAGGATAGTTATACAATCGTTGCCAAGGTTACTCATATGGTTGGTGCCGAGGATGGTTTGGCTGGTGCATAAGATTGCAAGTGATGGAAGGCGCATGTGCCCCTTCTTTCTTTAGACACTATTTATGTATTTTATTTTGGTTTGGCCGTCTATGGTTTTTTTGGGTGTGGTTCACCCCAACACTCTGTGACAATTTATAATGCTTTACGTTTTATGCATAGTAAGGCTAGCAACTCAGGAGTGTTAGTCTTAGTTTAAATAAGACTTGTTTAGTTAATTATCATATCGTGCTCATTCTTGAATTCATCTCTACTGTGTTGATATGGGTGTTTATTTTTTGAAGTGTTTGATATGTTAGTGCATAGTTGTCATAGGGCTCTTACTAAGTATTATATGTTGGTTAGTAGGTATGCACATCACATCTCAATGAACCAGTTTGTGTTCGGCCATAGGACACCCTTAAGGTTGGATCCTCTAACCTTAAGAAGGTTAGATCCTCCAAACTTAAGAGAGTTGGATTAGAGCGCTTTCAGTTAGTTTGACGTGTTGTTGGCGTAAGATTATGCTTGGTGCGTCAGTTTGGCATGCCAAGCATAGTTCAATAGGTAAGTAAGTCATTCATGTGTGAACTAAAATGTTGATTAGGATAAGAAAACATGGTTTTATTTCACTAAATGACCAAATCACATTGTGAAGATCAAAGTAATAGCAAAGTTACATAACTTTGACAAGTACATAAACAAAGAATTTTGACTAAAGAACAACAACTGTATAGTCATTGTATAGGCCGTGAAAAATCAAACTAGGAAAGTCTTTTATTAAGGAAACCTACAAAATGAAAATGAATAGATGGTAGGGTTTTAGTATCAGATTTACTGAATACAACCAGACCATATAGCTTAAAGCGTTGGTTGTATGTTATGGTTGCATTTATGGTGTAGATTATCATGTTTTCGTGCCTTGACCATGAGGTTAGTAAGCATGATAACGTAGTAGGTAAATTGGAAGAATGGAAGCTTAAAAATTGTACCTTTTAAGGTGTATGGCGTTCCAGCTTTATAGGACGAGTTTTCCATTCTTGTTGCTTAGCTAGTAAGTGCCTTGTCCTACTATCTTCGTTACTTGGTAAGGACCTTCATACATCAAACCTAATTTACTATCACTTGTCTCTTAAGTGTTTTGGAAGACTCTCCATAAAACCCAGTCCCCCACTTTGAACCATCTTGTGCGTACGTTCTTATCGTAGTACCGAGCTATCTTCTGTTGGTATGTTGTGAGTCTAATCAAGGCTTGTTCTTAATGCTCATCAAGTAAGTCTAACTAATCAATTATGCTTGTCTTTAGACTCTTTGTCTGTCCAACTATACCATAAAGAGGGCATCCCAACCTTAACTGGAATCATTGCTTTGGATCCATATACCAAGGAAAAAGGCATCTCCCCTGTTGATGTGCGAGAGGTGGTTCGATATGCCCATAAGATAGAAGGGAGCTCTTTGACCTATCTGCCCTTTACCTTGTCAAGCCTCTTTTTTGGTGAGTTGATGATAGCCTTATTGCTTGATTATGCTTGTCTGTTGGACTTAAGGTTGTGTGGGGTGGAGAAGTAAAGTTTTATTCACCATATTTGGTAGAATGTTTTGAACTTATGCCCTATGAACTAGGATCCATTGTCACAAACTATCTCTTTGGGTAGTCTGAACTTGTAAACAATATTCTTCTAGACAAAATCAATAACATTATGTTCTTATACCTGTGCATATGACTCTACCTTAACCCACTTGGTGAAGTAGTATGTTAGTACTAACATGTAAACAACCTTCCTCAGAGCCATAGGTAGTTTTCTAACTATATATATTACCCATTTCATGAATGGCCAAGCTGGGGTGATGGTATGTAATATTTTAGGTGGTTGGTGCATTAGGTTGGCAAATCTCTAACACTTATCACACTTCTTGACTAAGGTAACAACATCTTTTTACAAGGTGGACTAATAATACCCAGATTTGAGTGTCTTGCGTACCACTCCCTGTATAGTCTCCACACTTTCCTTCGTGAATTTCTCTTAGCATGTAATTGGCCTCTTTTGGTTCAACACACCTCATGAGTGGTACTGCATATGATCTTTTGTATAGTTTGCCATCCATAATACAGAATTGGGCAGCTCAAACCTTCACCCTATGAACTTCATTCCTATCTTATGGGAGGGTGTTGTCCTATAAGTATCGTAGAATAGGGGACCTCCAATCCCACGTTTGGTTATTTGACTGTACTATACTTGAACTTAGGTGAATTGCCAAGAATCATAGGTGAACCAACGGTACTGACATTGTTTGGTTGGTTTGAATGGAGGATCCCAAATTGGCTAGTGTGTTGCTTCTCGATTGTCATCCTTACCGACCTGGGTTATTTAAAACTCCTAGAAAAGTTTAGAAAGCCAAAGAGGTCGCCAGCTTGTAGTAGGTCTTTTTCTAGTATGTACCATTTAGTTGCTTTAAGACCAGCTGCGAGTCGTACCTGACTTTCAGTCTTTTGACCCCAATTTCTTTCACAAGTTGAAAACCTGTAATCAAAGCTTCATACTCATTGTTATTAGCTCTGAGACCACAACATACAAATTATTGTATAGTGTTACCACCCTGAGATTTTAACATTATGCCTAACCATGTACCATTTACATTTGACGAACCATCCATATAATGTCTATTTCAAGTCTTAGTTTTCACCACTTACACATAGTATTTCTTTATCAGCGTCTAACTATGTGTCCAGACTAAAATTAGCTACAAAGTATGCTAGGACTTAGGATTTTATTGCAGTGTGTGGTAAGTAGGTTATATCGAATTCACTTAGTTCTACGACCCACTTGACTAACCTACCTAATAGGCTTGGCTTATGCAATACATTCTTTAAAGTTAAGTAGTTACTACCGTAATGGGGTGGCATTGAAAGTAGGGGAGAAGCCTTTTTGATGCGGAAATAAGTGGCAAAGCTAGCTTTTGAAGTAGAGAGTACTTAGTTTCAGCGTCTAAAAGCCTTACTTGTATAATAGATAGGGTGCTGCTTACCTTCCTTATCTCTAACCAGGAGAACACTAATAGCTCTGGGCGCCACAGCCAGGTAAATGTACAATGTCTCACCTTTCTTTGTTTTGACAATAATAGTAAGTTGGTTAAATACTGTTTCAACTGTTGGAGTGCATTTTCACATTCTTCTATCTACTTGAAGCTCTTATTCTTCCTGAAGGTATTGAAGAAAAAATAACACTTCTCAGACGATCTAAAGATGCATAAACTCAAGGCTATTACCTGACCTGTCAGCTTTTGGATGTCTTTGACCCATGTTAGGGATGGTATGTCAAGTATAGATTTGATTTGGCTCGGATTTTCCTCGACCCCCTGTGCAATACTAGATATTCCAGGAACATCCCTGAGGTAACGCCAAATGGACATTTCTCTGGGTTCAGCTTCATGTTGTACTTACAAAGTAAATTGAAGGTTTGTTTAAGGTATGCCACGTGCTGGTCCAAATAAAGGGACTTCATGAGCATGTCATCAATGTACACTTCCATGGTTTTACCTATCTATCCTACAAACATCTTATAGACTAATCTTTGGTAAGGTGCTCATTCATTCTCTAGTTCGAAAGGCATAACTTTATAATAATAAATACATCGTTCAATTATAAAGGTCGTTTTCTCTTGATCGTTAGGGTGCATTAGGAATTGATTATAACCAGAATGGCATCTATAAAACTCAATAATTCATGTCCAGATGTGGCATCAACCAAAGAATCAAGGTGCAATAATGG
The DNA here is from genome assembly GCA_963855925.1 of Inga laurina. NCBI lineage: Eukaryota > Viridiplantae > Streptophyta > Magnoliopsida > Fabales > Fabaceae > Inga > Inga laurina. Next base: position 10,732,262 of record OY979707.1, read on the forward strand.
GAAAGAATCTTTTGGGTATAGTTTGTTCAAATCAATAAAGTCTATACATACTTGGTGGTTACTATTCTTTTTTGGTACCATTACGTTAGCAAGTCAGTCAGGGTACTGTGTTTCCATATAAGGCAGGTCCTATAATTGCTATATGAATTGCTTTTCTGTAGGTTTCAAGGTCATTTGGTAACATTTTCTGGCTATCCTTTAATCTCCTTTAATCTAGCGAACCCCCTAAGGGGTCTGGAACTTCACTAATTAATGAAGGGTGGATGGCATGACCTTCACCTTGTGGATCCATAACCTTCCCAACAATGTGTTATATGCCGATGGACAATCCATCACATGATATTTGAACGGTATGTTCAATCCCACTACATAGGCTAGGAGGGTTATTTCTCTGATAGTCCTATCTAGTGCTTCAAGTATATGATATTGACTGAACTACCTGGATCAACCAGCACATGTTTAATATGAAAATTACCTATGATGATAGAGATTACAAATGTGTCATTCTGTGGTTGGTCCAGTCCATTTATCTTGTCCTCAAAGAACGTGATCTGACCATCATCTTGGCTAGTGCATTCATCCTTAGTGAGTTTCTAGTTGGGATCCTTTGGCAAGAGTGTGACATGGAGCTTTTCTGCCAAGTAGGTGATGCCACTGATATCTGAGCCTCCCGTTATGCAGTTGATGGTTCTTGAATTCTTGGGTGGCTCCACTGGTGATGGACTTACATAGTTAGTATCGTTATTTGATAGAGTAGCTTTCTATTTATTAGTTAATAAATGCGTCAGGTATCCGTGCTTACGAAGTTCTGCTACTTCCAGCCTAAGTGTGATGTAGTCTACTATCTGATGGCCATAGTCAGAATGGAATTTGTACAATTTGGATCTATCTCGCTAGTCCTCTAGCTTCTTGGTTTTAGGGGGTGATAAGTAAAATATTTGCATATTTATTCTCCCTTATATGATGATTTGGTGGATGATATTTAATCTTAATGTAATAAATTGGGGTGTAATTGATAAAAAATAATGATTTTGAAATAAATATTTTTATTAATAATATTATTATATAATATTTTCTTGCTTTTCTTTTAATAGCCACGTACAACACCGTTTATAATACTATATATATATATAAAGAGTTTATGTTGTTATTATTAGTAATAGTTTATATTAGTTTTCTTTGTTTGTTTTTATCAGGTATAGTGGATTAGTGGAGAAAAGCAACTTGAAGTTGCTGATCTAAAAGGTCAAAAGAAGAAGCTACACTTATACTCCACCATTTAAAAAAATAACAAAGAGAAGAAAGGAGATCCACGGGATTGAAAAGAGAGTGAGGCATGAAGACTTTGTAAAAGATGAAGGTGGGACATGGAGAGAGCACAATTTGTCAAAGAAGGAGGGTTGTTGTCCTATTCATAGATGATATTCAAACCCTTCGATTCTGTATTGGAGCCTATAAATATGCATACTCGTGGAGAAAATGGGGAGAGCATCGGACGAGCTAGAGTTGGAGAGTAAGGCGTTGTTTCTAAAGGAGATTGACACTATCATAGAATTAATTTCATGCATTGTATTACTTTTTTGCATGCCTCCATCTTGAAAGGCTTAGGTAGATGTCCTTTATGGACGGTATAGGTAGTTCTCCTTTATGGATGGTATATGTTGCCACCTACATGGAAGGTTTTACCTCTTATAAGGAAGGTTAGATTTCTCCATTTTCATGCATCTTGTAGTTGTATATTTGTGTTTTAGAATTTAATAATTCAGCTTTATGTAATGTTTATGAAGATTTCAATTTATTTTGGTTCTGTTTTTAATTTCATCATAAGCTAAATTTCCATTTTCCTAGGGTGATGATGTAGCTTACTAGTGACGGATTGAATCTTAACTTATTAAATCTAGTTTTAATTTTTCCTTCATGATTGAGTTTTAATTATTGTTCTTAATGCTTTCAATTGATTAGCTATCTTTTGAATGATTTCAATATGTATGTTGAGACTGGAAGGAGATTCATGTGTGTAGATCCTATAATTAAAACCATAACTTGCATATGAAATAGGAATATATTCATATGAGTTGTGTAGTCTTAATGAGTTCCATAAATCTTAATGCATGATTAATTGCTTGAATTCTTATAGGAATATATTGGATTAGCAATTAATTATAGAATTGCTTGACCTTGGAAAAGGCTAGTAATTAAACAAGGGAAACTGGGCTATCAATCATGTGGAATAAATTGGATCATAATGGATAATTGTATTCAATATGGATGTATATTTGATTATGTACTCGAGGTAGATTGTGTAATCCCCGTTTGAGGAATTCTAATAGGCGAATGTGCCTTGTACATCTTTGATTAATGAATAGAACCCGAAATTGGACAAGAAGTATGTTTGTGCACTTTGATATGTATATATAAATGTGATTTGTCTTCATATAGTAATTGTATTCAAAATGTGAATGTGAGACTAGGGTAATTGTATTTTGAAATGTATTTATGAAAACCCCGTTTGGTAGATGGGTTTGAAATTGAGTTTTGCTAATTATTGATCTCTATTTCATTCTAATTACATATTTTGGATATAATTACGGCAGGGGGGTTAAACATCCACTATTGGTGGATTGGTGGTCGCCTTTTGGGTTTTAGAGTTAGATGTAATATCCCAACATGTACTTAAGGGCTAAATGTACAGAATAGATGGTAGGATTAGTGACAGAATTACCTCTGAAAATTTTGTTATGACTTTAGTTAAATTTCACATGCAAAATTGGCAACTAAATATTATATTACAAGATGATATCTTACAAGATCATCTTCTTCTTCAAAAGGCCATGATTCACTTATGACAAGGGGAAAAGCAAGAGAAAAATACCTATTGGCTATTAAATATGACATATGGAAGCAATTGGACCAAGTTATAAAAAGATGAGGACTTGGTCAACAATCTCATGCTAATTGGGGAATTAACTTTATTATTCAAGGAGATATTACAAAAGATTATCATCTCTTTTCCTAGGTTTCATTTTTGTATAACATGAGACAAGAAAGAGAAACAAACATATGACCAATTAAAGGAGAAGACTTGGTCAACAATTTCTACTAAAAGTAACATATGTGAGGAGGTAAACTAAGATAATGGTAGAAGGCTTCTTTTAACTCCTTTTGGTCATTATTTTTGGTCAACAATTGTGGGCCAAATAAAAGAAGATAACTTGAACAAAAAGGGCCACATATTCGTATGGCATCAAGAAAGAAAGAGAAAAGATGAGGCAAAGGATTATTGGTACATATCTCTTGCAATTAAAGTGCTCTCTCTCACACATGTGCTCAACCAACTTAACCTCTACAAGAGCTCTTGACTATTTAATTAAAAACATTCTCTCATCTTATTCATTCATTTCAAGTCGTCCAAGTGCAAAAGAAAAGGAAAGAGAAAGGGCAAGACTGAAAGTAAGAGCCAATGGGAACAAGAAGGAAAGGTAAGCTATTTACACCTTCAAGATCTCATTTCTAGATCTAAAGACCTTCATGAAACTTGTTCTCCTCTCTTCCTTAGCTTTATTTCTATGGTTTTTGTTTTTAAAGAAGAGAAGTTTTCATCCACCTTGCAAGAACAAAATTTGAGGAATCAAGAAAAGAACACAAGAAGAAGCAAGAGGTGAGTAAGAGCATTATGTTGATGTATATGATGTTTTAATTGGCTGAGTTATGGTGGGCTATTGTGACAGCCCTAATTTCATTTTTTGGGGTATATTAGGGATCATGAAGCTTTCATCCTATGTATGTGCTTATATGTTGGTTTGGAGGCAAATGAGCTAAGCTTAGTGATTAGATAGTGAAGTGGTTGTTTGTTGTGAAATACCCTAAAATTCTGCCAAAACAGGACATGGGGAATGAGTGGGAATTTGTTCATTTTGATGTTACCATTGTGTTCTACATGAAAAATTATGCGGAAATAGGTTTGGTTGTTAATTTTGAAGCCATTGGACACATTGGTTGAAAATTGGAAAAAAAACTGTCAAGTGTAACTCTGTGTAGGGCAGTCAGTTTGTAGGGACATTTTGAATGGGCAATGGGTGTCTAAAAATTCTAAAAATTTCCAATCTTAAATTTCACATTACAAACTTTAAAATGGATATATAATTTGTGTCATTTCATTTTTTGAGCTAGGAGTTCTGGTTGCCCAAAGTTTGATGTAGAAACTAGACCTAATTCTAGAGCAGTGTGGAATGTTGTGTAATTCTGGAATTGTGTGGTGATTTCTGGTAATGATTCATATTTTTCTTATGAAGAGGACTTCAAGAGCTTTCAATAGGCTTTGGGATCACCTCATTTTGATTTTTCTAGAATTAGTTATGATTTTTCAAAGATGCTGAAAAATTCTGCCAGATTGGTCACCTATGCGAAAATTGAAGATTTTATGGCATAATGTAATATTGTGGAACTTTGAGGTTAGAAATTGGCCTTTTAGGTTAATTGAACACTTTAGCTCCTTAGTTGACTTGATTAAATGACCATAGTGATAATCAACCCAAGTATTATGAGTTATTAAAGAATTGGAATAGGTAATAATTCGTCGTCCTTAATTTTGGTTTATAGGATTCGATATTTGCCCTGCTTGTGATCCACTTGCGCCAAAGCACAATCGGAAAGAACAAGGTAGTGAATTTTTCTTTTATACAATATGTGATGCATTGTATGTGTGTTATATCATTGATTTGTGATGAATTCGTATGCTGTGACATTTATGGATATGTGTAAGCATCGTTATACCAATAGTCTCTGAGTCGCTAATAACGGTTCGGGTAAGGACTGCGAGCCTTCCCAGTGGTAAAAGGGGATGAGGATGGGGTGTGATATGTGTGATTATGTGAAAAGCTGAAAGGCTATTTGTGAAGGGCGATGGGCCAATTGTGAAAGCCAAATGGCTATATGAGCTATAAGGTTATGTGTATGCACTGCCACGCCAACAGTCCTTGAGTCGCTAAAAACAGTTCGGGTTAAGACGGTGTGCCTTCTCGGCGGTAAAAAGGGATGAGGGTGGAGTATGATTCGTGTTGCTGCTGTATGATGATTTGCTTACATGCTATGTGTTTAGGTGTGGTATGAATAATTTATTACTACTGGATTCTTTTGAATCTCACTCTTTCCTATGACAAATCTTTCAGACTGGGCAAGTGGCTCCAGAGAAAAGCAGATAACCAAGAGCGGATAGGACTTCTTAGAGATATTTGACTTGGAACTGTTGGGTATCTATTTTGAGAACAGGATTACTGTATATATTTGGGGTTGTAAATACTGATTTGGTTTTGTAATCCCCATTTTTGGGAAAAATGATACACCCAATATATATATATGTAACCCAGGGACTTGCCGGGATTTTAGTTATGCGCTCTGATATTTATAAATGCGATTAACCTGTGCAAGTAATTATATTCGAAACTGAATGTGAAACCAAATTACTAGTATTTTGAATTGTTTTGTAAATACCCTATCTAGAAGATAGGAAATTGAAAATATTGTTTTGTAATTATTGGTCTCTATTTCACTTTAATTTCATAATCCGGATGTAATTACAGTGAGGGGGTTATATTAGACATACTATAGGCACCTGTCGCATTACGAGGACCTTTTTGACCAGCCTGGGGCCCTCCTAATCAGCATGGGGGTCTCCTTGACCTTCTTGATCATTGCTAGGTGATTCCTGACAAGCTTGTGGATCTACCTAACCTGGGCTAAGACTTGCAATATGAGTTTCGTTTGTAGGAATCTTATTCATAGTGTTATTACCTTCTGGCCTTAGTTGGTTATCGATAGGGGCATCCCCCATAGTCAAACAAGTGGAACGACTATGGATGAGAACTGTCTAGATAGACTCGAGCTTGGAGTAGCCTATGTGGTAAGTGAGACAACTTGTTCCCACAAGGTTGAATTCTCCTCTTCCAGGTGTTGGAGATGCTCTTGCTGCTACGTGAAATGTTCCTGGTGTTGCAAAACTAGCCTAGCTTATGCAACAATTTGAGCAGTTTGATCTTTTACTAATATGGCCAACTCAGTGGCGCTTACCTCATGACTAGCAGTTGATTCTGCCATGGTTATTAGTGCAGAGAAAAATAAAGAAAGAGATGAAAAGAAGGGGTTTTTTCAAAAATTTTGTCATTGGGTCATCATAGACAGCACTAAATAGTTTAACCAAAATTTAGTAATGAGAGATTTTAATTATTGGGTCACCAACAACATGTGATTTCATAAAAGGTAGTAGGAAAGATAAGAGAATATGATATTATTGACAGTTTGTTGATTGTGATTACAAAGAAATAAAAGATCAAAAGATGGTAGAAGTGGTTGATTAATATATTATCGGACCAAAGGAGAGAAATAAGCGAAGAATAGTTAGTAAGGAGAAGTCTCCATGCCCCTAGGAAGTAGTATTCGATTGATTTACACTCACCCCTCCAGACTCATTGGTTACAATATTCTCGGATCTAAGTAGGTGTTACCATCCCTATTATCTCGGATCTTGAAGTCTCCTTTGCTTGGTGGGTTGACTAGGTATTTTGATGGAAACTATAGACTTAGTCGAGGTTTATAGCCTAGTAAGTTTACTTCCAATGGGCCTTACTTACTCTTAGATAGGATCCTCCCTATTGGGCTTGCTCCATGCTCATGGGCCTAATATGCCAAATTCTGGGTATACAATAGTACCAGTTTGTTTGACGCTAGCCAAGCCTTATTCCAATGTATAGAGAATCCAGATGTTGACATGGTATTTACTATGTGTAAGATGGTATCGCATATTAGCCGTTCCTTACTTCTTTGAATTCAGACAACATAAGCCAAATTTTTTTCCTGTCTGTTTCCCATACCTTCAAAAGGTATCGAGATCTCGATACCATAGTACCTATATATGATGCCATAAAGAAGGTATCAAGATGGCAATACATGCGTTAAAAGAAGGTTGCTGATGCAAATGAACATAGATCTCTCTTAATACAATGGCTCCTTTGACTGCTATAGTAAGATATTCAAGATCGAAGGTATTAGCACATACTCCTTCTAGTCCTTTTTACAATCAAATTTTATCTTGATTATGCAAAACAAATTGGTGGCTAAGATTAGTTAAAAACAATAAATGTATCAAAAATGTCATGTCTTTTCCAAATATACCCTTATTTATGAAAAAAAGTATATGAGAGAGAATAAGTAATAAATGATTGAATGAAAGAGAATTAGTGGTGAGTAGGGGATAATTAATATAAAGTTTTGTATTTAATAGGGGTAGAAAAGGAAAAGGTATTTTAAATTTTGAGATACAAAAATAAAATTACTTATGTTAAGAACCAACCACATGAGAGAAAAAGTTACTTATAAAAAGGACTGGATGGAGTATACTACTGCAAATCTTTTATCAATAGTTTAAGGAGTACAAGGACAATGGTCCTTAGAGTAGCTTATTTTGGTGGATATGATAATTTTAAAGAAATGTTATCTAAAAGATTAAATGATGAGGAGAAAACTCTATGGAAAAGTTGGTCGTGGGTAGGAAGTGACGGCTTTTAACGATCTCGTAGCATATCGTTCTGACAATATTAAAAGGAGGCTGAGCTTTATTAATTGATAATTAATATTGACATCTCTAGTTTTTCTCTATAGGATATGTAAAGAAGGTATGAAGCTCTAATATCATGGTGTCAAGATCTTGATACCTTTTGATGGTATGGAGCTCTGATACCATGGTATCGAGATCTTGATACCTTTTAAAGGTATTGAGCTTTGATACTATGGTACTTATATTTGATAACATAAAGAAAGTATCGAGACGGCGATACATGTGTAAAAAGAAAGTGGATGATATTTATAAAAAAAAAAAGGTTGATGATGCAGATAGGCACGGATCTCCCTCAATACAGTGACTCCTTTGATTGCTATAGTAAGATATTCAAGACCATAGGTATTTGCAAATTATGCAAGTTATATTGTAACTTCTACCATGAAAACCGTTAATATAGTTCGAAAACGTGTCGTAAACTGAAACTGGATATCATAGGGTAATTTAAAACTCATTAAGGGTCCTAACTTCAAGACAGGATTCGATTCCTATGATAAAGTAGGTTTTCAAAAACTTTTCAAAGCTTGTTTATTACAGTCTCACCTCCACTTTTTGAATCTATATGGCTTGCTTGGTTCTATTCCACTCATGAATATCAGGGTGTTTAACAAAATTTCCTGATAGATTCTCAAGTTATATTTAATATCTTGTAGGGTCTACAGGACATAATTGCCCGTTTTAGTTTCCCATACCGGGGATTACATACATCTACACAAATCTATTATAGTTATGTCCACCATTACTACATTGCACTGAAATTTACAACATATACATTCATTCCAAAAGTTGATAACCAACACAAAAAGCCTAATCTTTTAGCCGGGAGTACTAGCACCCTTGGTTACCTACTTCTCCTTTGATCTGCTTGCCCTGGCTGTAGGTTAGTCATTGAAAAGAATGAGATTCATATGAATATCAATAGTAACATTTCACTCATATGATATATAATTTCATAAAGTATGTAAGCAATAATCATACAACAGCATTCACATTTGTGACATACGTGTCACATTCATGACATTCACGACAGCTTTCATAGCTATATACACATTCATGGCATTCGCCACATTCGTGACATTCACGACCACTTTCACAACTATATACATAGTAGCATTCACATTCGATGATATGTACATACATATAAAGCATTATACATGATATAAGAGAAAGAATCACTACCTTTTTCTTGTCGTTAGTTCTCGGGCACAGGTTTCTTACGTTCAGGGCAGATGTCAAATCTTATAAATCAGAATTAAGGACAACGTGTTATTATCAATTCTTAAATAACTCCAACACACTTGGGGTTAGTTATCCTTTGAGTCCTTTAGGTGGCTATGAGAAGCTCAAACAAAAGCCTAAAGGGTTGGGGATGAACTAGACCAAAAACCACCTTTCAAAAATGCAAAGTGTAGGAATTTGGGGGTTGGCCATAGCCAAGAGATGGTAAAAAACATTTGGGCTGTAGCAAAGAATAGGTCATAAGGCTTTCGGTCATGGCTAAGACCCTTTTGGCTGTGGCCAAGAACTGGTCAGAATCTTTTTGGTTACGGTCAAAATGCCTGACCGCGGCAAAAAACTGGCCTATTTCTTGGCTAATTTCCAACAACCATAACTCTCATCATACACATCAAAATGACACATACTTTACATCATTTTAAAGCTTGTCATGTCTACTACATAACTGGAAATTTTCATAACTTTTAGACTTCATTTGCTATTTCAAAACATCAAACAAACTAGCTCTCCTGCGCATAATTTTCATTATCAAAACCTCCAATTTTCAACCTATGTTTCCAATGGTTCGGAATTCACATCCAAGACTACTCCCACATAATTTTTTGCACATAATCTAATGGAAATAACAAAACAACCAAATTCACATTCCTTTCACATGTTCTGTTTTAACATAACTTAAACACAATTTTCACAATTTCCGAACTACACATTCAAGTCTCAAACCACCCTCATATATCAAATAGACACCACAAGGCACCATTGCTATCAACAAGACACCATGAACTCTCTAAACCCTAATTTACATGAAAATAGGGCAAAATTCTACAAATCTAAGTTCTCAACCAATGGCCACAATATATATATATATATATATATCAAAGAGTTGCCTTTGCTCACCTCTATCACTTCCTCTAGCTTGCTCTTTGATTTTCCAACCACTAGCTTTTCTTGAGTACACAAAACACCTCCTCTTAAAAATCTAAAACCATAAAAATAAAGCTTTCACCAAGAGGAATAAGATTAAGGAAGAGGTTTTGAGCTCTAAAGGTCATCTACAAGGTCAAATCCCAAAAAGAGATCTAACCTTCACATTGAACTTCTTTCTCTTTCCTCCTCCTTGCTTGGCCAACTGTGAGAGCTTAAGAGAGAGAGATGATGATGAATGATCAAATTTTTTACCCCTCCCATGCACTTAGCTGACTTGAGAGGTGAGGAAAGAAGGAAGAGAGTTTGAAATTTAACTTATCCTATGGTGCCATGTGATGCTAAGTGTCATGATCTAATGGCTTCTCAAAAAAATGTAACCATATGATTACTCTAACTAATTCCATTAACCATTTAGTCACACATCTTGTTCTTTTAGTTGATGGTGAATTTTCTCTTCGGTAGCTGACTAATTGGTTGATAAATTTCTTTATTCCTGTTTTGCCCTTGACTATGGCAATCTCTATTAGATTATCACTTAACACATTATTTGACCCCTTTATCACATGTCATGCACCCTCCCCATGTCTTTTAGTTTAATATAGACTTCATCATCATAATTGAGCTTAAATACAAGGTTTGAGTACTTTCTGCTGCTAATTTGGGTTATAATTCATATTTTATTCTCTGAAAGTATTTGTCTAACATTAATTACATTCACTTTTGGAGTTATAAGCCCTTAAACATATTTTGAGGCATTACATATATACAAAAAGTATTGATGGCAAGATATTCTGCTTAATACCACCAAACAACGTTGCGAATTCCTTTAAGCTGATGATGATGGTGTTGAGCTCTAGAAAATTGGGAATATCTACCAAATTAAAATGTTTTTGGCAGTTTTCCAAGTTTGTTTGATAGTTGGTCTACTATGCTTGCTTTCACCTTATGTGTAAAGCTAGTCTATGGGGAAAAAATTCTGATTCTCTTGTGCACATTAATTAGTTGGTTTAAAACTTAGTGGTACTGCCAAGAGGTATTGCATTATTAATTGTTTATGTTCCCTTCATTAAGAACACTTTATGAACTCGTATTGTTTTTTTTATTGAAGCAGTCTTTCATAATGAAAAGGGATGAGGTTTCTTTTTTGATTATTTATGGCATACATTTCAACTTCATCCTTTCAGCTTTTGGTAGCATAATCTCTTCTCTGATAGCAGTGATGACTATGCTTTAGTGCATAGTATCAAGCATCTATGCATAGTTACTTTTTCCGTTTGTCATTTGAACGGACATATTGACATTACAGTCAGCTTCCTACTTATTTGAATCTTCAATTTCTTCAAAGGACCTGATTTCTATCTCTGGGGTAGGTTATGGTACTAAGTGTAGATTATCACGAACAGAAACAGACGAACAGTAGAAATCACAAGCAACCTGAAACAGACGATCTGAGTCGTGTCCGAGGACACTGTCCTATAGAGTTATTCTGCGACCATCGGTAGAGAGGAAGTGGCACTCCCCAGGATTAAACAGACCCTTCTTGATACAATCAAGGCAATAGAACTGGCGAAAGGTAATGGCAACGACAGTCAGAAAAATTAAACAGAGGAGAGGAGATGAGATTGTGATGCTCTGAGCACCCTACATGTGTCTCTTTTATAGGCGTTTTCATAAAGAGCCATCGGTCACAAAGGAACCCAGACAATATGTCCGTTAAGATCGGATAGCCACCACCGAACAGACAAGCCTGTGAGTTGCCAACAGAAAGGTCTCCTGACGAAGCGCCGGACCGTCAGCAATTTCCAATCACGGAGGGTTACGAATTTTAAACCCCAAATTATAGTGACTTTTCGGCAAGCCAAAATAAATATTATTTTTATTATCTAAAAAATAATATTTCCGGTGAGCAAAAATATTTTACAAAAAGTGCCAGTACCACGTATTTATTCACGCGTAGAGGGGGAAATCACCGGATTTCAACTACGTTTGCCTTCCGGTGGCCCATTGTTGTGCGTGCGAGCCCACCACTCCTCTAAGCCTCTTTACAAGCCCAAGTTAGTATAGTAATAGATATAGGCTTGTGACCTCTTACTCCCAAGCAATGTGGGACTAGCTTCTTTGACACACCCACTTAAACACTCATATTTTACAACAATCCCCCACATGTGTCAAAGAAACCCGCTGTGTTACCCACAGAATATAACCATTGTATCTGGTGGTCCGTAGAACTATGAACCAGACCTAGACCAATAATACTTGATACACAGAAATGTTAGTGAAGCATGCTTCTATGAACTAACAAATCTTGGTGTGTAGCAGAGGCATTAAGAGTTAGATTATATCTTAAATTATATCCTAACATTTCCATTGTTAACGACGGTTTTGCTATTATGTCAGCCATGCGCGTGCCTGGTGCGTAATGAATGCTCTAGATATTTTGCCATGATCTCATGAGAGCGGCCACACTCTACATTCATAGAGGTGATTTCATATAAGTATACCTGCACTATGCACATTGTCTCGTTAGACTATGAAATCATTAAGAGCTTTGCTCAACCTATAATAATGCAGTCTAGCACATTCAAAGTGTCATAGGAAGGAGCGTAGAATATTTGTGCTAGTCAGAACTAACGAGCGACTTGTTCTTACCTATTGAACCTTCTTCATGGGATCACCAATCACAAAGGTTGGGTTGCCATTGCTATCAATTAGTAGTCGGCTTTAGTCCCATTCCTTTTGACGTTTCAACAACCATTTTCCTCCCAAGAGGTTTTGTTAACGGATCTACCAAATTCATTTTTGACTTTACATAATCAATTGAGATAACACCATCCTTTAGCAGCCGCTTTATAATATTATGTCTCAATCGTATATGTCTACTCTTACCATTGTAGGTTTTATTCTTAGCTATGGCTATTGCTGCTTTATTATCACAGTGTAACGACACTTATGGTGTTGGTTTGTCACCTAATGGGATATTTGTTAAGAAGTTTTTCAACCACTCAGCCTCAGTGTCAGCCAACTCTATAGCAACAAACTATAGTCCCTAGAGGACGGTGTTATTATGTTTTGCTTGGCTGACTTCCAGGTGACAGCACCGCCACCAAGAATAAAGACATAGCCATTAGTGGATTTTGTCTCATCTGCACTGTACCCTTCTAATACAGCGGGAAATCCACTATATTGTATACCATAATTCATGGTACCTTTTAAATATCGTAATAATCTTATAAGAGTCTCCCAATGCTTACTGCCTGGGCAGTGAGTATACCTGCTCAATCTACACACATCATATGTTATGTTTGGTCTAGTATAATTCATTAAATGCAACAAACTCCCAATAATTTGTGCATATTTAGATTGAGCTATTGGATCTCCTTCATGTTTTTTCAAATGTATAATGCCATCATAAGGAGTACTCAAAGGCTCTTCATCAAACTATTCAAACCTTCTCAAAATCTTTTCAACATAATGTTCTTGAGAAAGTTGAAGACCATGTTCATTCCTTATGATTTTTACACCCAAGATTACCTTTGCTTCTCCAAGATCTTTCATATCAAAGTTTGAAGCAAGGAATATTTTTGTTTCAAGTACTACCTTTAAACTAGTACCAAAGATAAGCATATCATCCACATATAAGCAAATAATCACACAATCATTATTCAAAGCTTTTATATAAACGCATCTTTCTACTTCAATAGTAGAGAAACCACCACTTGTTAAAACTTGATCTAATTTCTCATGCCACTACTTGGGTGCTTGCTTTAAACCATATAATGACTTATTTAGTTTGCAAACTTTGTTTTCTTGCCCAGGAACAATACACCCTTCAGGTTGAACTATATAAATTTCCTCTTCTAAATCACCATTTAAAAATGCCGTTTTAACATCCATTTGATGAATAACAAGATTATAAATTGATGCCAACACAATTAGAACTCTAACAGAGGAAATCCTGGTTATAGGGGAGAAGGTATCAAAATAATCAATGTTTTCTTTCTGGGTAAAGCCTTTGGCAACTAATCTAGCTTTATATTTGTCTATAGACCCATCAGGAAAGTATTTTTTCCTAAATACCCATTTACACCCAATAGGTTTTGCTCCTAGAGGCAAGTCTACTAAAACCCAAATTTTATTTTGATTCAAAGAGTCGATCTCAGCTTTAATAGCTTCTTTCCAAAACTATTCATCCTGAGAAGAAACAGCTTCATAAAAATTCTTTGGTTCGTTTTGCACAAAGTATGAATAAAAATCATCTCCAAAAGATGTTTCTTTTCTTTGTCTTTTACTTCTCCGTAAATTTTCAACCACATCTTCATTTTGTTCAGAAAGTTATTCAACTCTTTTAGGAATATACTCAACTTTTAAAGGAAAAGTATTTTCAAAAAATTCTACATCTTTGGTTTCAATAATAGTATTATGCTCTAAAATATCCCTTTTCAAAACTAGAAAACGATATGCAGGACTTTGTTGAGCATAACCAATAAACATATAATTAGCAGTTTTTGAACCTATCCTTTTTCTTTTAGGGTCAGGTAATAACACCTTTGCTAGACACCCCCACACTTTCAAATATTTCAGGTTTGGTGTAAAACCTTTCCACAATTCATATAGTGTCAACTTTATTTTCCTATGGGGTATTCTATTTTATAAGAAACATGCAGACAATAAAGCGTCCCTCCATAAATTATTAGGTGCAGCGGAACTTACAAGTAAAGCATTCATCATTTCCATGGTTCTATTTTTCCTTTCAGCAATACCATTAGATTCAGGTGAGTATGGGGGAGTTACTTCATGGATTATTCCTTCCTTTTCACAAAAATCATTAAGCAATAAGTATTCTCCTCCTCTATCTAACCTAACTCTTTTGATCTTTTTATTTAATTGATTTTCAACTTCTACTTTGTATAAAAGGAATTTTTCAAAGGCCTCATCTTTATTTCTAAGTAAATATATTCTAGTATATCTTGAGAAATCATCAATAAACGTAACATAATATCTTTTTCCACCTCTTGTCTCATTTTGTTTTAAATCTCCTAAATCAGTGTGTATTAAAGACTGAAGTTCAGTTTCTCTTTGAGTGATAAAATGTGTTTTCTTAGTTTGCTTTGTTTCTGCACATACTTCACATTTATTAACATTATTTATGTTAATTCCAGAAATTATCCCAAGATTTTGCAATCGCTTTATATAAGATCTATGTATATGTCCTAGTCTAGCATGCCATAAATCAAAGGAATCAATCAAGTAAGCAGAAGAGGATGCATTATTATCATTTTCATCAACACTTAGTACAAAAAGACCCTGATTACAATAACCCTTTCCTATCAGAACATTGTTCTTAGTCATAATGATCTTATCTGATTCAAATGACACCTTAACCCCCAAATTTTCCTAATAGAGCCACATATATCAAATTTGCTCTAAGTTCAAGCACATACAAAACATCATTCAGTGCTAATGTCTTCCCAGATGTGAGTTTCAGCACAACTTTTCCTTTCCCTTGAACTTTTGCAGCTCGTGAATTAGCAAAATAAATGTGGTCTTCTCCTTCTTCAAAGGAGGCAAACATGTCCCTATTGGCATATATGTGCTTAGTAGCACCAGAATCTACCACCCATTTCTTCACATCAGAGACCAATAAGGCTTGAGAGACTATCGCAACAATGACTTCACCATCAATGTTTTCATCTCCTTCAACCAATTTACTTTTGACTTTGGAGGATTTTCGTCTCTTTTACGATTTTCCACTTTAGCATGTTTAGTTGGGAAAAATGGGGGAAAACCTCTTTTTGCACCCCTTCAAATTTGGGATTTTTTTTAGGGGTGAGAAATATTATGTCTTATCGGGACTAAAATATTCATACTAATTTTTTCATTATCCCAAGTTTACCCATATGATTATAAAGCCCATTGGATTTTATTAGGATCAGCCAAATAAATCAAAAAATCTATATAATTAAATCCTAACTTACTAAAATGCTAAAAATTAAATAATAAATAATACTAAATATTAAATAATAAATACTATTAAACTCATAAGCTCTCTGCATTCAAATCGACAGTCTTTCTCCCTTGTGTTGGCCACTTGCTTCTCCACCTTCTGCTGCCGCAAATATCTCTTCCAGAAATCTAAACATTCTTTCATGCAAGTGTCTATTTATATAATAGGATTAAGGTACAAAAATAACCATTAACTTATTTTAAAAGTGCACCCAACTCTATAAATTTTTTTTAGGTGTAAAAGTAACCATAAACTTTCAAAAAGAGAGCAAAAGTGACATAACTGTTAAAGCTAGCTACGATCCGTTAGTTACAATGCGTAAATACTAAAATACCCCTAATACAAAAGAGGAAAGTCTCCCTAAAATATCTTTGTTCATCTTCTGCTCATCAACACAAGTCTCCAGAAGATTCTAAACTGAAAAAAAAAAAAAAAAAAAAAAAAAAAAAAAAAAAACCCAAAAGCTTCAATAGAAACAATCGATCATCAACAAAATCTTCTGCTCATCAACAACAAAAGTTCAAGAGATTACGAACTGGAAAAAAGTAAACACCCAGAAGTTTCAAAAGAAACAATCAATAATCAACAAACTAGAAACAATCCATATTGAGAAAAAGAAATTAAAAATCCAGAAGCTAACCATCAATCTTCAACAAACCAAAATCAATTGATCATCAACAAAACAAAAGGGGCAAAAAATAAACATCTCCCTCTGAACCTCTTGGTCTTCATCATCAACAGCTGAAAAAAGCTGAAAAAAAATAAAAAACCCAAAAGCTTGTGTTTGGATTAGCTTTTGGAGAATAGCTTTTATGATTTACGAGATAAATATGTAAGAAGAGTTTTGTCTCAATTTACAGAGAATGGCTTTTGAAATCGTGGTTTGAGGCTTACTCAAACACTAAAGCACTATACGCCAATTTCTTCTTCCCCACCATTTGGGGTTGATATTCCATAAGCTTCAAAACTTTGGGGTTGAGCTTAACATAGCAAAGTTTCTGAAGTTCAAATCTTTCTTCCTCAAATAGCATCAAAAGTGGGAATCAAACAGGCAAAGAAATTTACGATGCACGGCAGAGACACCAAGCTCTCTTCCAGAACCGACTATTATTGGAGGACCTTGAAAAGTCAAATTTCTCGGAGGAAAATACCCTTCCCATGAAGACCATGGTGAGGGGCATGATCGACGAAATGTGATGGAAGTTTCACATTGTGATCTGCAAAGGCAGCAAGGCACCGCCGTTGTTACCTGATCTGAGAAGAAAATGGGTAATTGAAGGAAAAAGAAGGGAGAGTTTGAGAGGTAGATGAAAGGGATAAGGGTAAAAAAGGAAATCGAAAAATTTAGGCATTTTTATTTTTTAAATAGCATGGGGCCCACTATAAAAAATAACAAAAATTATGGTATTTTAAGGGATGTGTTATTTTTGCTCTTTTTTAAAAAATTTATGATTACTTTTACACACATAAAAAAGTTTATGGTGTTGGGTGCACTTTTGAAATAAACTGATAAGTATTTTTGCACCTTAACCTTATATAATATATAACTAATGTTGTCAAAATTGTGTTCCAAGTCGTAGAGTCGTCCCCTTTTGCGTTTCTAGATGTCTATATGGTGTTAACTCTTGAATAAAATTGGTCATCAATAGACTCGAAAGAAACTCGCATGAAATCGTAGGGTGTGTTGGGGAGGCCAATAAACCTAATTGAGGGAGGTAAAAGTTCAATTGGTAGCAAGCATTTTTTTTTTTTTTTGAGTGTTTGAGGAGGCCTATTGACAATTGAGCTTTTGTCAAAACCCAATTGGTGAAAAATCAATTGGGAGAAGCTAGAGAATGGAGCTTTTGTTAAAAACTAATGACATTTTATGTTAGATTAGGTTGTCTAGAAATTAGTTATATAATATTGATTTTTCCCATAAAATGTTTTTTAAATAGTATGTAGTATCAAAAAATATTTTTTTGAGTGTTTTTAACTCCTTAAAATATTTTTCTAGTTATACTCACTATCTAGTGTGCTATCAGACTTATTGCAATTTTACCCACTTTTTAGTTGTACCCACTCAAAAAATATTTTTTGAGTGTTTTTAACCCCTTAAAATATTTGTTTGGTGTTTTTAATCCTTTAAAATATTTTTTCAGATGTATCCAGTGTGTTATCAGACTAATTACAATTTTACCTTTAATGTACTTTTTCAGCTCCAAAAACTACTTTAAAATATATTTTTTTGGTGTTTTTAACTCTTTAAAATAATTTTTCAGTTGTACCAAGTTTTAGAAGACTAATTACAATTTTACCTTTAATGTATTTTTTTTTAGTAGTAAAGAGCATCCAAGACTTATAATACTAATTTATTGATTTCCACCCACTCTAAAATATTTTTCCAGTAGTGCCTAATATTTTAAAATAATTTTTAAATATTTTTCCGCCCACTCTCTCTTATCATTATCACAAAAGCCCTTATACTTAAGTCAATCCAAATAAATTTTATTTTTGTAAAAACTCAATTGACAATTGTAGATCCAAACATAAATCACATTACACATTTTAGTTTTTATCAAAAATAATATTACAACAAACCCAATTATCGATCGCTGTTCCAAACACACACATAGTTTTACTGTGAAACTGCAAGTTGGCTATCGAGCTTACGAGTTGTACCATAGAGGGCATCGGTTTATTTGTTCAAATATTTTCACTCAAGCACACATGCATCAATGTAAGTTTTTTTATTCATGTTCTTTTTTTTGGGGGCCAGTTCATGCTCTTCACGTATAGGACAGGGACTCAAGGAAAATGTGGTCGTTTTAAACTTTAGTTTGGTCAAAAATAAAAACTTTAGTTTTATTTTTCCTGTTTTTATATAAGTATACAATATTTATTTAGTATTATCGGATTAGATTCAACTATTTCACTTCACATTAAAAAAATCCAGTCTATTTCATTCGCTGCAACCAGAAGAAAAATATCAAATTTCATCGCCTTACGATTGGCTCTTATAAATATTACTCCCTCCGGTCCTAAATAAAAGATAAAATTAACTTTTTTTAAAAGATTAAGAAAGTTAATTAAATTATTTTAAAATATTTTTATTTTTATTTTTTTCTCAAAAATAATTAATTTGACTAATAAACTAATATATAATCTAAAAATATACAACTTATGATATGATTAAATTCCTTATTTAGTTTTCTGAATTTCTTCAAAAAAAAAAGTTAATTATATCTTATATTTAAGTCACAAAGAAGACTAGTTAATATCTTGCCGTAGATAACCACGTACGATTGACTCTTACATCCACATACGATTGGCTCTTATGGGCCTGTTTGGTATGTTGGAATTGATTTTGATGGAAATGGATATGGATATGGATATGGAAATGGGGATGGGGATGGAGACTAAAAGTATGTTTGACATGTCATGGAAATGAGATCTAATTTTTGTATAAAAATACCAAAATGTCCTTCAATTTTTTATTTTTTATTTTTTTTGAAGGTAGTGGAGGGTAATAGATGGAAATGATCACATGGAATTGTAAATCTTAGGTATTTTGATGGAATTGATTGGGTGGAATTGAGCCTATTTGGCTTCCACATGGAATTGGAAAATTTTCTAATTTCATCATACCAAACAAGCATCATGATGGAATTGATCCTCAATTCTATTTCCATCACCCCTAATTCCATCATACCAAACATGGCCTATATGTTTGAAACGAGATCACAAGTTTTTTTTTTTTTTTTTTTTTTTGCTCAATGATATTCAAATTAGATCATAATTATCTTGTTATCTTACACTGTGTTTGGTTGGGGTTTTTTGAGGTAGGTGCTAAAAAAATCTTATTTAGTTGAAAGGGGGATGAAAAAAATGTTTGTCCCGTGCTCGTTTCCCTTCCTCCCTCAACTCTTCAATCGGACTCTTTAAAGAGGCAAGACAATTTATGTCTCATCCTTATGCATGAAGATATTTTGATATTCCATGCCCTACTAACTAAAACCCCATTTTTTTCTCTTTTCAGATGCCTAATTGATCGTGCTTCGCTCGGCTTCTTCACTTCGATCCCCTCCTCCTTCAGCGTCCTCGCCGCCTGCTCGGCCAGCCACCGCCGCCTGCTCATTCAGGTAAGTAAAAATCTTTCATTCTTGTTCTTCCACCTTGTTTCTTATGACTCCCAAATTTCCTATTTTCTTCTTCTACCTTATTTGAACTGAAACTTCCATGGCTGCCACAACAGATTAGCAACGGTTTTTATAGAAAGAAAAGAACTTTGAATCTCTTTTACTAGCATGTGCTTCCTGCTTCGCGACCTCCTGATTCACTGAGTGAAGATTTGATTTTTTTTTTTTTTTTTTTTTGGAGTGTCAATAACGAATTGGGGTTCTCTGTTTTTTGTGTTGATTATGTTCAATTTTACTTGAAATGAAGTTGTTTTATCTCCGTTGGCATTGGCGGGGATTCATTAAATATTCGGTGAAAATAATGCCATTATTGTCGATAATGATTTCAAGTATTGATAACCCTAAGATTCTCTTCTGTTTTTTACTGGCGTTAATTAAGGTATAACTATGTGTGTGCATAGATAGTTGTTGGAATGAGATTTGGCTGTATCATTGCATCTATGCTAGAAGCCATTTAATTTGGTTTGGAAATTCGGACAGCTGGTTGACTGAATGTTGCATAAGGAATGACTCATAGGATTACTGCTTCGATGGCATTAAAAAGAACTTGATATTAGCATGTTGTCTAACTCAAGTTGCTGCAAAATTTTATGGCAAAAAAAAAAAAACAAAGTTGCTGCAAAATTTTTACCCAACTAATGTCTAAAGTGCTATTTTCCAGCAACATAATTAGAAAACTCCTCAAATTTCTCGCCTAAAGAAGCAAAGATAATCATTTTTCTTGAAAAGGAAAAAAATCTGTTCTATTTTAATGTTATCAACTGATACCCTCCTGGGCTTAAAAATAAAAGGATAAAATTACTATTTCATAATTTGACAAGTTCTGATGCTCTATTTGTTTTATCTGATGTTTAATAGGCTTAGAACACCGCTGGCATTAGTTTCTCTCTTTTGGACGTTGAAGATCATGGAGTTGCCATCACTCATTCACAAGTAGCTTATGGGGTCACAGTACTACAATCTTCTTACTGAATTTAGTCATGTAAAGTTGACAATGTGAGGCTGACTATATAAACATTTCAATTGTTATTTTGATTTTGATTGCGTGGTTAGTGATCTTCTTGTTCAGTTGTTCTTTTTGCTTTTAAAGTTGACATTTTCTCTCCCATATAGGCTACCTATTACATGGTATCTGTCGCTGCATGATAATGAATTTTATGATACCTACCAAGCCCGTGCACCAGTATCGAAAACACCTTGTGAACCAGGTACTTGTTGCCGTGATTCAAAACCGTGCTTTTGATGCCCACTTAGCTGCTGCATCAGCCTCTGCCAATCCCAATGCTGCTTCTTTATGGACGGTTGATGTGGTTTCGGAAGTGCTAAGGTCTATTCCCAGATACTTTTTCAAATCCTCTCGCTCTATTGGCTGTCAGGGAGGTTTCCGGCATCGTGCTCCTTTAAAACAACGCAAGCTCAAGGAGGAGGAAGATAAGCTTCGCAAGAATGTGCTTGTGCTTGGCCCTGCTGCTTACAGAGACCCACAGAGGGTCAGGCTTGGATTGGGCAAAGCAATTGAGTTCTACTATTGGGTTGAAACCCATTTTGGATTTACCCATAACGAGACTACTTGCAGGGAGATGGCTTGTGTATTGGCTAAAGGAAATAAACTGAATGCCCTTTGGGATTTTATAAAGGAGATGTCAGGGAGGACTGGTGGGTTGGTTTCCACAGCGACTGTTACGTGTTTGATAAAAGTACTAGGAGAAGAGGGATTAGTTAATGAAGCATTAGTTACATTCTATAGGATGAAGCAATACCACTGTAAACCAGATGTCTATGCTTACAACACTATGATATATGCTCTTTGCAAGGTGAGATATTTCAAAAAGGCAAGGTTTCTGTTGGAGCAGATGGAGCTTCCTGGCTTTAGATGCCCTCCTGACACATATACTTATACTATACTAATAAGTTCCTATTGCAAATTTAGCATGCAAGCTGGAAGTAGGAAGGCAACTAGGAGGAGATTGTGGGAAGCTAATCACCTGTTTCGCCTAATGCTCTTCAAGGGCTTTGTTCCTGATTTTGTGACCTATAATGCTTTGATTGATGGTTGCTGCAAAACATACAGGATTAGTAGAGCGTTGGAATTATTTGAAGATATGAAGAAAAGAGGTTGTGCCCCCAATCGAGTTACGTATGATTCTTTCATTAGATACTATAGTACTGTAAATGAGATAGATAAAGCTATTGAGATGTTACGTTGCATGCAAAATTCGGATGACGGAATACCCACTTCAAGTTCATATACCCCTATTATTCATGCTTTGTGTGAAGCTGGAAGGGTTGTTGATGCTCGGAATTTTCTTGTTGAGTTGGTTGATGGAGGCTCAACACCTAGAGAATATACGTACAGATTGGTTTGTGATGCCCTGCACTCAGTGGGGGAGGCCAGCTTGTTAAGTGAAGAAGTGCACAAGAGAATAAGAAATGGTATACGGAATAGATACATACAGACCATGAAAATCAAACCAGTTATGGCTCGCAAAGGATATCCTAAAATGGAAGTTGCTTGATTTCTTTTCTTAATGGAACCGGTTATGTTCAACAACAAATCTGTAAGTTCCAATGTTGAATATTATCTAGGTTGTGGCTTGCTACTATTACAAATTCAGGACATGATCATCTTTGTCCTCATGCAAGTAGCTGTTATTTCAACCAGAGAGAGGTTTTGATTATTCACAAAAGTTGACTGAGCTCAACCAAGCCAGTAATTTAAGGACTCGCAGATCAGATCTGTGAAAATTTTGAGAACCATAAATAGGGGGGAATGGAAGGTTAAGAGAAATCTTACCTGAGAAAGGCAGTCGACTCACTTCCTGAAAATAAATATATATTATCAATATTTCTGGTTTCATTGTGATTGGTCCAACTGTACTTTTCAAGTCATCAATCTCCTCATTCATAATTGGGCTGCTTTGTTTTATTTTTAATTTCCCTTTAAAAAAAAAGTTGCGTTAATTTCCTTCACATGTCTAGATTTACGTTTTCAAATTTGAATTTGAATGTTCTTTGGTTTGTTTCCTTCCTTTCTCTTTTTTATTGGCCCAATTGTCATTGAAATATAGTTGACTAGTTATTATTCATTTCTGTGCGAAAAAGATATTAACGATCAGCTTGAGATTATAGGGCATGTTTGTTTTAGCGATTCGATTATTTATAAGTT
This sequence comes from Inga laurina, assembly GCA_963855925.1. NCBI lineage: Eukaryota > Viridiplantae > Streptophyta > Magnoliopsida > Fabales > Fabaceae > Inga > Inga laurina. Next base: position 10,755,382 of record OY979707.1, read on the forward strand.
ACTTTTTAATAGTGATTTACGGTATACGAAGTAAGTATGTAAGAGTAGTTGTGTCTCGATTTACGTAAAAAGTAACTTATAAGCAATCGTAACGTCCAAACAAACATGCCCATAATTAATTACCGTTTGCTAATTTGACACTGTTAATCCGCACTTTCTTTAGATATATGAGATAAACCTTTATATTGATAACGTCAATGGAAGTTGCAAGAATATAAGATTTTCAAAAATGGTGAGGTTCTATTAGGACTGAGTACGTCACCTACAACCCGGTGAATCCACCTAGACCCAATAAAAAATTACCCTTTAGCCCATCTAAAAAAGGTTCATAATGGGCGGGTTTAAATAGGCATGTTTGTGTAATAAATGGGACGGCTTATCGATACACCCTCAAGCTGCCTATGCCTGACCTTATTTGTGTGTATAAAATATATATATATATATATGTTGAAGTATAAATATAATATAAAAATACACACACACACACACACATATATATATATATATATATGTATGTATATGTATATGTATATGTATATTTACATATGTATGTATATTATACTATATTATATATATTTAAGTATAAATTTTGGCAAAAGAGCCCATGTTAATTTTATTGTATCTCACATATGGGAGATAAAATATATATCTACATATAGGGTTAAGGTGCTAAAATAACCTTCAATTTTTATCAAAAGTGCAACCATGAACTATTTTTTTAGAGCAAAAATAACCATAAACTTTCAAAATTAGGGCAAAACCGTTAAACCCAACTAACTTTCATCTATTATAATGGTAAAAATTAATTTTTTAGCCCTTAAAGTTTTAACTCATTTATAACTCAGTCTCTGAACTTTTGACTTGCGTGCAATTCAATCCCTGATGTTTCTGAGTCATCCTATAAGGCAAAAACATGTTAGAAATACTATTAAAAATTGCTTAAGTGGATTTTACATAAATTAAAAAGTAAAAAGCAGCGTCTTCGTCTCCATCAACTCGCATCCCCCTCCATCTCTATTTTCCAGAACCTTCACTGGGTGACAAATCTCTATTTTGTTATATATTTTCAAATTTTAATTGGGAATTTTATCATAATTATTGAGTTTAAAATGTCTTCCTTTAAAAAACACCACGGAGTTATTCAAATTAAGAATTGTTCGCAATATCATCCAATTTTGAAATTTTGTCTCACATGTTTGTCTGATCAAACAAACAATATTCTCGATAAAGGTATTTTAGAGTCAACACTAAAATGTGTAGTCCCATTTTTGTTCTCCTCTATCGGGGAATGGGACCGAACCTTGTTAAAAATTTTACCAATAAAAAAACAAATTTACACCAGTATTGAGTGTTGACCTCTTTTGAGTTTTACTTATATAAACTTATTCGATGATCCACTGCCAATTCGTAGGAGGGAAGAACTAACCATGAATAATAGCACACATATTAATATTATTGGGTGTTTAATTGTGGGTGTGGCATGTGGAGTGTGAGGTGGTGATTATAGCCCTAAAACTAGTGGGTTTCCTACAATTCACAATTTTTGGGACTCAACTTTGGGTGACAAATCTCTATTTTGTTCTATATTTTCAAACTTTATTTAGGGATTTTGCTCAATGAGGATTTTGGAAAATAGAGGTGGAGAGGGATGTGAGTTGGTGGGCATAGGGTTGTTGTTTTTTATTTTTTTAGTTTATGTAAAATCCACCCAAGCAATCTTTAATAGTATTTTAATATTTTTTTTTTTTTTTTTGCCTTATAGGATGACTCATAAGCATTACGGATTAAGTTGCAAGCAAGTCAAAATTTTAGAGACTAAATTATAAGTCAAAACTTTAATGGTTAAAAGATTAATTTTTCCCATTATAACATTTGAAAGTTAGTTGGAGTTAACGGTTTTACTCTACTTTTAAAAGTTTATGGTTACTTTTGCACTTTTGATAATAGTTGAAGGTTATTTTAACACTTTAACTCTCAAATATAAATATATTATATTATACATAAGATGAAGTCAAAGTCATTTTGGAAGAAATTTTTCCTGATGCAATAAAGCGTGAAGTCAAGTTGAAGATATTATGGATATTTTGCAACGCTTATATATATGATAACTTCTTTACTTGTAATGAAGCATCTTGATCTTAGACTAAGTTAGAATTAGAGTAAGTGGATGATAGTATTTATGCTAGAAATGTTTTAGTTCCATAGGTTAAAACTGAAATGTCCTTGTCTGCCATTGATCACATTTTAAAAGTTTTTAGCCAGTGCAAAGACTATGACTTAAAGGGCTGAGCAACTTTTAGAGGTAGATGAATATCTTCAAGCTGATTTAATTAAATATTCTGAACCAAAATTTGACCTTTTGGCATGATGGAAAGTGCATGCTTTCAAGTATAAAGATCTAAATTGATTGCACGTGATTTGTTGGTTGCATTAGTCTTCACAGTGTCTTCAAAATCTACTATTAGTATTGAGGGTCGAGTAATAGATACTTTAAGAAGGTCTCTATTTACTTAAAATTGACTACGCACAAGTCCTCTTAAATTGAAGGAGGTCATTTCATGTGTGGTTTCAATGAGGAATGATGATGTTTTATTATTAGTGGTTTTTGTAATCTATATTAAGGAATTAGTAGTAAAAATAAAACAGAAGTGCAGCTACATTTTTTTTTTTTTTTTTGAAAAAAATGCACTATTAGGTCGCTTGCACCCATCTACATCCACGTGAACTTAGCCCAATCTATTTAACATGGGCTTTAACAAGCATTTAACAAGCATGGACTAAAATGAATGATCAGGCTACGGGTTGAGCACTGGGGAAGCCCATTGCACAGCCCTAAATTAGAGACTGAATGGCAATTAATTAAAATTTAAGAACTGAATTTTAATTAAATTAAAATTATAGGGATAACACTGTAACAATGAAATTTGGGAGAAAAAATTGCAACAAGACATAACAAAAGGAAATCACACTCCGTTATGGCGTGATGGGATCAGTCGCTCGCCCTCACTGAACTGAACATTAGCTTCCCTGCTTCGCTATACCCTAATGTCCGGCCTTCACATCCCGATCTCTTCTCGATTTGGTGTATGAGGTATCTTCTTCTTCTTCTTTATCACTCTCATTTCCTCTCTCTACTTCTGAAAAATTTCTTCATTTTCGCTTATTCCACTCACCAATTCGCATTTACAGGCACGACAATCATTAGCTTCTCAGTCCAATTTGCAGACCCATCTTCGATCGATCTTCATCTATCATGCCCAAAGAAAAGAGCCCTGGACTGAAGATCCTATGGCTTTGGACCATCGGAACCGCCGCCAGTAACCTCTCTAATTCTTCACCTTACCTTTCGATTTTTCTTTCTCTCTTTTTGATTAATCAAATCTCTGTTCGATTTGAAAACTTTTTTATTGCTCGTTTCATTGGCAGTTTTGGTCACCAGTGTTATGAGGACGAGATTGAGGGACCTAGAGAACGCCATGAACACTGAACTTCAACAACAAAAACATCAAAACCATGACGCGTCGCTTGGTTCGACAATGGTGGACACATTCCCTTCGTCGGAAGAATCAAAGCCAGATGATAAAGTCTAGGTGGGGCTTCAATCGATCTTTATATTTCTTTGATTGGTCTTGTGTTGATTTTCTCTTAGGGGGTTGCGATTTTGTGCTGGGAAAGAGTGGACGCAAGGTGTTTGGTGAATGTCCTCTGTGACACTCAAATATATGAGAGGAAAAAATTAGGTTTGATATTAAACTCATTTACATGTAGAAGTAATTAATTTCTTTATGTGAGACCTACTTGTAACTTTATTATCTTCCCTTTTTTTCCCAAGTAAAATTTTTTTTTTGCCAACACCCAGAGTAAATTGTTCATGTTGATATTAGCAATGCTGAAATCTTCTCAAATTTTAGAACCACTGTATTGAGTTTTAACGCTCTAAAGTATTGTTCTCGGTTCTTCTTGGCCAACATCAATTATCAAATCATATTATGCCTATATCACAGTTCACAGAACTGAAAGACTATGTAATAGCCTAGAAAATAAGCACAATAAGTTCCAATTTTTTAAGGGAAAATCCCAGAAAAAGACCCATATCATTTTAAAAAATAGGGAAAATAATTATATCAGAAAAGTTTCAAAACTTATCAATAATAGCTCATCTACTTATAAATCGTTACTCTTTCACTTCTCTTTGATAAGTTATGGGACTTTTTTCATATTATTTTTCTTAATTAGGATTTTAGTGTGATTTTCTATTTAAAATATTTGTTTCCCACAATTCAAAAGGGATTGAATACACCTAATAAAAAATTTACAACTTGTTTTAGTAGGAAATCACTTATTTGTGACTTTAAAATCTTCAGGATCTTTTTCTAGGATTTACCCCCTTTTTTTAAAGTCTTGATTTTTGGAAATGTAATGGCGAAAAAAATAATGTTTGGTGTAATACCCCAAAATTTAATTAAGGGTTAATGACTTCAAAAGTGAAGGTAATCAAGGTTAAACCAACACTTTTGGAGAATACGATGTAAAATGTGATTCGAATATGTTATGAGCAGTGCCTAAACCCTGTATTTAAGTTCAATTATGGATTAACATCTAAATTGACGTAAAATAGAGGGGAGAGCGCATTGTGGAAGAAAAGGAATGATATAATGTGTTTTATGGTGATTCAAGAGGAATTGTCAAAATCAGGGGCAAAACGGTAAAGTTACCGACCAATTGGTCAATTACCAAAGAGGAAACTCATTGGTAACCTCAAGATCAATGATTAAGATTGATTTGTGAAATAGATCAACGGGTGGAATCGTGTGCGCTCGCGCCTATGTGAGCTCATGGAAGATGGAATGAGAGTGTGACACGTGGCACAATATGGACCCTTAGATTGGGGTCAAATGTTCAAACTCTTCCTTCTTTTCTCTCTTCCTTATTTGGACGTTTTTGGGCTCTCCAAAATCTGCCTTCATCTCCATTCTCTCTTTCTTCTCTTCCATTTTCGCCTAGTAAGAAGGAGGAAAGAGAAAAGAACAAAGTGAGTTTTGGTTGGTTTATGGTCCTCTTTAGCTTAAACACTCATCTTTAATATTGTTCATATTGATGAGAGTTTCATTGCTATGGTTTTAGATTTGTAAAAGAAGGTGTTTGGGAGTTTGAGAAAAATTAGAAAAATGGAGAATCAAGGAATTGGTTTGGGAAAGAGGAAGAAGTGAGTATTTGAAGCCTTTTGATCTAAGTTTTGTGATTTGTGGATGAGTTTTGTGAATTGTGAATTTTGCTATGATTTGTGGAATTTTCGAAATGGATGAATTGCCTCGTGTTTTATGTGGCAATTGGTGTCATGATGTGTTATATGTTCATTGGAATTGATTTGAATTAGTTTGGAACTTTGGAAAGTAAAGAATTGCAATGTGAGTTTGAATTGTGACTTGTGTTGACATGTGATTATTGGTGAAATATGTCAATGGAATGTGAATTTGGTTGATTTGGTGTTTCCAATGGATTCCTTGTGGAAATTTGTGTGGGAATATGTTTGATTGTTGATTTTGGAGCCATTGGACATTTTGGTAGAAAATTGGAATGTTGTCAAGTGTGAACTCTGTTCTGGGCAGTCAGTTTTCACGAAAGTCTTGAATGACCAAATGGTGTCTAAAAATTCTGAAACTTTCCAGTCTTGAAGTTCACATCCCAAGCTTCAAAATGGACATATAAACTGTGTTATTTCGTTTTGTGAGCTGGGAGTTATAGCTATCCAAAGTTTGATGTCGAAACAGGGCTTGATTATGGAGCAGTGTGGATATTTGTATAATTCTATATTTCTGTGGTTATGGACAACCTTGATTCATATTTTTCCTATTAAGAGGACTTAAATATCTTTCATTTGGCTTTGGGATCACCTCATTTTGATTTTTTTAGAATTAATTATGAATTTTCGAAGTTTCCTACGCTGCAACCAAAAATCTTGGCTACAGCGTAAAAGTTTCTGTGTACGTCTTGGCCGCAGCCAGAAATTCTTGGCTGCAGCCAAAAACCTTATGTGCATGTTTTCGCTGCAGTCAGAGGATTCTTAACTGTATTTTGTGATTTTGAAAGGTGATTTCTAACCTAGTATTTTCCAATCCTTTAGGCTTTCATTGAGCTTATTATAGCCACCTAAAGGGTGTGAATGATAACCAACCTTAAGTGATATGAAAGTAAAGATTTGGAATAGAGAATAACCCTATGTCCTTGCTTTGGATATAGGGTTTGATATTCACCCTGATCGTGAGTAGCCGATGCTGGAGCATACGTGGAAAGAACAAAGGTAGGGAACTTATCTCTTCTGCATGTATTTGATATTTGTGTTGGTGCATTGATGCATGTATTGCTTTGCTTGATTATGTGAAACATATATGAATGATTGAAGCTCTGTTTTTGTTTATGCTATGGTCATAGTATGTTGTTTGAAACATTGAGCACGCAAATATGTCATCATGTGAGAATGATTACTGTGATGCAAGCATGTCATGCATTAAACACTTATCTTGCATGCATATTGGTATCTATTTGCTACTGAGATTCTCTCAAATCTCACCCCCTACTAACATTTTAGACAGGACACGTGGATCGAGGAAGGAGCAAGCAACTAAGGGAGGCTAGGGCTCCCGTTGGAGTTTGATGCTGGTAGTTGGTTATCATTGCTGGTTGGGATGACCGTATTTGTATTTGGATTTGGGAATGTATATTTGGATATATATTTGGGATGTATATGTGAGATGAGTATTGTGTAATCCCCATTTGAGAATTGTATATGGGCGAATGTGCCCAGTACTCCGGAAATTAATGTATAGAACCCGAGGGTTGCCGGGATTTTATATTGTACACTTTGATTTGATATCAATGTGATTTATCCGAGTAAAGTAATTGTATTCGAAATGTGAATATAAGACCAGGTTATTTGGATTTTGAAATGTATTTGTGAAAACCCCGTCTGGTATATGGGTTTGAAAATGAGTTTTGATTATTATTGGTCTCTATTTCACTTTAATCTCATATTTCAGATATAATTACGGTGAGGGTTACATTTGGACCCTTTCAAACACTAAATATAATCAAAAGAACACATGTTTATTGTAACAAAAATAAAAAGAGAATACATGTTTATTAGTGAGTAAATGATATTTTTTCTGATAATTGGGTCTTCTGCTCAGGCAAATAAAATAAAAATCGCATACTAAGACCAAGTCTATTTTAGAAAATTTTCTTTTTAGGCCCAGGCCAAGTTTGATTATGAAGCCCAAAAGAATTTCCTCTAGCCCGAACTTTAATTAATAGTTCCCCTTGTATCAAAAAATTTAATAGTTCCCCCCTCTCTCTTTTTCAGGTAAAAATATATCCTCTTTGTAACCAAATATATATATATATATATCCCCTTTTTTTTAATAAAATTGGATTCATTATCTCAAAAAAAAAAAAAAAAACCCTACAACATCTCCTTCAAAAGGAGTCATAGCATTTATTAAAGTCCGCCTCTTGCATAAAAGGATGAGGTTGATCAAGGAAATAAAAATTACCTTCTATCCTATGCGAATATTTAGCCAACTGGTCAATAATAGTTATGGTCTCTTGATAACTATGGTGAAGCATAACCTGCCAATCGCCATTAACTAAAGACCTAACATCATACACAATGTTTTTGAAGGGATGGTCCCTATCATACCCTCTCAGCATATAGTTTATAACCTCTATACAATCAATAATCAAAAACAATCTTCTTATATCCTTTAGATCTACACAATTCTAGTCCTCGAATACATCCAATTAGTTCCGCAAAAACTAGAGGAACATTAACTAATTTACAGCAGAAGCCGCCAAGCCAACTGTCATTCTGGTCCCAAAAGGATCCTCCACATCCACTTCTTCCATCCTCTAAGACCAATCCATCAACTTCCATTTTGATGACATCTTCTTCCTGGTGGCTCAAATTAGTATGAGAAGAGACAACACTCATCCTTGTATTGCCTGTGCTAAGAATATCCATATATGAGCAAGCTCTAAAGAAACTATGGTTAGCGTTAAGATTGACTTGTAATTTTCTCTATCAAAGAGCTAATTACAACGTGAGACCCATACATCCCAGCATAGATATCCAAACAGAGTTGCCCATAGAACCTTCTTAGTATGTTGCCTTCCAATCTTATGGTTATGTTCTATTTGATCCAATTTGCACCCCGCAAGGAGAAGAAGCTATTCCATTTTTCCAGTTTGACCACAGTTTTCCAGCAATCCATGGCGCTTGAGCAGTCCCGCAGCAAGTGCATGACATCTCCATTTCGTAACCAAAGGGGCAAGTAGTAGCAGTTCCCAATCCTCTTTGCATTCTCAGCTAGCCACATGAACATTTTGATCTTCTCTAGAATAGACCATCTCCATAGGACCTTCCATATATTACCATCATCTGGTTGATTACTTGAAAAAAGAAAATGATATGCAGATTTCACAGAGAAATAACCATCAGTGGATGGTTTCCAGTGAATTTTATCATCCCTTCTCTCCTCACAGGGTGGGTGCATACCAACAATTTGATCAATAACATGAGCGGCAAACCAATATTCCATTTTCCTTCTATTCCATTCACCACTATCCAGAACATACTCAGCTACTCTCTCATTTCGATCAATGAGATCTTCATATCCTGGTATCAAATCAATTAGCGGAATGTTCATTTCAGACCAATTATCAATCTAGAAAAAGGAAGTTCTTCCATTGCCAACTTTCTTACCAACACTAGTTCTGAATTTTTCCCAGACAACGTTAATACCTCTCCATGTAAGTGATGAAATCCTTTGCTTCTTGACCTTAGGTATCTCATTTTGACCACATTTATATTTATCTCAAAGTACTTTCACCCATAAAGCCTCTTTGTTACAAATTAGGCCCCAACAAAGCTTCATGATAAAGGCTTTATTCTGCTTCCTTAAATTCTTGATACCTAGTCCTCCTGCTTTCTTCTCCTGCATTACTTAATCCTATGAGATTAAGTGTAGTTTTCGACTTTCTTCAGTGTCCCCCCACAAGAAGGCTTTGCTACTCTTCTCCAATTCCTTGACTATGCCTTTCGGTAGTAACATTGTCTACATATAATACGAAGGCAACACTGATAATACAACTTTGATGAGTGTAGCCCGTCCAACAAGATTAAGGCATCCTCGCTTCCATTCAGACAAACTCTTCTTCATTTTCTCAATAAGAGCTGCAAAAGTCAGGTAAGATACTCTTTTATGAATGAGAGGGATCCCCAAATACTTCCCCAAATCACCTGTTAAACCTACCCCCATTTGCCTACTGAGCTCCATAGTTCTGGATGAATGAACATTCCTAGAAAAACATATCTTAGTCTTATGTCTATTCATTTTCTGCCTTGATGCATTATAAAAGAGATCCAAGCATGCCATTATAGTATCAACTTACAAATTTGACGCCTCACCAAATAGAATTAGATCATTAGCAAAGAAAAGGTGGGACAGATGTGGCCCACTTGTGTTTAGCTTGATCGGGTCCAAGAACCTTCCTCAATAGTGTTAACACTCATTTCCATTTCGATAATCGGAGGATAATAGAGACGGAATTCAATGGGCATACAGAAAAGTACAATTATACTGATAATAATAATTGTTTACAATACCGATATCGTTCATCGATGGAATACAGAAAATACAGCGGAAACTTAATATTTACAAATTTCTCCAAAATATCTAACATAAACTAATTATAATCCACTATCTTGTCCTCGCCTCGAGACTTGTGCCAATTATTTCTCAGCATCTATGCCTTTGCCCTTTGATCTACTGGCACCAGTTGAGATATTTGATTTTGAAAAGGGTGAGATTCTGAAGAATCCCCATAAAGACATACGATCGACATATAAAATGTGAAAAATTAAATATGCAATGCACTATATTAGGAAAAAGTGAAAGTTTGATTCGATTCATATATATTTACCTCAGTTGAGTCACCGACTATAGCTGGAATTTTCGATAATATACCTCAACTGAGTCATCGATCACAGCTAGGATTTTCCGATACACTGTTGTTGGGTAGCAAACCACAACTAGGTACTGTGCCTCTAGCACGCAATCATATCACGAAATACAGTAACAAATACATATAATTATTCACATAGTGTATGAAAGATGGTATTCCCTACCTCAAAATTCGTTAAATCCCTTTTTCAGTGTGCCTCAAAAAACGTGTCGTTCCGGCGTCCGACTCAATCCTAAAATATTAAATCTACCAGAAATAAGTCATAACCTATCCAAGTATCATTTTAGACTCTTCTATAGTGTTTCTTGTGGTTATATTAGTCTATGGTGAAATTTTACCAAAATACCCCCAGGACCCCGGCCTGGTCTCGCTGTACCCGGCCAGATGACACTTTTTCCCAAAATTTTGACTAATGCTATTTTGACATATTTTTGCTCAAGGAATCCATTTCCGTGCTCGAAATTACCAAATTCACTTTCAAATTATGAAAATACCCTTGACAAATGACAGCCCCTGTTTAGGGATTTCAGTGGTGTTTTTGTAATTATACTTTTTCGGCCTCTACCGAAAAAGTGCCCAACTATAAACCTACCTATTTTTGTCCACTGAGTTCAATAGAACCATTTATTTCATAAAAATCCAACTCCTACTACCAGTTCTGATCCTAGCCAAAATATTGAAGGGAAAATAGAAAAATGGAGCTTTGTGTTCTAACTTCCAAAACTTATACTTTTCCACTTGTAATCCTTGATTAACTCATTTAAACACTTCATAATTATGATTTAAAGGATTTTGGGCAGCATAACCCCTTAGGGCTATAGCTTTTCAAACTTCATAACTCAACTAAAAATCACATAAACCAACCAACCATTACCAACAACAATTTCATACTAACATAAAGTTGAGATTGGTATAATTACCTCTTGATTCTTGGTGTTTCTCACTCTATGACATCCTCTCTCTCTTCCTTAACCTTAAAGAATAGCTTGCTAAACCATGATTTCCATTAAGAACAAGAGATTAGAATATGAACTACACAAGATAAGAAGATTAATCACTTGAAACTCAAACTCTTACCTTAGACTTTGCTTCCTCTTGCTCTCTAAATCTCCCAAGAACTTCACAAGCTCTCTCTCTCTCTCTCTCTCTCTCTCTTCCTTGTGGTTGGACGAAATGTATGTATGAAGGGGAAGGGAAGATGTTTTATTAACTTAGTCATCTTTCTTCCTAGCCCTTGATTTAATCAATGGTTGTGATTGCTCCACTTTGCATGCACCACCATCCTTCCAACCATATCTCAAACCTTACCCTCTTACTTTATGCCATCCCTTCACATCATTTAGGTCCAATTGGATTGGGACCAAATCCCTTCTAGTTACACAAACATCCATCCTTCTCTTTACTCTAACTAAACCCATTTCTTCCCCCTTATTTTATGGTTGGACGAATTTTAGGGAAGGAAGAGGAGAAAAATGTTTTTCATACATTACATAATTCATATAATTGAATTATGTATAATTCCCCCTAATTTCACAATTCTTGAATTATTCCATCAAGAATAATCCAATTATACATTTTCCTTAATTAATTGAAATTAACTTCAATTAATTAGAAAATAATTAATCTTGGGTTAAATTGGCAAAATTGTGATTTTTCGATCACCTTTGTAATTTAATTCAATTCTTGAATTAATTTGCCCATTTCCTTATGAATATGAATATTTCAAAATTCACAAGATCCAAATTCATGAATATTCACCATTTTATTGAATCACTCAAATAATTATAATATATATTTGGTGAATAAAATTTGGGGTGTTACAAATAGCCTCTCTGATGATATGATGCAACCGCTCCATGCATAAGGTGAAAATATAAGGAGATATTGGGTCACCCTGTCTAATTCCCCTGGTTGGATGAAAGGAATCAGAAGATTCACCATTCCAAAGCACCCAAAGTGAAGAGGAAGAGATATTGGCCATAATGAGGTCGTACATCTTGCCATCAATGCTAGCTGCCCTTAAAGTATCATTAATGAAGTCCCATTCCAATCTGTCATACGCCTTTTCCAAGCCAACCTTTACAGTTAACCAGCCAGAAGAGCCTCTTTTATTCTTCATAGAATGTATCACTTCCTGTGCTATTATGATATTATCACTACTCTATCTACCTGCAATAAAAATGCACTGATGACTACCTGCCACCTTTCTCATGATCAAACGGAGCCCTCTGCTAATTACTTTTGTGATTATTTGGTAATTAACATTACACAAGGAGATTGGTCAAAAGTCTCTGATAAACTCTGGATTTTCGTCTTTCGGGATGAAGGCAATATTGGTATCATTAATCCCTTTGAGTTTAGATGGGTCATCATAGATCTCCCTTACCAGTCTGTATAGAGAGTTGCCAGTAATGTGCCAATATTCCTGATAGAAGAAGGCTTGAATTCCATCAGGTCCCGAAGCCTTAAACACGCCAATGTCAAAAGTTGCTTGTTTAACTTCCTCCATACTAAATGTCTCATAAAGCAATGCAATTTCCTCAATAGAGATACAAGGAAATCCAAACCGAGGATCACATTAACACCCTTGTCTTAGTTCACTACAGTATAGATTCTGCTAAAAATCTAGAGCTATCTTCTTCAATTCCTTTTGGTTAAAAATCCATTCTCCTTCAGAGTTCCTGAGTCCTTCAATTTGGTTTTTTTGCCTCCTAACAATGGTGGATGCATGAAAGAATTTGCTATTCCTATCTCCCCATCTAAGCCAGTTGCATTTAGACTTTTGAAATCATAGGAGTTCTTCTTGCGCTAGTATCTTATTGTATTCATTCCATAGCTCCTTCTCATTTTGCATTAAATGTTGGCTATCTCTCTGAGCTCTGACCCTCTCGACCCCTTCAATTCTTTTTATCAAGGACCTTTGTTTTGCTAGAATATTCCCTACTCTAGTCCTATTCCACTCCTTAGCTTCATCAGTAAAGGATGATATATTATCTTCCCAATATCTTCTTCATTTAAGCATCTAATTACTTTTTTCTTCCTTGCGATGTGCACGAGATAATAAGTTAATATATATGTGTGTAAAAAGAAATTAAAAGGATAAAAAGTTGCATGGAGTTTAAAAGCAACCGCATTACTTATGAATAATGTAGCTGAATTTATATATGATATAATGATTTATATGTATGTATGTATACTAATATAATACTATTTAAATTTTAAAATGCTCAAATCAGTCAACAAATCCCAAATTCATGTTCTTGAAGTAATTTGAGATTTGTGAACGTTGTGCTTTTACAACATTACTCCTAATATTTTTTTTTAATAAAAAAGTCACTTTTATCAACCCCCAAACCCCGATGGCCACCCTGGCAATATATTATTGTGAATATGAATAGCGTTGTAAATGCGTAATGAGATCATTCAAGTTTGTAACGGAATTGTAAAAGTGTTGCCGAAATGAGTTGTTAAATGTTAACATATTATTATGAAGGGTAAATATGTAAATTTAGCAACAAACTATTTCTCTATTAACACCTAACATAATTAACTATTGTGGATAAGGGTGAGTATTCGGTTTTTCGGTTCAGTTTTCCATAAAAACCGAAATAACCGAAAAACCAAATTAAGCTAATTCTAATAATCGAACCGAAGTAACCGAAATATTTAGATTTGGTTCGGTTAATAACCGAATTAACCGATTTTTTTATTTATTATCTATAAAATAAAACATATATAATTAAATTTAAAAAAAAGATTATTTTTTATCCTTAAGATTACATTTAGAGGTAAAATATATAAAATAAATTAACTAAATTTAAAATATCTATAGATTTTATCTAATATTATTAAAAATTTACGCCTGTTTAATTATAAAAACATGCATTTATCAAATAATATATATTAAATATAAATATATTATATATATTTCAGTTTTTTGGTTTTTACAGAAATTTTTTTTTTCTAATAACTGAACCAAAAACCGAATTAACCAAATAATAAAAACTGAAATTTTTCCGAAAACCGAATTAACCGAATTGAGTTCGGTTCGGTTCGGTTTTTGGTTTTGGTTCTAATTTGCTCACCCCTAATTGTGGATGCAAAAGTAGATATAACCAATGTTTTTAGTAACATATATAACAACGTCGTTAACCTGAGTGCCCATAAGAAAATAATTTATTACTAAATTTGCATCTTAAACATATTATAAATATAAATAGCATTGTTATAAATACTTAATGAGTTGTTATAATTTTCAGGTAAAAAAATGAATTGTTATAATTCACTTGCACCAAAATATTTATTAAAGTTGGTAGCGATTACAAAAGTATTGTGTGAAATTAATTATTAAATAGTAATGTATCAGTATTTAGAAATAATGCATGGGCCAAAAAAATAAGTCACCTATAATTTAATTAATGATCTTTCCTGCTTTGCCCTTATGATTAATACTTACTGTCCAACTTTATCCACTAATTATATCCCTGATCTCTCTAAAATAACATTTCTAATTTAATTAAACACATCTCTTAAAAAGGGTAAGAGTGAAAAAACTTACATTTTACAATATATTAAATATCTTAATTGCCATATTTCTTGCTTACCGTTGTGGACAGTATTATTGGGTGTGTTTGTTTTGGCGATGGGATAAGTAACTTATTTTTACTTAAACTTATGGAATCTTAAGATTGGAAAAAAGTTAGATTGGTAAAATGATGAGTGTTTAGATTAACGATTGGATAAGTAACTTAAAGTAACTTATGTAAAAATTAGGATGTTTGGTTTGACTTTTGCATAAGTAACTTTTATATTAATTAAGAGAAAAAAATTGAAAAAATTATGAAAAATGAAAAAATGAAGGGATAATTGTGAAAAAAGTCCTCATTAGCAACTTAATTGCCAATGAGACCTGGGAAGATATCTACACACGGAGAGATTTTTTCACAATTTTCTCAAAAATTAACTTTGAAAATTTGGTAATGGTACAATTTTAATAAAATTATATCAAACTCTAATTTAAATTGGTATACTCCAAAAGTTTTTTCTACTGTGCACCTCAGGCTTAAATCTTATAAATTATATCAAACTCTAATTTAAATATTAAATCCTAACTCATATTTTCACATAGCTCAAAATCTAACAAAATAAACCGATTAAAATCTCAATAATACCTCCAATAATCCAAATAAATTATTTAAACTAAATTTAATGGGTAAAAACACCATATAGAAACTAATTTATGACATATTTATAAAAATAAATTGATTATAAAATCATAAAACAACTGAATAATAAATTTAAACTGATTAAAATTAATTATTAATTATTCTCTACATTTCTACAGTCATATATTAACAAAACTCAAAACTTGCCTAAACTCTTATCCCAAAGTATTTTCTAATTAGCAGAAGATTACTATCTAAAGAAAGAGAAAATTATTTAGAACATTTTTTATAAAAGAAGCTTTGTGATTAGAAGTGATTTTGAGTATCTCATTTATCCCAAAAATATGAAAATACTCCTCCAAACAGAAGCCATCGCTCCCATAAGCTTCAATTCAGAGCTTATTTCCATCGGGACTTTTTCTAACTTTTTTCTGCTGATCTATCGCCAAAACAAACATCAACAAAATACAAAATCACTGTATAATGCTGATTGAGTGTGCCAATCAGCCGATTGAGTGTTTCAACGGTGAAACAAACACACCCATTGTAAACACCTAATGCATAGTGGTAAACATTCTGTTTGATTTTGTTGGGATTTAGCTTGTTTTCCCCGGGGGGGTTGATTCTGTGTGTTTATCTGGGGATTTGTGGTTCACAACATTTGTGGTCTTCAAACTAATTGGTTGAGCCAGAGGCTGTTCACTGTTGTGAGTAATCGGAAGCAGCTATCCTCTTAATCTTTTGTTTTTTCCGTTTCTTTTCGGGATCCCATCTCTCCTATTTGATTAAAAAAATGAATGATTCAGATTTAATATTTTTTAAAATTATGATTATAGTATTTTATAAATTAATTTTTATATTAATTTTATTTATATTGTAGTTATGAATTGTATCGATCATGTTTTAATAGTTTTAATTTTATTTATTTATGTTTAAAATAATAATTTTATAAAATATCAAATCTAAATCATTTATTTTTTTAAATAGAGATGAGATTCTTAAAAAAAAAAAAAAGATTATAAAACAATGCAATGCAAACCCAAGTAATGGAGCGTGTTGAATGGATTTAGAAGGGGAGGCGGATCCAAGAGCCATTGAATTTGCTTGGTCTCCGTGACATCTCACTCTTCATTTTCTCTCTACTTTATTATGTTCATTGTTAGATCAATTTTATACAATTACGATTTAATATCCTATAAAAAATTTGAAAAAAATAGTTGAGCTTTCATATCTACAAGGCTATTGACATAAAATATTTTAATTGAAAGTATACATTATAAACGATTTAGATCAAATTTTAACAGCTTTAATTTTTTTTCAATATTTTTTGTTATTTGATAATCACTACAAGGCTATTTGCATAAAATATTTTAATTGAAAGTATACATTATTAAAGAATTTAGATAAAATTTTAACAGTTTTAATTTTTTTTTTCAATATTTTTGTTATTTGATAATGATATATAATAATTTTTTAATAAAATTCTCATTAAATTGCAACAATTCAAAGTTGATTTATGACCCATTTGGATTAGCAAGGACAGAAATGATTTTTTCCAATTTAACTTTTGTAAACTTAAAATTGGATAAAAATTAGATTGTAAATATAATTTATATTTGGATTGGTGGTAATAGAAGTAATTTTTTTAAAAAAAATTGAAACTTGTTTGGATGATTATCTGAAAAGCAAGTTTAGATAAAAAGTTACTGAAAAGTACATGAGTCTCTATTATATGTATATAATTTATAATTGATATATTATTGAGAAAAATTTGTAAATACAAAGAAACACTTAATTAGAGATTGTTCAATAGATAAAAAGTTATAAAAATTACAAATAACAAGAGTTTTTTTAACTAAATAATATTATATTACTAAAATTATAATTATTTTTTTTACCAACATTTTTTTGCCAGAAAATATTTTTAGCAACCTAAAGTTTAACAATATATGTTTTGAAAACAAATATATATTATATATCTCTTGCCATTTTTTTTTTTTTTTTTTGGCCAATATATCTCTTGCCATTTTACACTAATGGAACTCCTTAGTTAAAATAAGACAAAGGAACCATGAAAAAAAAACTATGACAAAGGGTTGGGGACATGATGGGGTAGGAGCCTAGGAGGAGAGTGCAGGAAGCATGATGTGGGACCCATTGCCATTTTCCAATCTCACTGTGATGCACACATCGTAAAAAGCAACAAATTTCAACTTCAGCATTGCCGTGACTTTTATGCCAGAAGCAAGATATAAATTTCGCCTTCCCAAATAGTACTCACAACTTGGGGTGTTTGAGATCGGGATCGGGATCGGGAAATGCCATTCCCGATCCCAAATTTTTTTTATTTTTTTTTAAAATTCCTATATTAATTTTTTTGTTTTATTTTCTTTAGTCTAGTATAAATATATAATTTATCTAATATCATATTGTACCAAATTAGTCAAATACAAATATATCATTAGTTCAATATATACTTAAAGTTGTCGATTTAGCTACAAAAAGTACAAAGACAAGAACAAAAAATTAGAATTATTTAATAAATAGTAAATAAAATTAACTAAATTAACTAAAATAATAGATATTACCTTGAGGGTGTTAAGAATTTTCACATTTATATTTTGCATTTGGTGCATTTGGTCTTGCTTTCTTAAATATTTTAAAAAATTATACATAATATATATATATTTTTTTTTTCGGGATCGGGAAGTCCCATTCCCGATCCCGAAAAAAAATTTCCCGATCCCGAACTTTTCCCGTCCCGAAATTTTCGGGACGGGAAAATCCCGTCCCGACTTGCTCGGGATCGGGATGGGAAAAACTTGCACACCTCTACTCACAACTCTCACTGTGCTTTTTTAGTTTGATCGTGCGTTGCAAGGCCCCTGTTGCCTTCTCAAACATGCCCTTAATAGTGCAAATAAAAAGTGGTAGAGTGGAGGGGTATAGGGAAGTGGAGAGGGTTTTCCTTCCTTTAAGTTGTTTGTGTGTGTGTGTGTGTTTTTAATTTTTTTGCTATTGATACATTGTCTATCAAACTCAGCCTGTTTGGTACAAATAAGGAAGCAAGCAAGAGTTAGTAAGGCTTACATTGTAACTCAAGATAGGGATGGAATTGTTAAACAAATACACTCTTATGAACTGAGACGTAATGAGTTAAACTTAAGAAATTAAATCATAATTAAGTTGAAAGTTGACAAACCAAATAACTAATTTTTTTAAAAAATTAACTAATATTTTTATAGATGATAAGAAGCTGGCTTGTCTCTTTTATCTTTCCTATTCGTTACCCCTCCGTTATCTCATTTTTTATACACCCACCCTTCCAAAAAGCAAAACAATCATTTTCCTAGGGGTAGGACTAGTTCAAAACTCAGAAGGCCAAACATAAAACAAGCAATGGAAAGAAAGATTGGGTTAGAAATAATATGCAGAAAGAGAAGAAAATAAACCCAGATCTCTGAAAATGGCATGAACCAAGTAGACCCATTCAGGAAGAACCCATGATTCGATATACCCCATGTTTAGTTGGAGAGAGAGGAACATGTTGATGTGAGACCATATATTTGTCCTCTTCAATTGGCAAGAGACGATACATTATTCCTCTTCAATTAATGAGAGAGGAAGATTTCATAAAGGATTGAAGCTCTGGAGTTGCTTTGGTTGTTCAGTTAGATCTAGTGGATGAGTTTCTGCAAACGAAGAGCAAACCTCCCTCAAAACCAACGACTGTGAATAAAAAAATGGAGGGCTAAGATCTAATTTGAAGTAACAAAAACAATGTCATTTAGAGGTAACACAGGGCAGCAAATGGGAAACAAAAAAGCATGAATAATAGCACACATATTAGTATTATTAGGTGTTTAGTTGTGGGTTTGGCATGTGGAGTGTGGGGTGGTGATTATGGTCCTAAAACTTGTGGGTTTCCTGTAATTTATAATTTTTGGGACTTAACTTTAGGTGATAAATCTCTATTTTGTTCTATATTTTCAAACTTTATGTAGGGATTTTGCCCAATGAGGATTTTGGAAAATAGAGGTGGAGATGGAGTTGAGTTGGTGGGGATGGGGATGTTGCTTTTTATTTTTTAATTTATATAAAATCCACCTAAGCAATCTTTAACAGTATTTTAATATTTTTTTGCCACACAGGATAACTTATAAGCATTAGGGATTGAGTTGCAAGCATGTCAAAATTTTAGAGACTAAAGTATAAGTAAGTCAAAACTTTAAGGGCCAAAAGTTTAATTTTCCCCATTATAATAGACGGAAGTTAGTTGGGGTTAATGGTTTTACCCTAATTTTAAAAATTTATGATTACTTTTGCACTTTTGATAAAATTTGAAGGTTATTTTAACACTTTGACTCTTAAATATAAATATATTATATTATATATAAGGTGAAGTCAAAATTTTTTTGGAAGAAAATTTTTCTGATGCAATAAAGCGTGAAGTCAAGTTGAAGATATTATAGATATCTTGCATCACTTGTATATGTGATAACTTCTTTATTAACCGGAGAGGTTTCCTTCGTGTTCACAGTGTTCTTGAGAGGGCACACATTTTCAAGATGACCGTATTTCCCACAACTGTAGCAAATGGTCGGGAGCCCTTCATATTCCACGAAGAAGACTTGCTTATTAACTTGGATTTTTGCTATTAATGGACAAGAAAGATCAATAAGAACAACCATTCTTGCGAATTTGCCCATTTCCCCTGAAGCTGTGTTATAGTCAATAGGCAAGACCTTCCCTAAGACTTCGCCAATGGCTCGAATCACGCTCTTCTTATAGTAGTGTGCTGGTAAACCTGGAATTTGTACTCAACCCATGACTTGTGACGATGTGTGGGTGATCGGTGAGAACTTCGAATACCAAGGCTGCACTGTGAGGTAGTGACCGAAGATCACCCATGGGCCCCCTAGTAGGACTTCTTGGTAATCCTTCTCAGTGTCTAGTTTTGCGATGAAGCAGTTGTTCTCCAGATCAGTAAGATGGACTGGCCCCGACAGTTTCCAAAGACTTACCACCTATCTCTGAGATCCTTGCATCGGATATTGCGTTTGAGCATCTGACTAATACAGTGTATTTCATGCTTGCATTCAACAGTTGGTGGATTCTTTCTGAGAAAGAGATACGAGGAAAAGGACCTTCCTGGTCAATAGTTATATCTCCTTCCTGGAAGGTGAGATCCTCGTCCTCTTCAATCTTATAATGACTAAGGTTCATCAACATATCCTTGAAAGAAGGAGCAGGCTTTGAAGCTTCATTTGCTGACATTTTGTCCTCCGATGGTGACAGCGGATCATAGGACAGCATATCGGTGTCATCAGTAACTAGTAAGTTCCATATCTTCACCTTTTTGGTTGAGCGGTTGTCCTGGGGAAGTGGAGGAGATTCCTCTTTGTCTTGAGACTGAATGTTGATTGTGTGATTTCCTTTAAGGTCCTCTTCGATCAGCACTCCAGTGGGCTCATGGCTTCATCAGACTTAGATGTCGCGTGGCTGTGGTCAATCTTTCTCTCTCTGTCTCTCTCTCCCTCTGCTTCACTCTCTCTCTCTCATCGCCCGTTTTGTTTCTGTGGCTTTTTATGTTAGAAGCAAGATATCACTATGGGAAAATGTCAGCTAGGTCCCAAACTAGGGAAAAATACCATAAAAGTTTCTTTGAAAATTCAACTGTCAGAAAAGTCCCTAGGGACTTTTCTGACATGAATTCCCAATGACCATTTACCAAAATACCCCCAAGCAATTTAACCACTGTCATTGGTTACAACATGTTATGCTATATTTACAACATCGTAAGTCATATTAACAACATAATCAGTTACGTTTACTACATGTTACGTTATATTTAATGAGTTGTAAACATAACTGAAGAGGTTGTAAATGCAACACAATCACGCATTTTATATACATGTTGTAAACGTAGCTTACTATGTTGTTAATATGACTTACGAAGTTGTAAACATAGCATAACATTTTGTAATTAATGACAGTGGTTAAATTGCTTGAGGGGTATTTTGGTAAATGGTTATTGGGAATTCATGTCAAAAAAGTCCCTAGGGACTTTTCTGATAGTTAACTTTTTAAAGGGATTTTTGTGGTATTTTTTCCCTAGTTTGGGACCTAGCTGACATTTTCCCTATCACTATTGCCTTCCCAAACAGTACTCACAACTCTCATTATGTCTTTTTTAGTTGGACCGTGTGTTTTAAGGCTCACACTGCCTTCTCAAACAGGCCTTTAATGGTGCAAATAAGAAGTGGCAAAGTGGAGCGTAATAGGGAAGTGGAGAGGGTGGCAAAGTGGAGGGTAATCGGGAAGTGGAGAGGGTTCTCCTTCCCTTTAAGTTTTATTTTCCCCCCTTTATTGCTACATTGTCTATCAAACTCAGTCTATGTGGTTCTAATGAAGAAGCAAGCAAGAGTTAATAAAGTTTACATTGTAACTCAAGATAGGGATGGAATTGTTAATTGAATCTATCTCTATGCATTGAGATGTAATAAGTTAAACTTGAGAAACTAAATCACAATTAAGTTGAAAGACCAAGAAACTAGCCTGTCTCCTTTACCTTTCCTATTCGTTGCCCATCTTTTACCTCATTTTTTATACACTCATCCTTCCAGAAAAAAAAAAAAATCATGTCTCTAGAGGTAGCTAGTTCAAAACTCAGAAGGTAGAACGTAAAACAAGCAAAGGAAAGAAGGATTGAGTTAGAAATAAGATGTGAAAGAGAAGAAAATAAAACCAGATCTCTGACGCTGGCATGAACCTAGTAGTCCCATTCAGGAAGAACCCATGATTCGATATACCCCATGTTTAGTCGGAGAGAGAGGAACATGTTGATGTGAGACAATATCTTCTTCCTTTTCAATTGACAAGAGAGGATACATTCTTCCTCTTCAATTGATGAGAGAGGAAGATTTCAGAAAAGATCACAGCTCTGGAGTTGCTTTGGTTGTTCAATTAGATCTAGTGGATGAGTTTCTGCAAACGAAGAGCGAACCTCCCTCAAAATCAACGACTGTGATTAAAATAACATGGAGGGTTGAGATCTCATTTAAAGTAACAAAAACGACGTCATTTAGAGGTAACGAAGGGCAACAAATGTGGAACGCAAAGGAGACAAGCCAAATCTGAGTGAGAAAGCCCACACAAATCATCCACGCCTGTCACTAACACACTCTTCTCATATATGGCCTTGGCTTCCCATTGTCAGTAACCCCTTTCTCACTGGGTTATGTATGAGTGTGTTTGGAACAGCGATTGATAATTGGGCTTGTTGTGATATTACTTTTGGTAAAAGTCAAATCATATAATGTAATTTATGTTTGGATTGGCGATTGGCGATTGGGCTTTTGTAAACATAAAACTTGTTTGGATTGGCTTAAGCATAAGGGATTTTGTGATAATGGTAAGAGAGAGTGGGTGGAAAAATATTTAAAAAATCAAGTAAATATTTAAAAATTACTTTAAAATATTAAGTGTTACTGGAAAAATATTTTAGAGTGGGTGGAAATCAATAAATCAATATTCTAAGTTTTGGGTGCTTTTTACTACTAAAAAAAGTACATTAAAGGTAAAATTGTAGTCAGTCTCCTAAGATTGGGTACAACTTAAAAATTATTTTAAAGAGTTAAAAACACAAAAAAAATATTTTAAAGTAATTTTTGGAGCTGAAAAAGTACATTAAAGGTAAAATTGAAATCAATCTGATAACACACTGAATACAACTGAAAAAATATTTTAAGAGGTTAAAAACACCAAAAAAATATTATAAGGGTTTTAAAAACACTCAAAATTTTTTTTTTGAGTGGGTACAACTAGAAAGTGGGTAAAATTGCAATCAGTTTGATAGCACACTAGGTAGTGGGTATAACTAGAAAAATATTTTAAGGGGTTAAAAACACTCAAAAAATATTTTTTGATACTACATACTATTTAAAAAATATTTTATGGGAAAAGTCAATATCATATAACTAATTTCCAGATAACCCAATCTAGTATAAAATATCATTAGCTTTTAACAAAAAATCCATTTTCTAGCTTCTCCCAATTGAGCTTTTATCAATTGGGTTTTGGTAAAAGCTCAATTATCAATTGGCCTCTCCAAACACTCAAATTTGAGTTCTTAATTGACAATTGAGTTTATAATTTTCAAACACTAACATAACGGCAAGCAATGTATCGATTTTTAACGGCAAGCAAGCAGAGGCCCCACACTCCTTCAGTGATTACCAGCCATGTATCTCCCTTGGGCCCCACAGATACTTGGCCGCAAAACATGATGAGTAATGACAGCTCGATCGGAGAATCTTGTGGCAGAAAAAAAGGGTCATAATGAATAGCCCACTCATTTTTATATTTTATTCATTTATTTATTTCGCTTAGAAGATAGTTCACTCCTTTTCTTTTGATCTTGGGTTAAGTTCAATTCTCCCCGTATAGATTAATTTCATACACATGAAACAGTAATGTTTAAGTTTTTTAAAGCGAAGTTTTGCTCTTAATATATTTTATTTTAATGCAATTTGAATTATCACGCAAGAAAATGTTGAACAGTGTTAAACACGCATTAGAGCCCACACATTAAGGCCGATTAATGATCGAGTGAGAATTAAATCATTTTGTTATTATGATTTTCAACCTTTTCTGCTTTTCAAAAGCACCCCAAGTCATCTTCATCTCTTAGAAACTAGTTCTCCTTTCTGTCTTAATTATAAGATAAAATTAATTTTTTTGAAGAAATTAAGGAAGTTAATTAAATTATTTTAGAGTATTTATATTTTTATTTTTTTCTTCAAACTAATTAGCTTGACTAATAAATTAATATATAATCTAAAGATACATAATATATGATATAATTAAGTAACTTATTTAGCTTCCTTAATTTCTCCAAAAAAAATCAACTTTGTCTTATAATTAGGATCGGAGGTAGTAATAAAATAAGAAAGATGTTACCAATAAAAGTTTGTCCTGTTTATAAAAGGGCTGACTCATGACTATGTGGTTGTAGATTCAAATCTTATTAATGTTAGGATCTTATTAGTGACAATCTGTAAATATTTTTGTAAGTGTTTTTTGAACTTGGAGGGATATTGTCCTGGCCCTAGTGAGCCCTAAAACCTAATTCACCTATACTTTTATATATATAAAAAAAAGGAAATGTTACTAGAAGATTTAATGAGTTGGAGAGGGAAACTTATATTAAGAAAGGAAGGTGAAGTGGGATGTTTTTAAAAATTGTCAAAAAAAAGTGAAAAATAATACTCCATTTTGTCATTAATACAAGACATATTTATCTAATTTGATTAGATTAATAAAATTATGGCAAAAAAAAAAGAGATTAGATTAATAAAATTAGTTGGTTTAGTGAATATAACATGTATTTTCTAAAACATCTTAATCATTTTTCTTATTTTCATCATTATCTCTCCTCCTTGATTATTGTTGATGGAGCATTAATAGGGGTAAATTTAAAAAAAAATTGATAAAAAGAATATATTTAACATCAAGATCAATTCCTTAAATATATTTTATATTAAGAATCAGAAGAAGTATTTTACCAAAAAAAAAAAAAAAGAATTAGATGAAATATTAATAAAAAGAATGGCTTGGCTCACGCTTGATCATTATTAGGTGGCAAAGTGTGGGGGTTTCCATGACTACATGATATGTTTAAATCTAAATGGCCCCGAAATGAAATATGTTGGGGAGAAAATTATCCATTAAAATATTTAAACATATATAATTGTACTCGCATAAATACTCTAGAGGGATTTCCACCTTAATTCTTTTGTTTTTTTTTTTTACCTGCACTCCATATACTTGTTCTTCATTCAAAAGGCGGATTTGAATATGAGTTGGCGGGGTTTGTTTTATCATTATATTTGGTGAAAAAAAATTAGGGATAATTAATCTACAGTTTCATTTAACTTCAACCGATTTTTAATTAAGTCTCAACTACTATAAGATGAGTAATGTTAGTGAATGTTGGGCTGTATAGAGACAATATATACATAAAATAGGAATAGTCGAGATGCTCGACTGCGATGAGTATATAGTTATATAAGAAAAGATAATATTTGTAATTATCATACACAAATGAGTTGAAGTGACATCCATTTAAGAGAAAATGATAGAAAATCATTAGAAATGATTTGGACACGTTCAAAAAATGTCATTGGATTTGCAGATGAGGATAGTCGATCAAGCAATATAGAGTCATATGAAAAGAGATAGAAGAATAATGAAGTGAACACTCATCAACATAGAATTGGTCTAGCGATGTAAGGCCCCGCTAAATCTTTTTGGGTTTCGAGTTCAAGTCTTAAAGGAGACATCTATGATAAAAAGGGCAGCCACAAATTACAAACCGGATATCTAGATGTAATATAAAAAAATACAAAAATGAAGTGAACACTCAATGAAGTTATAGGGTGTCCTTCACATCCTTCTCTCCATTGTAATAACATAAAATATTAATTATAGAATATTAGATCCTGATCCAATAGTTATGAAAGGAATAAAGGATGGGATCAGACAGAAAAAGAAAATGAGAGAAACTAAGTCCTTATGCTTTTATTTTTATCAAGATTTTTTAGATGTTTTTAAACAGGACATGTAGTTTTTTATTTTATTTTTATCATGTAATTATAATTTTAGTTGTTTTTTAATTAGGTTCGGGTAGTTTCAAATGATTGTTAAAATGGGAAAAAAAAATGACAAAGAACTGTATGGACTTGATAAAAAATCTGACATGGTAAAAAAAAAAAAAACTACTACTATAACAGATGAAACTATAAATAGTTGGCAAAAACAAAAAAAAAAAACTATAAATAGTTATATATTAATTACGCTGAAGGCATGATTTGAAGCACTAAGATTCTGATGGCAAAAAAAAAAAAAAAAAAAAGAAGCACTAAGATTCTAAATTATTGCTTAAAACAAATTATTCAATGCCTAACGGAACGGTCAAAATTGACAGGTCACGGAACAGTTTTCTTTTTTCTTTTTAATTTTTTAAGATTCGCTCGTTGTCTGCAGTCTGCAATGTTTCAACGCCAGTCAAGCGACCCTCACTGTCACTCCTCACTCGGTATAGGAAGAGGTGGTTTCCCCTCGAAGCTCGCGCTCGTCCATCAACGCAACCTAACTGCCTCTCGCTCGCACGATGTTAGTTCGCCTTCCTTTCCATTCCTGATTCCTCCTTTATACTACTAATTTTCCTTCTTCTTTTCTTGCTTCCTTCATCTTTTCGATCTTTTTCTCCTCGTAATTCCTTGACGGCGAAGATCTTTTTATTCCATAGGTTTACCTCATTTTTCGCCAGCTTTGTCATGCTTTTCCTTCTTAACTCATTTCTCAAATTTGTTTTCAATGCATTCTGCGTCTGCACATGCCTTTACAGTTTTCTTGGTTTTATTTTATGTTATCCTTTTTTTGTAGTTCGATTCGCTGTATTGATGATTCTGATTCGTTGTTATAGCTGTTTTCTTCTTGTTGTTTTGTTTACTGGTTAGATCTTTGCAAGTTCGTTCTGAAATCTGCTGAAATGGCGAAAGCTGGAGCGTTGGATCTGGCGTCTGGCGTTGGAGGAAAGCTTGAGAAAGCCGAAGTTCTGTCTGCTGTTGACAAGTATATGCTATATCCTCTTTTTTTTCCCCCCCTGATTTGAAACTGCGAATCTCTGTTTAGCTTCTTACAATGGCGTTTCTCTGCTTTTATGTATTGATGTTTTAATATGTTTCTTCGAGGAGAGTCTCGTCTTCTTTCTGATTTGCAGAGTAGGTTTAACTTCAATCTCGTCTTGTATTGATGACAGTAATTGTCTGGGGAGAAAAACTGTGGCAATTGTGTTATCGTTTATTATCTTAGAAATGTCGAATGTGCGGAACCAACCCTCCCTATTATGCTGGTCTTGATACGATATGTCATTGATGCGTAATGCGTTGATTGTATTTGTGGAAAACGACTGGTTGTCTGTCTCTGCATCTTGTTTAATGCATTAATCTTACATGCCTGATGATTCTTCCTGTGGAATTAATGTCCTCATTTTTTTTTCTTCTGAGCCGAATGTTGAATGCTATACGTTCTGTGAAAGTCTATATAGGTAAACTTCACTACTTGAAACCAATTTTAACGAATCTTTGTGCTTCTGGCGTGATAGTGACCGAATTTTTGCCTTCACACAACTACACCTGCTAGTCAATAGGTTTTTGGGATTACGCTTAGGCAAGCCGCTGGGGAAATTGGGAATTAGAATGAATTGGGTGATTTGGCCCGAGTTAGGTTGGATAGTGGTTCCAAAATTCCACACTGTGAGATTGATTTGAAGTACCAGAGGAGATTGTATTAACCATACCAAGTCTCGAACCCGAAACCCTATAGCACTGTGAGATTGATTTAACCCTAGTCATTTAAAAAAGGTTTGCGAAACCCAGAGGGGTTGGTCTTATGGTAGAGGTGAACTTTTTTGTATGTGGTAGCCTCAGGTGCCCTCTTGATAGTCCGAATTCTTTCTGGGCCTTGGGAATTTCGTTAGGACTATTTATTGCGGCTCGATCTCTAGGGATTTCGTTGACTCTTATCAAGCAGACGGAGAAGTGGGATAATTAAATTTTGCACTAGGTGGCCCCTACGCTACTTGTCCAGCTAAAAAAAAAAAGTGATAAACAATAGTGGGATAATTAAACTGTATTACTGCGAAACCTTCGGACGGTTCGAATCTATTCGTTTTAGCTGAGCCAAACTTCCATATTATCCTATTATCAAAGTTCTTTTACTTCTCCCTCTTTATTTCTAAAAGTTTAAAAATATTGTAAAAGGTCAGACTGCAGTGGTTACGATTTCATCCCTTCGAAAACAGATGTTCTGTTCATTTTTCCCTCCTAGTTGTTGAGTTGTAAATCGAGATGTTGGTAGCCTAAAGTTTAACTGGTTTGTATGTATGCATATAAGTAAATAAAAGTGTTGTTGTGTTAAAATACCTGAGATTTTGTTGTTACTTTAGCTGCTTTCAACGGTCTGAAGTTCCAACGTTATGTTTCAGGTATGAGAAGTACCATGTTTCTTATGGAGGTGATTTGGAAGAGAGAAGAGCTAACTACACTGATATGGTGAGAACTTAAAAATTCTCGTATTCAGCTATCAACATTTTGAAGTTTTTTCTATATCCTGAGCTAACCTTTGTGTCAAACTTTATCTGATTCTAGACTGTACTTTGACAAATATATAAATAATATGTCTAAAGGATTCGAGTCATCCCCTTCTACCCCAAGCTGGCGGAACTGTTCATGCATACTTTTGAGATTTCCTTGCTGGTTTTGTCATGCAGTACCCAACTATCTTATCACATTTTCAAGTTGAATTACCATTAAGCTTTATTGACATCTCTAATAGGATAAACTTCTGGGTTTTACACTTCAGTATTATGTTTTTCCTTAATATTGTCATATAATATTGTTTATGCAACTTCTAAAATAAGATCTCCATGTGCCTTGCAGGTTAATAAATATTACGATCTTGTTACCAGCTTTTATGAATTTGGCTGGGGGGAATCCTTCCACTTTGCGCACAGGTGTCCTTTGCTTCATTCTTGGACAGATTGTACAATTTAATTTTTTTTTTTTTTACTCATTCATACTGCTACCCTTTTGGTTATCAAGATTGAAAGGAGAATCTCTCCAAGAAAGCATAAAGCGACACGAGCACTTTCTTGCTTTACAACTTGGCTTGAAGCCTGGACAGAAGGTGTTCATATTCATTACTTGCATACGGTTTACTGTTTTGGATTAGACTTGCGTATTGTTTCTGATATCTTTGCTATAAGGTCAATAAACAATAATATGACGTGAATTTTTTTTTTAAATCCTAAAGATTTAAAGTGAAACTGTAAAAGCACTCACTTGTGAGCAAAAATCCACATTTGTCATTTGATTGTCAAATAACTTGTTGGACAAAATACAAAAACCGCACCCAATTTTATTTTACATTTTTCATTAGAAAAATAACCTTGAAGCCTTTTTTTTGGTTTCAGGTTTTGGATGTTGGATGTGGGATTGGCGGGCCTTTGAGAGAAATTTCTCGCTTCAGGTTTCGGGAACTTCCTGTATTTTTTATTTAACTGTTATTGCATATTCGGCTTTCATAATTGGGGTTTCACTCTGTTGTTCTCCCCTCTGTTCAGTTTGTCTTTTGGGGTATAACGGGATTATATTCAATAGACTCTATATAATTTGCTTCATGTTTATAGGAAAAGAATATATGATAGAGAATTTATGTGAAGGAAATATCCAAATTCATATTCCTTCTATGGAATCTCTCCGGTCATAGAGATAGTTTATATTAGTGGGGGAGGTGCAAATGTGAAATGATGTAAAGGAACGGGAATTTTACTCTGTACTGCTTAATTTGTCTTCCCTTTTTGTGGGTGAAATTGCTGTCACATTTTTTCTCTATTTCTACAGTATGACATCAATTACGGGATTGAACAACAATGAATACCAAATAACTAGAGGAAAGGTATGCAATTCAATTTTGGCCCTTTTGTTCTATCCTTGAATCTATTTGCTTAGCTTGTTACAAATTATCATCATTGGTTTATTACGTTGTCTTGTCTCCCATGTTTCAGTTTAAATTGATTTACTGATAAGGCATTAAGTATATATTCATGACAAATCTTATGGTACTTGTTTGACAATGTGATATTCCTTGTTCATAAAGGAATTATGCAGATTTCCAGACTGTACTTGTACTTAATAATGAATATTAGAATATTCATTCTTACACCATTGTGTAACAGGAACTCAATCGCAGAACCGGAGTGGACAAGACTTGCAATTTTGTCAAGGTTGATGTTTCAAAAATCCACTCTTACATTCCAGTCAATTGTTTTGGCGCAAGAGAAAAAAGAAGAAAAATATTCCAGTCAATTGTGCTAAATTGGACACCCCAATATAGTGGTATATTTTGATAATGCAGGCCGACTTCATGAAAATGCCATTCTCGGACAATTCTTTTGATGCAGTATATGCAATTGAAGCCACTTGCCATGCTCCGGACGCCGTATGTGGCAGTTAATCACATTCAACACACTTACATCTTTTATGTCCTTTCTTTTGTTTTTATTTTAAACACTCGTCTCTCTTTTTTCTGATACTGTCAGTATGGATGTTATAAAGAGATATATAGAGTGTTGAAGCCAGGCCAATATTTTGCTGCATACGAGTGGTGCATGACTGATGCCTTTGATCCCAGTAACCAAGAACACCAGAAAATAAAGGTATGATACTGGAGAACTGAAAGATTTTATTTGACATTACCTATTCATTCTGTAGGTTTCAAATACTGAAAACAAAATTCATTAGTACAGGCGGAAATTGAGCTTGGTGATGGGCTTCCCGACATTAGATTGACCTCAAAGTGTATTGAAGCTCTAAAGCAAGCAGGGTTTGAGGTGAAAACCAACTTGTTATTACCGTTAATTAACTCTTTAAGCTTTTTGTTTGAACTTTTATAAGATGAACAATCTAGTTGGCTGAGTGGGATGTTCGCTCCTTTTTAAAAACAAAGGTCATCTGGGAGAAAGATCTTGCACCGGATTCTCCTGTTCCTTGGTACTTGCCTTTAGATACAAGTCACTTCTCAATGAGTAGTTTCCGTCTGACATCTGTCGGCCGACTTTTCACTAGAAACATGGTAATGCCTACTGCCTTCCGATCACCGTGGCTTAATTTATTTTCGTATAAGTATATTTTATGTATATATCTCATTGCTTAGTGTTATTCTATAAAATGTCTGCATGTTACTATATGGTACATATACTCTCTCTTACATGTAAGTATGTTAGCTTTATCTCTTTATCGACCAGAGCTTCCTGAATATCTCTCTGCTATGCTAATATTCAAAATCTTTGTATTGGTTGATTGGCTTTGAATTTATTTGTAGGTCAAGGCACTCGAGTATATTGGACTAGCACCAAAGGGAAGTCTCAGGGTTCAACAATTTCTGGAAAAGGCTGCAGAGGGACTTGTTGAGGGTGGAAAGTAAGTGTTTCTTTTTAATTTATGGGTGACATGTCTGTGCCACTGTTAACTTAGACTGCGTTTGATACATAAAAGATCGATTTAATGAAAGGAAAAGGACGAGGGAGGGAAAATATTTTTATACCTTTTTTGAAATGGCAGCTACCCATCCTTGTAGAAAAGAGCTTTCCTATTCCAATTCTGTTTTTCATCCTCATTTTATACCAAAAGGACCCATAATGGGTTTTTGTTTTAAATGAGTTGGAATTGAGCCAAGGAGAAATAATTTGAGCTGAAGTAATCATGCTGCACTTAGCCACGTGTGCTACCTTTTATCAGGCTTTAGAATTTGAAAAATACTCCTCCGGTTCTTAATATAAGATATATTTACCTAATTTTATTAAATCAAGGAAGTTAGTTGTTATGACATATATTTTTTAAAACATCCTACTCAAATTCCTTAATTCTCTCCCTCACTCTCCTTTTTAATTATTGTTGAAGAAGCATTAATAGGGGCAAATTAAGAAAAGATTGATAAATATAAAAACTATGTCTTTATATTTAGGACTAAGATTAATCTCTAAATATGTCTTATATTAAAGATTGGAGGAGTTAACAGGTCAATTGACATGGATTCTCTAGTTCTAGAATACAGAAGCACATTCTCTAAAATAGGGACGGCTGCCCTCTATTATCATATTTCAACAGATCTATACCATTCAGATTTTGATATGGATGGTTTTCCTTCCCCTTTCTTTTAGACATTTTGCTTGGTCGTTTTTAAAAGAAGCAGAATATGGATTAAAAACAGTACAAACATAAAATATAGAAAATTTAGACAGTTCCTAGGTGACATCTCTGATTCCCCCCCTTTGGCCAAAACTGAATTTTATTATTTGAGCGCATGAAAAACTTTATCAGAAACTTAACTTGAATGAATGTGTCTTTTTCTCAGGAGAGAGATATTTACACCAATGTATTTCTTCCTGGCAAGGAAGCCTCTTTCAGACAATTGAATTGATGCTGCCGTGAACCCTCGAGGAGTAATGACTCTAGCAGATAGAGTTGTAAGTAGTACACATCATAATAATAGTCTCTGCTGAAGTGTTAACGTTTGTTTGTAGTCTCTTCACGTTGTTTAGGGTTACTGACCTGTGACCAGCTCGCTTTCCGTCTTTTTATGCTTTTAATCATGTTGACCTCTAAACCCTCAGTAATTTCACTGCTTGTTTCAATCTCATATAGTTTCTCATGCCTTTGCTATTAAATTCTTTGATTGAAATATGATAAATATCTCATTTTCAAGCAAAAACATGTATATAATTTATTGTAAAAAAGTATTTATTATTCTAGTAGTAGTAGTATCATATCGTCCTTGTGTTTTGCTAGACAATTTACAATTTGGCATATTTCATGATACGATCGAAGATATAAAATCTGGGAGAGCTAACCCCTCCAACATTCCCAACATGGATTAGTTAGTAGTATCATACTATCATATCCTTGCGAGTTTTATAAAAAAAATTGTACTTTTTTTTAATAAAGGGTCAAAGGATCCAATAACTATGTTTATTATTTGGGAGAGATGCATTTAAAGTTGTTATTCTCTTCAATCCTTATCATCAAACTCACCCTTTTTTTTTTTTTTTTGCCAGCTATCATAAAACTCACCTTTAACTCGGGGAAATTGGATCGAAGTCTTGTTAAAAAAGTATTGGCGAGGACGTATTTGTACTCTGTACACACAATTTACAGAACTCTGTACACAAAATTTACAAAATATCTATGCTTTGTGTATACAAAATTATTAAATCTTTCTCACTGATAAAATTTTTAATAAGAGATTTTTTTAATTAATTTGAACGTATTAAATATTTGTCCATATACATCCTTTGTTGAAAATTTGCTGATTCTGTGCATGTAATAACTTTATTATTAATATTAATGCGGTACGCTCAATAATTTTATGCGGATCATATTTTTCGCCCACAAAAGGGTGAGGAACATCTTTAATTGAAGAAAGATGTTTACAGTTCAGACTAAATTTGAGCAAACTTTATTTATATTAAACTAGCATAAACTCTATCGCGGGCTACACGGGGAGCAATACTTACAGCAAAAATTATGTTTACACTAAATTGTTTACAAATTGAAAGGACATCTATAATAAACATAGTACTCAGTAGATAACTGACAATCCCTCGGGCTCCCTATCCGATCCTAGAATGTTAAATGTATAGTTTAGACACTTCCATAGTATTTCTGATGGTTATATTAGTCTATGGTGAAAATTTACCAAAATGCTGTTGGAACCCCGCTCCAGCCCCGCTGTACTCGGCTCGATGGCACGTTTTTCTAAAAATTTGACTAGGGCTATTCTAACATATTTTCGCCCAAGAATCATTTTCCTAGCTTAAAATTACCAAATTCAGTTTCAATTTATGAAAATACCCTTGACAGCCCCAATTTGGCGTTTTAGGGGCATTTTCATAATTATGTTCGGCCTTTTTCAGAAAAGTGACCAACTGTAACCCTACCTATTTTTGCCCACTGAATCCAATGGAACCATCTATTTCATGAAAATCCAGCTCCTACTCCCTGAAACAATGCTGGCCGACATATTCAAGAAAAATGGAAAAATGTAGTTTTGTGTTCTAACTTCCAAAACTTGTATTTTTCCACTTCTAATCCCTTATGGATATGAATATTTGAAAATTCACAAGACCCAAATTTCATGAATATTCACCATTTTATTGGATTTCTCAATTAATCACAATATATTTTTTATGAATATAAAATTTGGGGTGTTACATTGGCTATCCTAACGCCCGAAGCATTTTATTTTATTTTTTGAAAGCAAGCTAGATCAGTGTTGTGAACAGTGATCTGTGTCTTAAGCTGATGATTTGCTATTCTAGAGAGTGAAGCCGGAGGAATAGTATTTAAAGTTATATAGATTTGAATGATTCATTTTTCTTAAAGCTAGAGAAATAGAATAAACTATAATAATAATAATAATAATAATAATAATAATAATAATAATTTCTTAACTGGAAAAGTGTACTTTGTGCTAAAAAAAATGTTTTCTAAGATCACATTCAAAAACGAACAATGTTCATAGCATGGAAAAGTTTTTGTGGAAAAAAGGAAAACCCATTTCGGTGATTTCTATGCCTTGAGAGGATTAACCTCTAGTAGTGCTGGTAATTCGAGCCTGCGAGCCAACCCACTGCAACCCATGGGCTAAACAAGGCGGGCTAGTGTAGGCTTTGCCAACACGAGCCCGCCTATTAATTTTCTTTAAAAAAAATTATTACACTCATTTTTTAATTCTCACCCTCTTACATCACACTTTTTTTTCTTTTATTCGTTTGGGTTATGAACCCAATTTCATTCTCACTTTGCTTCTTTTCCTCATCTACTTACATCAAAAAAATATATAAATATATCTCTTTTAAATTTAATAATAGTAGAATAAATAAATATAATATGAAAATAAAAGTGTCAAATAACAAGAATGAGAAAGTAGTTAAATACAGCATCAACGGAAAGGCAATAAGGGCATTTAGATTTATTTTATAAGAAAAACTAAATAAAAAAAGGAATTTTAAGCGGGCCGGCTCGCTGGCCCATGGGCTTAACGGGGTGGGCCTATGCAGCCCCCCTTGTCGAGCTGGCTGGTTGGGCCCGCAAGCTCCAACCCATTTTACCGGCTCTAGCCTCTAGCTATCTATTAGGGGATATCAAGGTATTAAAACTCAGACCGGGTATTGAACCAATCGGGGTACTGAGTTAAGGTCAGTGGGTCATATCGAGACTAAACCGGGGCAAAACCAGTGAGAAATTGAAAATTTTAGGCTTATTAATATGAAATTCTAAAGAAACATTTTTTAAAAAACTTAAATAGAAACCTGGACCGGGAACCGGACCGATCTACAGGCCGGTTCGCCAGTTTCCAAGCCAGACCGGCCGGTTCGGTCCGAGTTCCACAACCTGAGGGGATACCATATGGTTTCTACCAAAAAAAAAGAACAATCTTCATAAGATTAAATTATTAATTTTTCTTATAACGTTAACAATTTTCTCACTTAAATAACATCGATAAATTTATCGAGGACAACAAACAACAACTCTTTGCGTGTTGTGCAAGATGAATATAATTCAGTGATGATAAAATTGGAAGATTATTGTGTAATCCTCCCCTATTGTTGTCAAACTCATGAGTTAAACTTTCGAATTTACAGTTTTTAAATTTCTAGTTTACAAAATCATGTCAAACCACTAGTAAACTGGTGCTAGTTGTAAAGTTGGTTAAACTCGTAAGTTTATGTCACATCCCTCAATCTCTGACTGGTCCCCACTTACTAGTACCAGATCACCTGGCCTGGAGGCACCTGCCTCAGGGTTGAGGGATGGACTCACAAGGAGTATTTGCACACCCCTTGTGCATTTCTTTCGCCTCTGTAAGTATCAAACACTTGACCTGGGGGTAAGTACAAGTGTTTGGTGATACTTGATAACATTGAACTAACTAAAAATATCAACACCCCATGAAAGATGATGGAGATAATTGTTGTGTCATAAGTCCTTACTTATGTCATAAGGTTAGGTAGCCAACTCTTGTACCAATTGACTTGAGTAAATGGAAGGAACACTTGATTTAGTTGGAGCATAAGAGGAAGCAAGTTTTTGGCCAACCAAGGAAGAAGGAAATGATAATCAAGGTTGAGTGTACACAAAAGGGAAGTATGGCAAGGTTGAGTACACACAAAAGGGAAGTATGGTGCAAGCATGGAGGAAAGTATGGTGGTTGGCATGTGTCACTATAACAACCTTAGATGAGATCAATGGTTGGGAATCAAGGGAGCATTTTTATGAAGGCTTTTTCTTCCCTTCCCTTCATGCATTTTCGTTCAACATAGAGAGAGAGAGAGAGTTTAGAGAAACTTTGAAGAGTTAGAGGGAAGAGGAAGAAGAAATCTTAAGGTAAGAGTTGATTCTTAAGCTTTCCTTGTAACATTTCCCCTAGATCATTCTCTAAACCATGTTTCTTCATGAATCTATGATCTTGAAGACTCATTCTTAGCTCAAGGAGAAGAGAGAGAAGACATCCTAGAGAGAGAAATATCAAGGATCAAGAGGTAATCTCCAAAACCTCAACTTCTTAGTGTATGGAAGTTGCTGTTGGTGATTGTTGTTTGGTTATGTGATTTTTGGGTTGAGTTGTAAAATTAGAAAAGCCATGACCCTAAGGGGTTATGCTGCCCAAAATCCTTTAAATCATGGTTAAGAAGTGTTCAAATAAGTTAATCAAGGATTAGAAGTGGAAAAGTACAAGTTTTGGGAGCCAAAACACAAAACCTCATTTTTCCCATTTTCCCCTAATATTTCGGCCAGGACCAGAACTGGTAGTAGGAGTTTGATTTTCATGAAATAAATGGTTCCATTGGACTCAGTGGGCAAAAATAGGTGGGGTTACAGTTGGGCACTTTTTCGGTAGAGGCCAAAAAAGCATAATTACGAAAACGCCACTAAAATCACTAAATAGGGGTTGTCAAGGGTAATTTTCGTAATTTGACAGTGAATTTGGTAATTGCGATCCCGGAAATGGATTCCTTGGGCAAAAAGAAGTCAGAATAGCCTTAGTCAAAATTTTGGGAAAACGTGCCATCAGGACCAGGTACAGCGGGGCCGGGCTGGGTTTCCGGGGGCATTTTTGTAAATTTTCACCATAGACTAATATAACCACAATAAACATTATGGAAGAGTCTAAAATGATACTTGGATAGGTTATAACCTATTTCTAGTACATTTAATATTTTAAGACCGATTTGGAGGCCGGATACGACACATTTTTCGAGGCATATTTAAAAAGGGGATATTAAAGCTTTGAGGTAGGGATATTATCCTTCATACATTATGCCATAGTTATATGATTGTGTGGATACCAATGTTTGTAAATGCGCTTTATTAATCAACATGATTTGCCCAAAAAAGGGCCAGAAGTGTCAGAGGCACGTACACTTGAGTTGGTGAGAACTAGGGGTGTTCAAAGTATCCCGGTCTCGGTTGTCCCGTCCCGGCCGAGACCGGGACCGGGATCTAAAAAACCCAGGACCGGGATCACACCTTGTGATCCCGGGAATTCCCGGTCCCGGTTTTTTTTTCCTTTTTTTTTTATTTTTTCCTTAAAAAATATGTTATTATTTTATTTTTGTATTTTTTACCCCATAAATTAAGTTATCATTTGATAAAATGTATATCACATATTTAGTTAGAGTTAAATCGTATATATCGTGATACAAATACTAACTATATAATGTATAAAGATAATAGCAAAAATGATGAATGTGATAATAATATGTTAATTTTCAATTCTAACTCAATTTATGTGATTTTTATGACCTTATTAGGTGTTAAATAATCACTTTAAACACTAGATTATAAAAAATCTAACTAATATAATTATATTATTAAGACTGTGAATTCTCGATCCCGGTCCCGAGAATTCCTGGTCCCGGTTGTCCGGGACCGGGACCGGGAATGATATCCCCGTCCCGACCAATCCCGGGACGGGAACCGGGAATGGGTATTCCCGGTCCCGTCCCGGGATTTAAACACCCCTGGTGAGAATCCAACCGA
Source organism: Inga laurina (assembly GCA_963855925.1). NCBI lineage: Eukaryota > Viridiplantae > Streptophyta > Magnoliopsida > Fabales > Fabaceae > Inga > Inga laurina. The sequence goes on from OY979707.1 coordinate 10,793,234, forward strand.
TGCAGAATAGTGGGGCTGGGCCCTACTCATGTATACATGCAGATGATATGTTTATAATGTTCATTAATTGGTGCATACATGGCATATATCATATTTACTTTTCGCATTTTCTATGAACGATATCATGTTTCTACTGGGGTTCTCCGGAATCTCACCCTATTTTTAAATAAACACCTCAGCGGGTACCAGTGGGGCAAAGGGAAAAGACATAGACGCCGGAAAGTGAACGGCACATGTCTCGAGGCGAGGACAAGATTGTGGTCATAATTAGTCTATTTTGTGATATTTTGGTGAAATTTGTAAATATTAAGTTTCCGCTGTATTTTCTGTTTTTCGTTCACGAATGATATCAGAATTGTAAACAAATATTTTTATCAGTATAACTGTACTTTTCTGTATGCCCATTGAATTCCGTCTTTATTACTTTTCGATTATCGAAATGGAAACGGGTGTTGACAATTTATATACCTAGTTTACCCTTTTTAGGGTTTTAACCAATGTATGGAAAACCGGACCGGACCGGCCGGTTCAGACCGGAAACCGGTGAACCGGTCACTGGTCCGGTCCGGTTGAGGGAAAAAACCGGTGACCCGGTGAACCGGTCAACCCGGTTTGACCCGGTGTGAACCGGCCTAAACCGGGGTGAACCGGATTGACCCGGACGGGTCACGGTTCAGCTTTTTTTTTTTTTTTTTTAAACTTTTTTACACTCCAAATGAAATTGTTTTGGCTTTTTTTTTTTAAAAAAAATATATTTTCCTAACAGTTTTTTATTTATAAGGAGCTTTAAAAGGATTGTGGAATATTTTTGGCATTGGTTGGGGAAAAATCCTCATGTCCTTAATGATATTTTTGTAGGTATTAGGTTTAGGAGGTTATATTGGACTATTAGTTGAAAAATAACTCTCATATAATTTTTTGAAAGGCATGTATGAACATTTAAATTATATATATTTTTTTAATTGACCCCGGTCTAACCCCCGGTCTGACCCCCGGGTTGACCCCGGTCTAAACTACTGACCCTTAACCCAGTACCTCGACCGGTTCAATGTCCGGTCCGGTTTTCAGTACCTTGGTTTTAACTTATAAAATCATGTTAACTCACTCTTAAACTCGTATTAAGTTTTTTGTTTTTATCATGCTTTGCGACTTTATATATGAATTTTATAGAAATTTCTTTATTAAGTGTGACAAATTATGAATGTTGATGGATTTTATTTCAATCATTTGGATTTAAAATATATTTAAATCTAGGCAAAAAAATATTTAAATCAAATTATTGTCATTTTTTATATTTTAATTATTTAACTATACATTATTAATACATATTTAACAATAAAAGGAAACTCATATGAGTTTACTATTCTAGTTTACGATACGAGTTTATCTCACTGTTACAAGTTTGCTTAAACCCTTGAACCAAGCTTGATCGGCGAGGGGTGTCTCCACTAACCATTCTATCCACTTCTTCTCCACTTAATATCTCAACCATTGGATTATGTTTTAATGGGTGAGATTCAATAGTATTATAATATTAAATATAATAAAAACCTACAATTATAATATTGTTATATAGCATTAAATCTCTTGGCAAATATATATATATATATATATAGCATATATATATAGCATTGAATCTCACCCATTAAAATATTATCTAATGATTGAGACATTAAGTGAATAGAGAAGTTAATGGATAAACTCCTTTCTCGAGTTGGACAACCTTGCCTCCCCCATCTAAATAAATAAAGAAAGTAATGTAGTCAAAGATAGCAATAAATTACATCTCCTAAAATTGAGGGATATGCTGCTCAAATGAAATATGATTACTTAATTGGTGAATTATGAATAAATATTAAAAAATGAAATTATGAAATAATTAATAAAAAAATGTATTAATTGATTGATGGACTCAAACCAACCCATTTTCTTGTAACATGGATATTACAAGTTTTTAAGAATAATAAAGTTGATTGATGTTATAAGATTGCTGATTCTCTTGATCTTGATATGTTAGAGTTATTAATTCTTGCTTAGAAAATTATCTATAATATGTTGTATAAAAAAATTTGAAACTTGTGACTATTTATTCTAGATCAAGTTCTACTTACTTGATTCACTGTGGGTGATATTGATAATTTTAAAAAAATTTCTTATAATGTAAATCTGGACTTGCAAATTTCTTATTCTCATCACAAAAGTTAATTAAAGGAAAAAAGGAATAAATATTATAACACGTAATAAATTACTAAAAGAACGAGATGTGACTATATACCAAATGTCATGTCTCTTCCGAGTGCTGCGGTCAATATATTCTCTGAACTACTCTTTTTATGCACTTAGGGCCAAAATAAACTTTGATTGGCTTTTTCAAGCCATTTCTCTTACCACACAATGTGGCAAATTGAAAGAATATTCCTCAATGATAAAAAAATATTTATATTAAAATTTGGAAAAATTATACTGAATGATATGCAATTAAGAATCGATACTTTTTTTTTTTAGATACACATGAATGCAAATTAAGGAACAAAACAGCAATCAAACACAAAACTAAAACAAAGCAATAAACTCTATCTATGTTATTCCATCAGTCAACGCCCTGACAACAGCTTGAGAGGTAATCAGATGAAAGCCTGGCTCCGTGTTGAGAGCCCTCTTCGCTAGATGATCAGCCTCCAAGTTCAGATCGCGAGCAATATGTCTCACCTCTACTTGCCACGCACGGCTTAGCATACCCTGTATCTCCAAAATTAGAGAGCGATACTGATGCTCCTCACTGCAACCATTCTTCATACACCAACACACCTCAAGGCAGTCACTCAATAAGAGAAGGTTCCGGACCCCCATGTCCCAAGCACGTTTCAGTCCCATTAGGCCAGCCCACAATTCTGCAAACAGCGCATCCCCATCCGCGATCCTCATAATGAAAGCTTCCTGGAAGTTCCCATCCCGATCATATAGTATCCCTCCACAACCTGTTGCTCTGTTCCCTTTACTAAAGGCTCCATCCACGAATATCCTCGCCCAGCCCGGTGGTGGAAGAGTCTGGGGTCTACTAGACATGGACTGTGCGTTGCTAATATTCAAGCGGTTAAAGGAGTTCATTTTCTGCTGCCTAGTTTGTAAGATAGCCTCAACCCGTATACATAACGATTGAGTTTGAGGCTCAATTCCCTCAAACACCTTTTCATTACGGGTTTTCCATAGAAGCCAGCAGGTAACTGCAAAGAAGTCTGCCCAAGCTACCATCTCTGAGTCCCCTACATTCTTGAAAAGGTTTATTCTGCACCAGTCCCACAGGTTGAGATCAAAAAACCGCTCTCTATATCTTGCTTGGATTCGCAACCTCCAAAACTCCTTCACCCTCGGACAATCCCTCAGCACATGGAGTATATCCTCATATGACCCTCCACAGCTCAAACAGCTCGCATCAGTTCCCATACCACGGTGAACTCTGGCAGCATTTGTTAACAATCGGTCCTGCAGGATCAGCCACAGACATGTCTTAAATTAGGACCAGTATAATATCTGTATTTTTGTTCGTATTTTTAACAATCAAAACAGCCAATCGGTTCTACTAGGGAGGACTATAAAAATAAATTATAAGATTGTATACCACAAAAAAAAAAAATTAATTTTATTCTTGTACTACAAATTTTAGTTCGTATTTTAATCTTTGCATTTTTTTTCAAAAAATTTATTTTTTAGAAAAATATGAAACATAAGATTATCTTTTCTTTCATTCTTCGATTATAGTGTTTTTTAATTATTCCTCTTAAATTCATTAATTCAAAAAAAAAAACAAAAACAAAAGAGCTAGTTTGTATAGATAACCCATTTTCCGTTTTTACTCTTTTTTTATTACTCCATTATTTTCAGGTTTGACCGACTGTACTACATAGTACATACAATGAATTCTTTATTAATCACAATCATTAAATATGTAAATTCTTATTTTTATGGGCCAAAGCATCCATCCAAGTTTTTGTTCTAAATATTCCTGTCTTACGTATTTTCCATTGTTAATGAGTGTGTTTGGATTAACGATTGGATAAATGACTTATTTTTACTTAGACTTATGAAATTTTAAAATTGGAAAAAAGTTAGATTGGGTACAATGATGAGTATTAGCGATTGGATAAGTAACTTATATTAAAAATTTATTAATTTTAAGATTATAAAATTTATAATTTTAATTTTTCATGGTATTTATTGAACTTGATTTATTTTTAGTCTCTTAAATTACTAAAAATATATATCGAACACATAATTTTTTTTTTCAAATAAAATAAACTATATAGATTTGAGAGATTGTATGAGTCATTTAAATTTTGTAATTTCATATTTTTTGTACAAGCATTTAAAAAAACTTACTCAAATTTTTTAAAAAAAAATTGTAATATTTACAAGCTATTAATTAAAATTTGGGATTTAGTATAAGGATAAATTAGTAAATAAATTTTATTTTTTATTTAAATCTTGATTGAACAATATATTTTTAGAATCTTTTTATAATATTCTCAACATAGTTAACAATGTGGACTTAAATGTATGTTTTCAAAATAGAAGAAATATCTGTATTATTAATGCAAAACAGAATGATAGTTAAAGTATTTTACTCTTAAATTAACCAATATGATATGTCCAGTTGGAATTCTTTTTTTTTTTTTTGGTTATCAAAGCTAATGCCTAAAGGGTTTGAAATTAATAGTCGGTTACTTCCAAAAGATTTTCTTTAAATATAATATTGAGTGTGTTGTATCTAGAGGTATGCCTGACAAATTCCGGAACCCAGCTCAGCTAAATAAATATTTTTTACCAAAAAAAGATTGAGTGTGTTATGTATGTCCCTCTCACTTATTCTGCTAATTTAATTTAGGGTGTTCAGTTGGCATAGTAAAATAGTTCAATATAATCATGATTATATCACATTACAACAAATCAAGTACTCCTTATTACATAAATTTGATTGGCTAATCCGGATTTCAACTTTCATGAATCAATGTATAGATCTCTATATTCCCATAAACAAGCATTTGGACATTTATATCGCTTATTTTTGACATGGACAGAGTTAAAGAGATTTATTTTACATTTATTTTATTTTTCTAGAAAAAATATAAATTTAGCCCATATTTTTTTATGACATACCAACCAATATTATTTCATTACGAGTCCTTACTGCTCTTTCAACCCAAGTGACATTTAGAAATATGGTTCACCAACAGTACCTTTCTCTTTATGAACAAGCTCGTTTCTTTTTTAGGGTTTGTTTGGTGTGGGGGATTTGGAGGTAAAGGGAAGGGAGGGAAAATTTTTATGAGTTGAATTTTAAAAAATTGAAGAAGTAGGGTAATAAAATTTTAATAAAGAGAATATATAAGATAAAAGAGTAAGAAAAAATAATTAAAAATTTTTAACCTTACTTCTCTAATTTTTTTAAATTCAACTCAAAAAAATTTTCCCTCCATTCACATTCCCTCCCCTCCCCTCATACCAAACAAGCCCTTAAGATCTCTAGGCTTAAAGTTAGGTTCCGCAACATGGGCCATAGTGGCATTAAGCATTTAGCTTAGATTACCCCACAAGCTAGGTTTACCAGTCGTCTTCTCTGTGCCACATAATTTGGCAAATTGCAAGAATATTCTGCCATCAACAAATAAAAAATATATATTTGGAAGTCATTGTTGAAAATTTTATGTTACAGAAAAGTGAAAAATTACACTGAACCACATGTAAGGTTCATCAATATAAATATCCATCGAAAAATTAGATTGTTGACAACAATTTTTACTCCTGAATTAATAATTTTTTTAGATTAAATTTTAATCACTGTATCTTTCTTTGTTTACAAGATTAAATTAGATTGTTGAATACTAAGTAAATACTTACTAAGTTTTATCAAATAGAATTCTTAAAAGATTATATTTGGTATAATCTGAAGATGCCCAAATGAACTCTGGCCTGTTGTTTTTAATGCAAGGCTGGGCGTATTTTTACCAAGCTGGGGCGGGTAAAGGAAGTATCCAGTACCCCTTTTTTACTTTTTTTTCTTAGTTTATTATTATTATTATTTATAAAATATGTAAATTCCCCTATTATATGTGGTAAACGTCATTCTAGGTTTTCTTTTCACGTATTCCTTTCTTGCGAGTCATTTCCCTATCTCTACCACCTGAGAATCGAACAAATGTTCATTGCAATCCAAATCTGAAATGCCCTTTCATGTCAAAGCTTGAACTCCAAATTTGGCTTTGGAAATTCCTTCCTTGTGTGGATGGACAACATTTTTTTTTCTATTCTTTCTCCTTCTTCTTCCGTTTTTTTAAGAGAAAGAAAAGAAACTTCTCGATCAAATTGAAATTCTTGTCTTAAAGAAACGGAAACTCTAGCCTAAAGAATAAGTCATCATGACATGCCCATCAGCAATTTTTGATGAATTTAATTTCCACAAAAAAGTTATTGGCCTATTAAAAGGATCTTGAACACCATAAATCATAATTAAAAAACAATTTTTATAACCAATACATAACCCTTTTTTTTAAATTTCTATAGGAGGTCACGAATTTAATTTGCCAGTAATTTCAGGCCCTTTTTTTTTTTTTTGCCAGAACAATATCAGGCCATTACTACATGCACTATAAAATTAATATTCGAGCGGTAACAAAACAGAAGAAAGAAAATGAAAGTCAGTCAAACACAATAAAAAGTTAGGGTTTCTAGTGAATTGGTATTCCAAATTTTCTTCAAGAATCAAGAAGAATATTGTGTTCATTGCATATACACGCCTATTTCCCTCATGAAGAAACGGATTGGTAATTGAAAATCTCTAACCATGACAAGATCTAACAACTTTTCCCTCTCTTGTCAATTAATCAATCATTTTCTTTCCAACAATCAAACAGAATACAAAATCACGTCAACGGTCTCAAAACTCCCCGCCGCAGCCGCCTTGGGGCCACAATGGAGCATCTGCATCGACGAGGATAGGTGGAAGCCGGCGTCGTGGTGGTGGTGATCTGAGTCGGCGTCGCCGGAAAAGGAGGGAGGATGGTAGTACTTGCGACCTGTATGCGGACAGTTGGAATGAAATCTGGCGACGATTCGAACGCCTTGATCGAGCATCTCGACGAACTTTCCCATACTCATCTTGATCGATTGATTGATGAATGAAAAAAGAAATAAAAATGAATGAATTGAATCCAATCAATCTCCGAGAAAATCCTGATTTTCTCGGAAAAAGAAGAGAAGAGGGAAAAGGAAAGTCGACGGGAAATTTTGGACGGATTAGGGATTTATGCTAGAAACTATCCCAAATGAAGACAGAGAAAGCCATTCAATGAAGACGCAGCCTGAGTTGTATTGAGTTATGATCTGAGGGAGGCCGTTTATATAGCCGTTCTCTCTCGTTTTTACCCTTCTTTCTTGGAACCGCGTTTTGCACTGTTGCCCTTCTTTCTTACCTTAATTATATATCTTCCCCTGTAGTTTTTCTTTTCCTTTTAGCATCCTCTAAATGCCTTTTCTTTTATTCTTAATTATATATCCTCCTCTGTTTCTTTTTTTTTTTTTTCCTTTTATCATCCTCAAAATGCTTTTTCTTTTATTTTTCTTTAAGTTTGAATTTTATTTTACTTTTTATTTTAAAAAAAATCAGGGTAAGAATTATTTTTGGATTACTTAAAAATTATTTTAAAGTGAAATTCACTTGAAAAAAAATACTTTTTTGCATTCGAAAAAAAATGTGCCTTGTTGCTGGTTTAAATTTACTTTCAAGCCATCTAATGCCATGTAGCCTTGGACCTTAGGAACGACCGTAGGAGAGATAAGTGAAATGTGGGGTAAAGAATTTAAGGTTTAAGCCTTATGATAAAATAAAGAAAAAGCTTACTTTTACAAATCGTTTATTATAAAAAATTTTAAAATTAAAATATCAAATACAGTATCAATTACTATTTATGCCAACTTGCATCGGCTCTTTTAAATAACTTAGTTTTTTTTTTTTTGTGAAAATAGTTTAGTTTAGTTGAGAGAATTTGTGCTTTGGCAAAATTCTTCCAAGCACAGGCGTAGGGTTAGGGAAGCAAATTATGAAAATCCATGGGGAGACCTTTGAAAAATATAGAAAGTACAGGGACTGTTCTGCAAGACACCTAAGCCATTAGGGGTTGTAAAAGGCAAACAAAAAAAACATTGAATAATCGCCGCGTGATGACGGCCAGTGGAAGCACGGGTTTGGTTTAGCAAGTCTGTTGTGTTAGGTGGCTTAATTACCAATATAACCCTGACTTTTCCATCCTTGATCAAAATGCCCCTAAGTTTTCGCCAAAATAACGTGATTGTTTTTTTTGGCAAAAAAAATATTGATTGTTTATATAATAGTTATTAAAAGGGAGAATTACACTAAGATCCCAAGGAAGAAGAGAAATAAAAAACTGGTCCATGGATATTGCAAAATGAAAAAATGGTCCCAAGGAGTTATCAATACATGCTCCTGGAGTTGTTAATGGAACCATTTTTTTCATTTTACAATCTCTAGAGATCATTTCTTCATTTATTTTTTTCCTTAGGACCTATGTATAATTCTCCCTTATTAAAATCAGACCAGACTGAACCAGCCAGTTCGACCATAAAATAAGTTAACAGGTCACCTAACAAGTCCCATCAGACCGATTTGCCTATTTCAATACTTATTCAAATTTCATAACTTCAAAAATTCATATATAATTTTACATATTTTCAAAAATTACAAATGAACACTTAATGAAAAACTTGAGATGTCTACTTTTTAATGCAAAAACATAATTAAAAAATATTATCATTTGATCCTTGAAAAGCCTTGAGATATAATTTCTAATCATCGTCCTTAGTGTCTATAAGTCTCAAACATTCAAATTCCACCTCTTTATACATCAATCTAATCAATAATTAAATCTTAGTCAACTTTAAACCTCAATATTAAAGTTTGGGATGTTACAATTGAAAACTTGAATATTGTAATTAGCAACTATCTCATTTTGACTTTGTTTAAGTTCACTTCTTCACCAGTTTAACCTCGGTTTGACTCTGATCTGACCGACTATCTCGATCGGTTTAATGATCGGTCCGAGTTTAATAACCTTGATTTATATAGCATTATTTCTTACTTTTTCACTGGGGATGGAAATAGGCTAAGCTAAGTAAGGCCTTATCTAAATAGGACTGGGCATGAAATAGAAATTTAAAATCTGAGCCTAAACCTGCACGTAGGCTTTTTTTTACGCCTGAGTCTGGGCCTTCAAAAGGCCTAAAGCTTGTTTCAAATGCAGGCTTTTAAATAGCTTTTAAAGCATATGCCTCCAAATTTATATATGACCCTAAAAGCCTATTTACAATCATATATTATGTCTTAAAAGACTAACATCAATTTTCGTTGTAAGATAAAGACTTAGTAAGGAAAAGAAAAGAATGTCTAGTGACAATAGTTGTCCAAGCAAATAAGAATAAGAAAAATCAATCGTCTATTGACTAATGAAATATTTTCTGAAATCGACTAAGTATAAGAAAAATCAATCATTTGTTGATTAATAAGATATTTTCCGAATTCAACCAAGCATAACAAGCAACAAATAAAATTGGATTTTACCTTTTACTTGACCCACGTAAATAAGGATAAACTCCTACTAAGATTATACTCCTTTCATCCCTACATATAAGAGCCTTTTTTTCAAATGAGCTTGTCCCTAAATGTAATATCCCTTTCGAGTTTGCCTCAATAATAAATGCAATTTTTTCTCATTTTGCTCTCAACTAATTATTATGCTATATACATTCTCTTTCATCATTTTCTCATTATTACTCTCTCACCCATTCATAAATAGTGGCATTTTTGGAAAAAAAAAATTAAATTTCCTACATAATTATTACATTTGACTATTTTTTAGAATCTCACAATTTGGTTGAAAGTCTCTTATATATAGAGACAGAGGGAGTCATATTTCATTTGGCATTAAAATAAACTCATAAAAATTATTATTCTTTAGTAGATAGCACAAATCAAAGGAGAGGGGGTGAGTTAGCATTGCCATCTTCAGCCATTGAAGAGAAGAAAGGTAGGGGTGAATGAGTGATGTTAATGCAAGGTTTAAGTATGTGTAAATCACGTTGGGATGTGAAACTTAGAATTAAAACTGAGTTGATAAATTTATAAATAATTTATAAAATTATTTAGATGATATTATATATACTTATATAATGACATAAATTAAAAAAAGTTAAATAGACAAAACCTGTAGGCTTGTAGGCTAGGGTTTATGAAAATAGATCTGGCCTATTTATCTAAATAAGCCTAGTAATAGGATTAAGTCTGAGCCTAATATATTTACTAAATAGGTCAAGTTAAGCTTTATGTAGGTTAGGCTGGAATAGGGACCTGACCTATTTACATGCTCTGATCTTAAATAGAGAAATTAGATACTTAATTTAGAATGATTCATAAGCTAAGGAAACAAGGTGAAGAAAAAAAAATCAATAGAGGATGTATGTGCCTGGTGAGCAGGTAATTAAATCCAGACCGGTCAGTGAACCGGCCGGAGTACTGGGTCAAGGGTCAGTGGGTCATACCAGAGTTAAACCGGAGCTAAACTGGGACCAAATCAGTAAGAGATGGAAGATTTTAGGTTTATAGTATGAAAATCTAAAGAAAAAATATATAAAAAAAAATCAATAACTTGACCCGGACCGGACCAGTTTACTGGCCAGATTTCAGCCCGATCTAGGTTAAAGAACAATGCTGGTGAGCTGTGAGAGAGGGAGGAGAAATAGGAAGAGACAATGTAATAGATAAAAATAGGAGAGGGAAAGGAGATTTGTAAAAAATAATTGGGACTCCAGGATTCCTCACGATATTTCTTGTACAAGAGTATCTAAGCATTTCTCACTCTATGTTCTCCTCTCTTTGTTTTTGTTATCTCTGTCGTTTCTTTCTCTTGTACCTCTCTCCTGTCATGTTAACAAGTAAAGACGGTTGAAATGGTTAATTGGCTTTTACTTCTTTATTAAAGAATTAAATGTCACACCTGACATAAAATGAAATTCGTTCTTGAAGTGAATAATTTGTTTACAAATCTAAACACGTTTTCATAGTAAACGATTTTGAGTGAAGGGTCTTGATAAATATATATATATATATATATTTATCGAAGTGTAACATTTGGGCACACTATTTACAGAAATCGGAATATATAACAGTTATTAACTGTCATACACATGGTTGTTGAACCCGGACCGGACCTGCCAGTCCGGCCCGGAAACCGGCGAACCGGCCAGTAAACCGGTCTGGTTCCCAGTCCGGTCCGGGTTGACCTTTTTATAAAAAAAAAAAAAAATTACATTTTCCTTTAGAATTTCATACTATAAGTCTAAAATTTTCAATTTCTCACCGGTTTGGTCCCGGTTTAGCTCTGGTTTGGCCCCGGTTTGACCCACTGACCCTTAACCCAGTATCCCGACCGGTTCGATGCCCGGTCCGAGTTTTATACCTTGGTCATACATCATAGTTTCAAATCATCATATATGAGGGCACTATAAAAACTTGGCGTAAATACATTACATTTCCAAATCGTTATTTATTCCAAACCTGTTATAACGGTTATAATATAACATATATCCGTTATATATTGAGGTTTGGTAAAGCCATGATCTACACATTATTGTGATAATAATTAACGAGCACATGTAAACAACCGTCATAATATATGCTAATGTTTACATGATACATAACAGTCTCATTTTACAACCATTATTTATTTAGTAACATAACGGTTTGTATCTAAGAACCATGACTTTTAATAAAAAAAATTAATAATGGTCTCACATAGACAGCTGTTATGTATTAGGTACATAAATAACGGTTATAAACAAGAACCATGAACATTTATAATACATTACGGTTTTTATATAATAACGTGATATATGGATATAAAACTCTTCAAATGAGAGTTTTTAAACTACTTGACCTTGTCTATATATATAATAGAACAACAGTACCTTCCATATGGAGTGATTATGCAATTTGGCATGGGTCAAGACATTACAGGCTTTATGAAGAGAATCAATGGCAACTGTTGACGTATATAAGTGATAACATAATTTGTGCCCTATATATAATTGTGTCTCTTTACAGAAATCAACCCCTATAAAGCAAAGGAGACTTTGGGGACAAACATATACCCCTAACTCAATGGTTTGCATAGCCCTTATGCCCTTTCTAATAGGGATATTTGTTTTTTTCCTCATCTTCCTTTGCTTTCTAAGCTTAATCGCTGAAGAGATACAAGGTATAGGTGAACACTTACATTATTATATATAAAGATCAAGAGTGCAATTGATTCTAGCCACAAAGCCTAGAAAATCTTGATCTATCTAAATTGCATAGCTACTCGATATAGAAAGTACCACTCTATTATATGTATAGAGACGAGAACAAATAGCTTAGAAACTCTTACATTGAAGAGTCTAGAACTGATCACAATGTTAAATTTCATAGCTTTTAACTTAATGCCACTTGAACAATAGAAAAATAGGAAAGGAACCTTCAGTTAAGGTAAACCCTTTTTTATTGTGCCTCGTAAAACGTGTTGCTTCTAGCTTCCGACTCGGTCATAAAATATTAAATATATAAGAAATATGTCATAACCTATCCAAGTATCATTTTAAAATCTTCCATAGTGTTTCTTGTGCTTATATTAGTCTAGGGTAAAATTTTACCAAAATGCCTCCGGGACCCCGGCCTCGCCTCGCTTTTCCCAACCCAATGGCACGTTTTTCTAAAATTTTGACTAAGGCTATCCTAAAGTATTTTTGCCCAATGAATCCATTTTTCGGCTCAAAATTACCAAATTCAGTGTCAAATTATGAAAATGCCCTTGACAACCCTGATTTAGGGTTTTAGGGGCGTTTTCGTAATTATGCTTTTTCAGCCTTTTCCGGAAAAGTGGCCAACTGTAACCCCACCTATTTTTGCCTACTGAATCCAATGGAATTATCAAATCATTGAAAATCTCACTCCTTCCCCCAAATCTAGTGTTGGCCGAAACATAGGTCTCGGAAAAGGGAAAATTTGTAATTTTGTGTTTTAGCTTCTAAAACTTATACCTTTTCAATTATAATCCCTTATTAACTCATTTAAACACATATTAAATATAATTTAAATAAATTTAGGCAGCATAACCCCTAGGGTTAGGGCTTTTCCAAATCTACAAACTTGCCAAATTCACCAAATCCAACAACATTCACCAACCACAACTTCATACTTGTATAGATCTAAGATTTATGAAGTTATCTCTTAAGATCTTTGATTTTCTCTCTCTAGGTGTCCTCTTCTCTCTCTCCTTGAGCTCAAGATGTGTCTTCAAGATCATGGATTCCTTGAAGAAAAAGGTTTAGAGAAGGTTTTCTAAGCAAGATTACAAGAAAAAGGCATAAGAGATTACTACATACCTTAAGCTTTCTCTCCTTCACCTGTAATTGAGCAATTCAATAAAAAGGGTGAATATTCATGAAATTGGATTTTATGAATTTTGAAATATTCATATTCATGAGAAAATGAGTAAATTAATTCAAGAAATGAATTAAATTACAAAGGTGATAGCAAAATCATAATTTTTCCAATTTAGCCCAAAAATTTTATTTTCCAATTAATTGGAGTTAATTTCAATTAATCAAGAAAAATAAAGAAAAATGTACAATTGGATTATTCTTGATGGAATAAATCAAGAATTGTGAAATTAGAGGGAATTATACATAATTCATTTACTTGAATTATGGAATTATTGAAACACATTTTATTTTCCCTTCTCTTCCATATTCTCATCCAACATATAAAAAAATGAGGGGAATAATTTAATTTCATGAGCACATGTCCAAAATGCTACATGAAGAGAGTAATGATGACAATGGAAAGGTGGGTATGACATGAAATATAGACATGGTACTTATGGAAATGATGTCAATGGTGGAGTGTACACCAAATGAAGATATGGGCATGGTGATCATGATAAGCGAAGGTATGGTGAAATGCATGATGGTGAGCTAGAGTGAAGGAATGGATAAAGTTGAGTGCAAGAGTATATCTAGTTGGAAGAGAACTTACGTGTTTTGTAAGAGGAGAGGGGGGATGGTTTTTCTTGCCTAACCAAGGGAGGAAAAATTTGTCCAAATGCCAAAGGGAACTAAGGGAGTAAGGATGCCATAATTATGAAAGAAGCATAGGTAGAGGATTGGTGTGATATGAAGGAGATAAGAGTTGGTACAAGTGTCATCAAGTGTCATCATATGAGGGATTTTTGAAGAATTTGGTAATTAAGGGAAAATGAGAGATATTTTAGAAACTCTTCCTTCATCTTTCCTTGTCATTTCTCACGCCTAGACACTCAAGAAGAGAAAGAGAAAGTGTCATAAAATTGAGCCAAGTACATGTAGTGTCATAAATAAGATTTTTGTAATAAACTTAATTAAGGAAAATGGTAGGATATTTTATAATGCTTGGACATCTTTCCTTCCTTCTCATTTTCATTTTTAACACACCAAGAGAGGGAGGGAGGGAGCTTGAAGAAAATCTGGAAAAAGTAGGAGACAAGAGGAAGAGAAAGATCAAGGTAAGCTTGGGATTTCTTAAGATTTGTCTTCCAAACTTGTGTAGACTCTTCTTTAAACTCTTCTTCTCCATGAAAACCCATTGTTTAGCAAGCAAATCTTGAGCTTAAGGAGAGAGGAGGAGGAGGAGGCCTAAAGAGAGGAAATCCAAGAACTCAAGAGAGTAAGTTCATGAACTTGCTCTCTTGTGGTTGTTGTGTTGTTTCTTGATTTTTTCAAGTTTCATGATTGGTTTGTGAATATGAAAAGCCATAACCCTACAGGTTCTACTACCCAAATTTCGTTGAATCATGGTTAAGAAGTGTTTAAATAAATTAATAAAGGATTAGAAGTGGAAAAGTACAAGTTTTGGAAGCTAAAACACAAAACTACATTTTTCCATTTTTCTTGAAATATTTTGGCCAGCACTGTTTCAAGGGGTAGGAGTTAGATTTTCATAAAATAAATGGTTCCATTGGAAAAAGCAGAATTACGAAAACGCCCTTAAAATCCCTAAATTAGGGTTGTCAAGGGTACTTTCATAATTTGACAGTGAATTTGGTGATTCTAAGCCAGGAAATGGATTCCTTGGGCAAAAATACGTCAGAATAGCTCTAGTTAAAATTTTGGGAAAACGTGCCATCGAGCCGGGTACGGCGTGGCCGGGCCAGGGTCCCAAGGGCATTTTGGTAAATGTTCACCATAGACTAATATAACCACAAGAAATACTATGGAATAGTTTAAAATGATACTTGGATAGGTTATGACCTATTTTTGATACATTTAATATTTTATGACCGATTCGGAGGCCAAACACGACACATATCTCGAGGCACATTTAAAAAGAAGATTTTAAAGCTTTCAGGTAAGGACCTTCATACATTATGCCATAGTTATGTGATTGTGTGAATGCCATTGTTTGTAAATGCACTTTATTAATCAACATGATTTGCCTAGAAAGGGGTAATTTGTGCCAGAGGCGCACTTACACTGAAAGTTGGCAGAAGTCCAACCGGAGTAGATTGTGGGGTTGGGCCCTACTCATGTATACATAACGATGATATGCTTAAATTGTTCATTAATTGGTGCATATCTTGGCGCATGTCATATTTACTTTTCGCATTATCTATGAACGATAGCATGTTTCACTGGGGTTCTTCGGAATCTCACCCTATTTTTAAATAAACCTCTTTGCGGGTGCCAGTGGGTCAAAGGGGAAAGACATAGACGCCAAAAAGTGAGTGGCACATGTCGCGAGGCAAGGACATGATCGTGATTATAATTAGTTTATGTTATGATATTTTAGAGAATTATGTAAATATTAAGTTTCCGCTGTATTTTCTGTGTTCGATTACTGGAATTGTGAACGAATATTTTATCAGTATAATTGTACCTTTCTGTATGCCCATTGAATTCTGTCTTTATTACTTTGTGAATATTGAAATGAAAACGGGTGTTGACAATAGGCAATGCCTTCACCCCCTCCGCCAATCCATCTTTTATGCTGAATGATGAGATGGCACAAGAGAAAAGAGCATTGGGAAATGGTCTTGTTGTCATAAAGGAGGTCTAGAAAGAAAATTAAGGGAGAGGAGAGGAAACTTATTTTGTAATGGAACAAGAAAGGAAAAATTGTGAAATCTAACAATTTCATTAGCTACCTCGATAATACATAAGGGTTATGACTTATGACTTTTGAAGGTCTAACGGGATTACAGAGGGTTATAAGTTATGACATTGAAGATCCGAATGTCACAAATGGTTATGAAGTTAGATGACGATTGTTTCTAAAAACTGTTATATTTTGTCTATCTAAGTTTTAGAAGACAAATCGTTTGCAAGTATTATATGACGTTTGTTTCTTAAAAACCGTCATTTTTGTCACTAAATAAATTATGGTTATTAGCTACAATCATTATGTTTATTTTTGTGAATTCTGCCCCACAATACATGTTGGTGCGCATAATTAACCGTTATGTTTAAGCGTTATAAATACTCAAATCTATAGTAGTTGTAACATCCCAAATTTTATTCACCAAGAATATATTGTAATTATTATATATATATATATATATTCAATGAAATGGTGAATATTTAAGGCCAAAGGAATTAAATATTGAAAATTGAAAATTGAAAGTTGAATAGTGTTTTCAGTGAAATCGCCTGTGAGGTAGTGAGTTTGTCATGTGGTTTTGGAAGACCAAATATGATAAAAAATTATGAAATTTTACAGAATGGAAGTAGACATCCTAAGCTTTAATTTGATAGGTCATATAACTCAATTGAAGCTATGTACAAAAATATATGAATTTTTGAAGTTAATCCAGAAAATCTGAAAATTTTTTGGAGTAGCGACCAAAGATTGAAAATCTGGGAACAATGAGGGTTCAATAGGCTTTGGAATCGTTTCGAAACGATGTCTACAAAATTAGTTATGATTTTTCAAAGTTAAGGCAGAAAATCTGCCAGAATTGGCATTATTCCGAAAATTTAAAAAATAAAGTAATCTTCCTTTTTCTCTTAATTATTTTAGAAATTAAGGGATGAAGGAGGAGAAGACAAGTGTCAAAATCCAATGAGACCAAGTGTCAACACAACATGAAAGATAATGGAGATAATTGTTGTGTCATAAGTCCTTACTTATGTCATAAGGTTAGGTAGCCAACTCTTGTACCAATTGACTTGAGTAAATGGAAGGAACACTTGATTTAGTTGAAGCATAAGAGGGAGCACGTTTTTGGCCAACCAAGGAAGAAGGAAATAATAATCAAGGTTGAGTGTACACAAAAGGGAAGTATGGCAAGGTTGAGTGCACACAAAAGGGAAGTATGGTGCAAGCATGGAGGCAAGTATGGTGGTTGGTATGTGTCACTATAACAACCTTAGATGAGATCAATGGTTGGGAATCAAGGGAGCATTTTTATGAAAGCTTTCTCTTCCCTTCCCTTCATGCATTTTTGTTCAACATAGAGAGGGAGAGAGTTTGGAGAAACTTTGAAGAGTTAGAGGGAGGAGGAAGAAGAAATCTTAAGGTAAGAGTTGATTCTTAAGCTTTCCTTGTAACATTTCCCCTAGATCCTTCTCTAAACCATATTTCTTCATGAATCTATGATCTTGAAGACTCATTCTTAGCTCAAGGAGAAGAGAGAGAGGACATCCTAGAGAGAGAAACATCAAGGATCAAGAGGTAATCTCCAAAACCTCAACTTCTTAGTGTATGGAAGTTGTTGTTGGTGATTGTTGTTTGGTTTTGTGATTTTTGGGTTGAGTTGTAAAATTAGAAAAGCCATAACCCTAAGGGGTTATGTTGCCCAAAATCCTTTAAATCATGATTATGAAGTGTTTAAATGAGTTAACTAAGGATTAGAAGTGGAAAAGTACAAGTTTTGGAAGCTAAAACACAAAGCTCCATATTTCTATTTTCCCTTCAATATTTCGGCCAGACCAGAACTGGTACTAGGAGTTGGATTTTCATGAAATAAATGATACCATTGGACTCAGTGGGCAAAAATAGGTGGGGTTACAGTTGGGCACTTTTTCGGTAGAGACCGAAAAAGCATAATTACGAAAACGCCACCGAAATCCCTAAATGGGGGCTGTCAAGGGTATTTTTATAATTTGACAGTGAATTTGGTGATTTCGAGCCCGGAAATGGATTACTTAGGTGAAAATAAGTCAATATAGCTTTGGTCAAAATTTTGAGAAAACGTGCCATTGGGCCGGAGTCCGGGGGCATTTTAGTAAATTTTCACCATAGACTAATAAACCACAAGAAACACTATGGAAGAGTCTAAAATAATACTTGGATAGGTTATGACCTATTTCTTGTATATTTAATATTTTAGGACTGAGTCGAGAGCCGGAACGACACGTTTTACGAGACACCATTAAACAGAGGATTATAAAGCGTTGAGGTAGGGACATTATCCTTCATACATTATGCTATAGTTATATGATTGTGTGGATGCCAATATTTGTAAATGCGCTTTATTAATCAACATGATTTGCCTAGAAAGGAGCCAGAAGTGTCAAAGGCACTTACATTGGAGTTGGTGAAAATCCAACCGGTGCATAATAGTGGGGCTGAGCCCTACTCATGTATATATGCAGATGATATATTTATAATGTTCATTAATTGGTGCATACATGGCATATATCATATTTACTTTTCGCATTTTCTATGAACGATAGCATGTTTCTACTGGGGTTCTCCGGAATCTCACCCTATTTTTAATAAACACCTCAGCGGGTACCAGTGGGTCTAAGGGAAAAGATGTAGACGCCAGAAAGTGAGCGGCACGAGTCTCAAGGCGAGGACAAGATTGTGGTCATAATTAGTCTATTTTATGATATTTTGGTGAAATTTGTAAATATTAAAACTTCCGCTGTATTTTCTGTTTTCGTCGACGAACGATATCAGAATTGTAAACGAATATTTTTATCAGTATAATTGTACTTTTCTGTATGCCCATTGAATTCCGTCTTTATTACTCTTCGATTATCGAAATGGAAACGGGTGTTGACAGTAGTGACATTTTTATGTATTGTATGTAGTGCATTTATTAAAAAAAAACCTAACGGAATGTAATTGTAGAAAGAAATATAATGTAATGGTTGATGATTATAAAGCATTTGTCTATTATGTTATTAAAAACTATGTAAAATGAAATTTATATTTTCAACAACAACAACAACAAAGTCTTTATTTCACTAGGTGGGGGTCGGCTACATGGATCGTATGACGTTATTGCGCTCTATCGAAAACTATATCTTTATATATATTATTAATTAAAAGATTTCTCTCTATAACCTTATTAAGCGTTTGTTTCGGCCTTCCTTGACCTCATTTTATAAGACTCCAAACTGTTTGATCAACCTTCCCCACCAAAGCAATAAATGAAAACTTGGAAAACTAAATGAAAAATAATCTTTTATCTAGGAAAAATAAGTGAAAACTAATCTGTTTAACTCTATTGAGGGAAAGAAGAAATTGTATAAATGCCTACATGTTGATTCACATAAAGTATAAATGTCCATACATCCATTTGTTATAACCCTGAATTTGAATTACATCGTCAAAGGCTCATGTTTCCTGTTTAGCTTAACGGCAAGCATATGAGTTGTCAGTTGACCCAAAAAAATAAAGCATATGAGTTGTCACAAATAACATAATAATATTATTCTAACAAGGACAAACAAAAACGAGCTAGTTAGTTGAGAATAGATCTGTCTATGCATATTTTTCTTTATACAAATCTATAATGGGCACAATATCATTTTCAGAAGTCAGTAAAATAGGGTAAAAATGTGTTAAAATAATATTAATTTTCTAGAGTTAACAACTCAAAACTATGCAGTGAAGATTATTTAATTTGTTGTAATTTGTTGTAATCAGAATTACATTGGATTAATTGATTATATCAACCAAATATCCAAATTCAAGCTATATTGGGAATATCTTATTTTTGAAAAATAAATGCTTATTATGTAAGTCGAGACAAAATTCTTCTCACATACTTAACTCGTATACCATAAATCACAAATTATAAATATTTATAAGTTAAAAATAAGATATCCCAAATAAATACTGATCAATACAATAAATCAAATTACTTATAATCCTTATGCATGGAATCCAACCACATGTGCTCTGAGTGGTTGTTATGTGGTTGTTAGTGTGTGGCACAAATATTTTGGATTCGGCTGCGGTCCGCTGCCTAGCGGTCCGCTGCCTATCCTTTTCTTCCAAACTACACCGTTTTGGTGTAGTTTGGAGGTAAAGGGGTGGGTTTTTTTTTTTTAAAAAAAATAGAATATAGTATTTTAAAATAATTTTTTGGAAGTATCTGGTATCTTAAAATATTTTTTAAGATGTAGTATCTTAAAATAATTTTTAGTATTTTAACCCTTTAAAATATGTTTTCAGTTGTATCCAGTGTGTTAGCAGACTAATTGCAATTTAATCCTTAATGTATTTTTTCAGTTTCAAAAATCACTTTAAAATAATTTTTTGGTGTTTTTAACCCTTTAAAATATTTTTTGGTGCTTTTAACTCTTTAAAATATATTAAGAATTAAATTGCAATCAATCTGCTAACACACTGGATACAACTGAAAACATATTTTAAGAGGTTAAAATACTAAAAATTATTTTAAAATACTACATGTTACTTAAAAAATATTTTAAGATACCAGATACTTCCAAAAAATTATTTTAAAATACTATATTCTATTTTTTTTAAAAAAAAAAACCACCCCTTTACCCCAAACTACACCAAAACAGATGTAGTTTGGAAGAAAATGATGGGCAGCGGACGGCAGCCAAATCCAAATATTTTAGTCATAAGCGGTAGGCTATGAGAGCAAATGTTGTGGAAATCAAAGAGGGGGACCCTTGGAAAAATAAACAAAGTATAGGGACCGTCCTGCAAAACTTAAATATTAGGCGTTGACTATCTGCCGCGTGATGAGTGATGACGCCCGATCGAAGAATTTAATAAACAAATAACAAGTCCAAGTGTGTGGGGGGCTCAATTACCAATTATACCCCTGACTTTTTATTAAAATTGCGTGATTGTCTCGTCGAGCTTTCCAAGAGTCGAGTGATGCCCACTAAGCAATGGAAATTGAGTTGAAGGGTCAAGTCTTTTACACAAACATAGGTAGAAATAGTCAACAAATAATAGCCACTCGGTGGAGGATAGCGGTCTTCATTACGCTTGGAGATTAATGCAGTTAGAAATTTGTTTTATTTTGAATAGGACATTGAACTTCATTATATACCATAAAATTCAATCAAGTGTACTGATTACTTAGTCAAAGATATTCAAACTTTAGTTCAACGTCTGGTTGTATTACCAATCCCCATTCAGAGTGTATTCCCAGGAAAACTTTCTACACTCATTTTAATATTTAGTATGTTTCGTTATATTTACTATCAAAACTAGCTTTGGCCAATTTAAATATCTAAAAAAAACAGTCACTCCACTTCAGCCAAACATGGCCTCACAGTCGTAGAATTGATTGGAAGTTTGTCCTAATCTATTGGACTAATTTCAAACTTAATTGATCTTTTTTTTTTTCAAACTTTGTGCTGATTTAAAAGAATTGAATAATCCTATTTAATCCAGATTTAGATCCTCAAATTGAGCCTTACTTTAAGGATATTATCGATTATATTATAATCTTAAGAGTGTTGGAAGAAAAGTTATAAATTTATTTTTTAAAAAACAAAAAACAAAAGTCTTTAACCATAATTCCATCTTTATCACAATTGGATCACAGTTGTTAACAATCCTCAAGTAAAATTCAATTTAGGGAAAATTAAAATAAAGGACCTGGAGAAAATAATATTTATTCTAAAGGACCATAAAAATTAAAATTACTTAGAAAGGCTGAACATAATAATATAAATTTTAAAATACTAAATTGTCCCTAACCAAACCTTTTACACTATTTCTTATATTTATAATTAAAAAAATAACTACTATTAAAACTAAAACTGCCCACCATTCATATGTGATATGATCGTATGTTTTTTTAATTTTTAATATATTATTTAATTAACAATACTTAAACTCATTTTTTTAATTTTTATTTTTCACCAAGTTTCATATTTATATAAAAAATATATCATTTAATTAATCAATATATCATCAAGTTGCCCTATTTATATTATCAACATGGATATTAATTATGCTCTTTTTATAAAAAAAAAAAAACCTTATTTCATATTTTTTTCATGAAATAATAGATTATTTAGATATTTTAAAATTTTATTAACATTAAATGAATTATTTAACCCACATAAATTTCTTCTAAAATAAAAATAAATCATATAACTTTCTTGGTTTAACATATATAATAAATTATAAAAGACCTTGAGTTTTATTAAAATTATATCATTTATTTTAAATTAAATTTTTTGTTTATTTTAAAAAAATTATAATTTTAAAAAAATTGAAGAATGTGTAATTTTTTTTATAGATACCTATGCAAGCTATGAAAATTGGAAATCTAGAAAATTTTTGTTTAATTTAGTGAAATTTAAAATTTTATATTATTCTTAAAAATAGAATGTGGAAGGGAATGTAGAAGATTTCATTAGGGGCATTTTAGTATTTTTGTATTTGGTCCTTCTAAATAATTACATTTTTTATGGTCATTCTTAATAAATTTCTTTTCCTCCATATCTTTCATTCTAATTTTCCCTTCAATTTAACATACTTTTTTGAGGATATGATATATATCAAGAAAATAAAATAAACATACTTTTTTGATGATTTGATTATCAAACGAAGTCTTAATCCGGGAGCTCATCACCCATTTTTACTATTATATTGATTTTGAATAATTCAAATTTAATTTAATTTAAGTTTTATATTTTAAATAAACTGTTATTTTACTATATGTGAAATTAAAAATAAGTTAATCTTATAATTATCACTTCTCATAAAAATGAATTTTTTATTTAAAAAATCATGAATTAAAAATTTTAAATTTAGACTATTCAAATTAAAATTTAAACTGTTAAGATCTCATCACAGTTATCAGAAATTAGTTGCTAAT
The DNA here is from genome assembly GCA_963855925.1 of Inga laurina. Taxonomy (NCBI): domain Eukaryota; kingdom Viridiplantae; phylum Streptophyta; class Magnoliopsida; order Fabales; family Fabaceae; genus Inga; species Inga laurina. Next base: position 10,816,417 of record OY979707.1, read on the forward strand.
CACTGTGATGAGCATGGAATGCAAACTCATCTTAATTCTAGTAGAGATTTGGGGCCACTTGAGGAGTTATTATGCATTAATGATTTTAATCTTTGCCCAAAAAAACACGAATGGAGCTGGTAGGATTCTCGATTTATTGATTAATTTTTAAAATTAAACATATTGTAGTTTCTTTAATTTTAATATTCTCAAATAAGATTTTGAGTATAATATATGACTAATAACATTTAATGTGCCTCACTGACCAAAACAAATTACATTTAAAGTGCCTAAACAGTTGACAGTTTTTCTTCTTCTTCTTCTTCTCATTTTTTTGCCAGAAGTTGAGAGTTTATCTGTTATAGTGTTATTGAGTATTTATAGTAAATTTATGGTATAATCAAAACCATTTCAAAATAAACGGCTGCCAATAAAAATAAATGATATTTTTATTATTATTCAATACACTCCTGACTGCTCAAAGACACAATAAAATAACCAATATTATTTTTTCCAACACAATAACCAATAGTATGTTGAGCATGTTTCTTAAAAAAGAAATTAATAATAAATATTTTTAAAATGTGAATAATTTTTTGGAAAAAAATTGAAATTAATTTTCCAGGCCAAGTTAAGTTTATAAGTAAAAATAAGCAAAACTAAATTCAAGTTAGCATGAGTGAGTATAGAATTTAATTCCTATTTATATATTACACTCAACTCAGTTGGAAACACTACCTCTACTTCTTAATATAAAAACTAAATAACTAATATATAAATATTAAAAAATAGTTAAATCAGTTATTTATAATATATGTGTGTTAATTTTTCTAAAATATCCTATTTAATCATATATATTGGAATTATATTTTATGAATCCCCTTTCAAATGTGCAATCAATATAGGTACTTTAAAGAAAAATTATAAAGTTGGAAAATAAAATGAATTGATGTTTTATATATATAGATGAAAATAAATACTTTATCTAACTCTTATATTTAAAAGATGAAGAAGAAGGAACATGTTAGTAGACTAACATACTATGTGTTTGAAAAAACAAAAAGAAATAAAGGAAAGAAGCTAAAAGAGGAAGCTACTGGTGGACAAGAGTGAAGAAACCAAACAAAATAATGATGTGCAAACGAAGCATGATTACTTTGCTTTTCATGTTTCTCATTTCTTCCTTCTTTCCTTCTCTATTTTTTATTTTTTATTTAATTGGACACACTCCATTCACGTTTACATTATTCTTTTAAGATTAATTTAGAATTTTGAGTTGGTAAAGTCGGTTTGCGTGAGTCAAAAGCCACGCCGACATGGCCTATGTTGGGTGTAAATACCAGTGCTGTGTAACGGTCCAGCCCGCATGCCAGTGAACTGGTTGGTAAATCGGTCCGATCCGGGTTACAATTTTAAAAAATAAAATTTAAATTTTTTCTTTATAATTTCATATTATAAGTCTAAAATCTTCAATTTTTTACTGGTTTGGTTCCGGTTTAACTCTGGTTTGACTTACTGACCTTTAACCCAATATCCCGACCGGTTCAATACCCGACCCGGATTTTAATACCTTGGTAAATACTACCCCTGCCATCATAAGAGCTAGATAAAGGTTTGAATCTGGTTAAAAATATAATATTTCAGTTCATTTTATTTCTAATATTTATTATTTTTTCAAAATTAATTTATCTAATTTATGAATTGATATATAAAATGTTACACATGGGTATTTTAAGGAAATCAACTTACATTTGTTATATTACCTTGAGTCCTAAATATAAGATTCAGTTGATTGTTTTTGGAAGATTAAATAAATTAATTAAATTATTTTAAATTATTTATATTTATCATTTTTTTTCAAACAAATTTCTCTAACTTATAAATTTATATATAATTTAATCATACACAACATATGAGATGATTAAGTATCTTATTTATTTTCTTTAATCTCTCCAAAAAAAAATCAACTGGACCTTATGTTTAAGATCCATAATAATTAACAAATTTATTTAATTCCCCTAATATTTGGCCGAAGATAAAAGGTGTATGGATTTACGAAGGAAAAAAGAAATACCGCTCCTACTAACAGGGGCCGTTTTTTTTTCAATGGTAACAAATAGAATTATTACGGTATGTACTTAAGTAAATTAAAAACAATCTGTAACGCACTCACCACGCGGCGCCTGTGGCCTAATGGATAAGGCGTCTGACTTCTAATCAGACGATTGTGGGTTCGAGTCCCACCAGGCGTGTCTCTATTTTCTTCTTTTACTTTTGAGGCTGGTTTTGCTTTGCGTTCTAAGCCCCACGTGCAAGAGGACCATGTACTTGTTTGTTTGAGATTTTAATTGGACATTTCATTATTTCAAAAGTATTTATTTACATAAATTGAGACAAAATTTTTTTCACATATTTACCTTATATATACATTCAATCATAATTAAAAAACTGTTTTTAAAGACTCAAATCATCTTTAGTGTGTTTGGTGTGGCTTATAAGTGGTGTTCTGTTCCAAAAAGCCACATAAAGCCCCCAACTATACTTTTTCTCATGTTTGGCCAAGGTAATTAAACTTGGACCGGTCGAGGTATTGGGTCAAGGTCAGTGGGTCATACTGAAGTCAAATCGGTGAGAAATAGAATATTTTATACTTATAGTATGAAATTTTAAAGAGAAAAATTTAAAAAAAAAAAAATTTTGACCTGGACCGGGTCACCGGACCTGATCGGTTTAGTGGTCGGGTTGCCGGTTTACGGTCTGGGTTAGATAACCTGGTGTTTGATACAGTGATGAGCTAATCTTACTTTTAGTCCAATCATAGCTAGTAGGCTTTATATCCTTTTGGTTCAATAATGGAGAGAGAGAGAGAGAGAGAGAGAGGCAAAAAGTAATATGTTTAAAAAAAAAATCAATTCAAATATAAATCACAATATACTATTTAACTTTTATCTAAACTTAAGTTTATAAAAATAAAAATAAAAAGCCATTTTTACCACTGCTAATCCAAACACACTAATTACAAACAAACATGATAATGATTCAAATCTAAAGTTAGTTTTATCATCATCCCCCCCCCCCCAAGCTTTTTCTTAAATACCAACTAGTCTTTTGAGGTCAAATTTAGCTCTAACTAATTCAAAACAAATTGATCCAATCTTATACTTACCTCATCCTTAATAAAAGAACTTGTTAACTAATTTAAGAAGATTAAAAAAAAGAGTTATATTAGTTATTTATAATAAATATCGGTTAGTTTTCTTAAAATACTATTTTTTATCATGACTGTCTTTAGATAAAAACTCCTTAATGTATGTAGTCAATAGAGATATTTTGAGAAAGAAATTATAAATTTGGGAAATAAAATAAATTTGAAGTCTTACATGTAGTACCAAATCCAACCTCCACGTAGCTTTTATGTTAAGAAGCAGAGATAGAGTGCTAAAAAAGAAAAACAGCATGGATAATCCTGTTGCTTATTGCATTGAGTCAGACAAACACTCACACTGTTCAGGACAAGGAGATTATTTTGTTTGTTGGAGTTATTATATTATATAACTATATATGTTTGTGAAAACTAAAACAAAATGTTTCCTTGGTTGTTGGTGAAAACTAAAAGTCTAAAACAAAATGTTTCCTTGGTCCTATTTACAAGGAAGAGGGAAGAGATTTGTTGGTTCTATATATAGGGAGAGTAGCCTCTCCACTTCCCTTACCGTCCACTTCCCTTCACTTTTTTATTCTCACTATTAGATTAACTCTAAACGGTTGAGATTTAATATCCTATACAAATTAAAAATTATACATAAAATACGTTAACAAAAGTATAAAGATACGAACAGTTATATCAAATTTTAATGATTTAAATTTATTTATATACATTTTTGTTATTTAATATTATAATAATATTTTTATAGAATATTAAATGTCAACCATTCAGAGTTAATCTGACGGTGAGAATAAAAAAGTGGAGGGAAGTGGATGGTAAGGGAAATGGAGAGGCCCTTCTCCCTTATATATAAGTCACATCATTAAATTTTTATATGAATATATAAATTTACCCTTTATTTATTATTGTGTAGATTTTATTCTTATGTAGTATAATGTATATTAAATAGAGATAGAATTGGAAAGTTGTTGAATTTAATGAAGGTTAATGAAATTTATGATTTTCTTGATCTATGTGAAATGTGATGGAAGTGACTTACAAATAGGACTATATAAGTAATTAAGTTACACTCATTACTCAGTATCTGTTTGGTCTATAATTTAGGGAAAAACTAATGTTATATGTCCAATAGATTTAAATCTAAAGCAAAACTCTGGCCCAAAAAACCCTTCTCAAATGGGCTAAATCTACCAAACTCTCTTTAGCCCAATAGTAAGACACAAAGCCCAGAGTAAAAATAACATCTCGATTTGGAGGCCCAACGAGTGCTCATGCAATAGGTACTTTTAGTGTGATCTTTCATTTGGAGTTTTGGACTTACAATTTTGCATTAACTGATCCCATACTCAAATAAAAGGAAGAGAACACAAGTCTTTTTCCCAGTTGCTTAGTTAATTCATCACCTAGTTACAGACTTACAACAATAAGAATAAAAAGTATTACCCCACTAAATTGGTCGGCTAAATGAATCACATAGCGTCATTGTACTTGATCAACAATCAAATATTTAGATAGACTATTAACTAAATGTATCATTCAATAATTTCATGAAATATTATCTTCGGTCCTTCTTTACCCCTTCTCAAAGGACTTTATTCTATATAATCTACCCTCTAACAACCCTCTTTATATGTGTCCGAACCACATTAAATGATTTTCTCTTCAATGGGTCCTACACATACTTTTATTCTTATACAATCATTTCGAATATTGTCTTTTCTCATATGATCATACATTTATTTTAACATCCTCATATATGCTACCATAACTTTATGCTTTTATCTCTTTAAAGCCTAGCATTTACTACCATATTACATTAATGGTCATATAACGGCTCGATAAAACTTTTCTTTAAACTTATCATATATTTTTATATTACATATAACTCTTGTAGCATTTCTCCACTTAAACAGCCTAAATTGTATGTCATGTAAAAAGTCTCCATTAATTTCGCCGTTCATATGTACAAGTGGTCTCAAATATATGAATTTTGTCACTTACAAAATGATTTGATCTACCATTTTAATCTCCAAATTTACCACCTAGATGCATCCCATAAAATTTAGGACAAACACTTTTATTTTCTATTTTGTTAAATGAAAATTTACATGTAACTGCATTGAATTTTAAGAAATTAGGATAAAGGACACCCAAAGTTTACAGCGTTAAAAGTTTATCACTTCAAAGAGTTGAGATCATATTATATTTGACGCTCTTATCTTAAGAGACTAGATACTAATTTTTTAATATTAAAAACTTTATTAAGTTAATTCTTTGCAACAAATGTGTTTTGGTTTGTTAAAATATTCTCATTAATATTTTTTTGCCCAAAAAATAGTATTTCATTAAACCTAACCAAACGAGAGATATAAGACCAAAATAAAAGGTTTACAAAAAGAAAACCCAAATACATAACAATGTAAAAGAAACCTTAAAAATAACTTAACCCTAAAATATGTGAGTGGAAGCCGTCGTCATATCCAAGAACCCTATTGCCTTCATTATCCCTTCATTGGAATTTGTGGGCAGAAAAACGCCATCATCAGCAATAAAGCCATTGTAAGAAGTTGTTGTTTGAAGAACCATCTCAAAGAATCCATCGCTTTTATTGGCAATAAAGCAACCAGATTGGTTGTTGAAAAAACTCTATAAGAAGATCTTATAGGAGGAAAAGCACCTACAAACACTAGTAAAAAAAGATGAAGACATAGAAGTCGTCAAGTGCCCAACGAACAGCACGGTCTTAACTATGACATACGTTTCAGATTCATCATCACCAACAACTCATAATAGTCTTTTGAAAGATGGAGCCAACAATATACAAGGCTGTATTTATAAGATCCCAAGCCCCCAAAACCAAGAATCATAGCCACTAGGTGAGATTTGTTACCATTGAAACTCCCAACTCGATTTATTTCCACAAAGAAAATCAACACCACCAAAGTAGCCTAAATAATCATGAAAATAAATGAAGATCAACACAAAATATGGACGTCTTCACCTCGACCGAAATTGGGGAGGGAGACGCCGTGAAAAAAGGCTCGCCCGACAATAAGAGAAGAGCCCCCACTACCCAAGAAGTCGTGAGGAGGGGGAGAGAAAAAAGAGAGTATAATTAAAATATCCTATTTAATTAAAAGCTAATTTCATGGAAACTCCTCTATTATGTACAATTAATAGAGATATTTGAAGGGTAAAATATAAATTTAGGAAACAAAGTAAATTAATATTTTATATTTAAGATTAAAATGAATAATCTTTCTGCCCCTAACATTTAGAACCAGTTGAGGGAATATTATTTTACCATTCACAATTAAACTTATAAAATTAATATCCATATCCTCTTTGAGAGAATCATGATGCAGGAGAAATGTGAATTTTATGCCTTTAATTGCAGACATTGATGAAAATAATTACTCAATAGAAGATTCATTTATTCTTTTTAGATTTGACAAGTATAGAACATTTCATATTTCACATAATGAGAATTTGATTGTTGGAGGAGTTGGTAGCAAAAGAGCATGTGGAAGAAGGAACAGTGATATAACTGTAAATATGATGATTGATTTGGATTGCCACGTAAATCCCTTTTGCATTATATTTCCTATATTGCAATCATTACCTCTTACAATATAGGAAGATTGAAGACTATATCATAGGATCTCTGACTTTTTTCTTTATTGATATATTTAGATTTTTATTTAAAAAAAATACGATTCCCACTAATTGGTGTCCCAATGCCATTGCATTGTGAGACAACAACTTATATTAGTAATTAGATAATCTGTATATCCACACCATAAATTTACAAGGCAGCACCTAAGTGACTTGCGAATGAAGATAAAAACTTCCGTTAACAACTTTTTTTATAGTTAATCAATGATAAAGCAATTAAAATAAAAAATAATTTCTTTGGACTATTTTTTTTCTTGTGATTTTTGTGATATTAAAGTGTTAAATGCAATTGGTAACTAACCTTTTGTGTGTTGGATTCTACTTTAGCCCTTTATTATTTTTAACTTTCAATGGTTGGCTGGGAATTGTGAATTATTTTTTTAAAATTTTTATTAAATCGCGGGATATATTGACGTCACATTTGGACATGAAAATAATGAGACTTCTATTCATCCAATTGATTGGTGCCAAGATTAAACTGCCACCTTCACTTTCAAAATTCTAATAATTCCTACTCTCCCAGTCTGATAGCGTCAGCCGCAAAGCGAATCCCTTCAAATGAGTTCATATTAAATCAGATTTTTTTTTTTTTAAAAGTTCACACGCATGTTGATTCTCATTTATTATTTTTATGGATTTTTCTTTGAATAAATAAAAATATAAACATTTTTTTTAAAATTTTTTTTATATTTTTATTTATTCAAAGAAAAAGCCATAAAAATAATAAATGAGAATCAATATGAGTGTGAACTTTTTTTCAAATTATTAATTTCTAATTATTAATTTTCTTATTTTATATATAATTAACTCTTTTTCTGGTGCTTCTGGAAAAAGTAGTCACGGGGGGTCACAAAGGGATTGGAGTTACAAATGCACTATTAATATTGAATTTACTTTCTTGACCAAAAAAAATATTGAGTTTACTTTCACACCTGTAATGATATTTCTAAGTGGTAGTTGTTGAAAAACACTTGCTCTATACATTCATTTCAGGTCACATTCATATGGTTAATGCATTATAGTTTGGTGGTATTTTTTATACTATTCATGTTTCGTCCCACCCAAATTTTCAAATCAGTTATTATATTGTTTTTTTATTTACATATATTTTTTTTAGATGAATCAAACTTTATGGTGAGAATAAGAGATTTAGATATACTATACACACACACACACACACATCTTGTGAACGGTAAAGATTATCAGGTTATTATGTTTTAATTTAATTAAATTATATACCGAAGGACCCTTGCTTTTCAATTACAAGAGAGTCAAGAATATAGAGTTTCAACCTTAGCCAATAAAGATCAAATTAATGGCTAAGAAGTTAGCTCATAAATCAGATATTTGTATGCTCAAATCTCGCTGTCAATGTAAAGACTTTATTTGTGGGTAATATATAAATACATTTGTAAGCACTCTTTGAGCTAAAGACATACCCTAACCCTGGTTAAACTCTTAGATCCAACTGCCAAACTTTTTTGTCAAAAAAAAAAAAAAGAGCTTCACGCTCCTTTTGCCCAACTCTTTAGTGTAAAAAAATCAGTGTTCTCAAGCTCGAACCGGAACGGCTAGTTTGATCACAAAACTATTAGACCGGTGGTCTGACCGGTCCGGTCTGACAACTAACCCCGGTTTGACAATTTTTTTTTCATTTTTTTAATATTTTATTTAAAATTTCATATAAATAATTATAAAATCTTCCCTTCCTCACAGGTCTAGCCCCGATTTAACTCCAATCTGACCCACTAACCCTTGACCCAATATCCTAACCAGTTCAGTGACTGATCCGGATTTCAGAACCTTGAAAAAAATAATGGATTCAAGGCTAGTTATCTATCTTGATTTTATGTTTTCATTTTTATATAATTATTTGATACTCCTGTCCGTCTTAAACATAAAAGCAAATTGTGGAGTTTGTTTTAGTACTGAATATAAGAATTTAATTCATTTTATCTCTTATATTTATAATTATTTCCCTAAACTTTGCTTATTATTGCATGTATTAAAAGAAGGTTTCTATCAATTAGGCAATTACAAAGCAAATAAATAAATTAAATAAAGTATGTTAGGAAAAGCAATTTATCTATTTTTGACAAATAACTAGATTAATGTCATTAATCTCTGTTTTGTAAATTAGTTACCTAACCAAGAGATTTAGGATCAGAAGGAGAATTTGATATTATTTTGCCAAATTCGAGAAATGTTATAGGCTAATTGTAGGAATGAAATTTTTTCTATTCACACAAAGTTCAAACCATCAATCTCACTTGAAGGGAATTGATCATTTAATTATATAAAGATATAAAAACTATACAAATATAATGAATATGAAATAGAAAAATGAATTGTTTTTGCCGCAAATTATGTAGAGCAATTTAAGTTGGTTTGGTGATTCATGTGCCCATTAGAAGATTCTTTGTAATGTAAAATACAACCCTAAAGAAGAATATGTAGCTAGGTAGGTATGGTCAACTATTAGCTGTGCCTTGTGTGGGTGGCAAAACTTTTGAAAATTTTCAAGTTTTGGACTCAGTCTTCCCCTTCTTTCCAATCATTCTTTTTGCCACATATAAAACTATAAACTTAAAAATAAAAAAAAGAACACAATTATGTG